>OX104121.1:8358991-8893097 GCA_944474755.1 Limnoperna fortunei | reverse complement strand
AAACTCATTTATTGGCTTTTTATTCCATAAAAAAAATTATCCTGACCCCAAGTGCCTGTGATGTAAACCACAGTGATTTTACAAAACAAAGTGTTCCATTAAGAACACTTGATCATATTGGTGAATGTCAATAGGGATGTAAATATATGAATAGGGTGGGTTTTCAAATCTTCTTCCACAGACCTGTACTAAAAGTATCCCTACTTACACCTCCCCCCGCCCCCCCCCCCCCCCCCCCCATCCCGTGATATAAAACAACGAAGCCGTACAGAGCGACACACTTTCATCGCCGAAATTCGAGTGTAATACTGAGTATATATATTAACAAGCTTGCTCTCTGTACAGCTTTTTACCGACATGTGTGTAAACTATTATTCACTAAATATGAACATAGTATATGCTGGGCTACTTAAGGTGTTTTCGAGGGGCTAATTTTTGTCAATGAACTTGATGCATTTGTAGATGAATAAGGAAATTCATTCCTCTATACTGAATTCAATTATCACCCACGATAATATTTTAACCTAGTTTTTATCGACCCGCCTACTTTTTATGGTACAAGACACACTTGATTGAACATAGTGTAAACATGTATAGTATTGACTGTCCCTGTATAGAATAAACACGTGGGAATAAACGTAAGGTGTTTTCGAGGATTCTTGAGATGACGTAGTACAAAAGAATTATAGGCTCCATACGATGAAACACATATTTTATTCAAATCTAGTTAAAATTAAATCTTGCACTTGCGCGAAACAACGAAGCGACCATAGCATAAAAAGGGGGGGGGTGGGGTAAGCAAGTGAAAGATTTAATTTTAATTAGATATTGCATTCTTTCGAACCTTAGAGAAAGCTCTGTATATTGAACTAGTACCTTTTAATTATTTAAATGGGATACCACTGTCTGTTTTTCGTGCGTTTGAATTGAGTCTGAAGAACTTCGAAAAAAGAGTAAGAAAATATTTTTAAAAATAATTAAAAAAGGGATTGTCTGCAAATATATGTCTACCAAGTGAATTGCACAAAAATACCATTAAATTGAGAGTCTCTTAAATTAAAATAAGTTAATGGTCATTTGTATTGAGAAATACCCCCCCCCCCTTTAGACTCTCAAATTCTCGTTGTAACTCTTAATGTCAAATGATGACGCTTTAGCAAAACTGTCCCAAAGGCTACCCACAAGAGGGTAACTAGCCAGGGATACTTAAATTAGGTACAGGTGTGCGGGCGGAGATTTGAAAACCCACCCTATTTATATATTTTATTTTCGGACGTTTTGAAACAGGACCTATAATCATATATTGAATTATTGCACAACCCTATCGACAAAGTCATCGTGGTTTAAATGGGCTTAAGATGAGGCACAGATATATTTAGATAAAATACAACTGCCCAATAATAAATATTTTTCAATTAAAAACTGCTACCTTTTCAAAATTTTTGGAGAGCTAAAAGGGTGACCCTTTCGGGCCGCATATCCGTATTACACTATATATACCAAGTAACCCTCCCCCAAACCCCCCGTGTGGCTACGTTCCCTGAAGTGCAGACGGCAAATAGAGTGATTCATAATGAGAATTGATCTGTCGCCAAGCTTGAACGGGCGTAAGAAAAATCGCGGAAAATGACATGTGATAAAAGAAAGTGATCTTCCAATTGGTCTATACAGAACCCCATTGATTTACTGCTTTGAAACGTTTGACATAACTAAAAACACTACTCCATGAACGTTTACAAACGAACAATCAATGGTCTTCGGCATAAACCGGCAAGTTCCGAGCATGGATGTCACGTGAAAGATAAACGTCCAATGGAATACGTAGTTGGCATGTCACGTGGTTTTCATTGTTCTGTTGCCACCCAAGTTTTGTATGCGGGAGTTACAAACAGAATTAAAAGTTTCAAAGATTTTTGCAACCACAGTTCAGAAAGTCTGGATTAGAGTAGACGAAAAGGTAAAAAACATAACACGTGTTCTTTTTGCATGTTAATTTGCATGGAATACATTTAGTTTATTATGTGTTATTTTATAATTTAGTATTTGATTTTTGCTCATCCTGGAAGCTAGAAGTAAACAAACAAAAATCTAAAGTGATAGTATTTAATTCAAATGGTAAAACTAATTTAAACTCATTTAAAATCAATGATACTTATGTTGAAACCGTAAAGTCATATTGTTATCTTGGCATAACTTTAAAATATACAGGAAATATAAATGTCTCTACACACTTATTAATGGAGAAAGGACGTAAGGCATGGTTCAAAATAAAGAAAAACATCGGCCTAAATAATCCATGCAACTTACTAGAAAAACTTTTTGATACACTAATTTCACCAATAATTCTATATGGGTGTGAAGTTTGGGGGGCATATTCTAATCTAAAAGATACAGACCCCTACGAATATCTACATATTAAATTTATCAAAGAAATCTTAGGCATCCATAGCAAAGCAACAAATGTCGCTTGCTTATCTGAACTTAACAGATACCCTATAAGAGAAAAGGTCAAATTTTTAACACTCAAATTTCGAGATCACCTTTCTAATTTAAACAAAAGCTTAGTTCACAAGATTTTTAACAACCTCCCATCCGGTAATAGGTGGATGAAATCCACCAACCAATGGATCGGAGAGTTAGGATTTAATTTTACAACCTATAACATAACTAATTCTAAAAAATATATTAGTAATTTTAAACAAAGAATATATGATCAAGCTTTACAAAATCGAAGTAGTACTTTGACAGAAAGCAATAAATTATTCTTCTATAACAAAATTTGTCAATTTAATCAAAGACCTCCATATGTGGATATCTGCAGATTCAAATCTGATAGATCTACTATTTGTAAATATAGATTAAGTGCCCACTGTCTAGCAATAGAAAGAGGGCGATATAATAATATCCCCCAAAATGAAAGAATTTGTTTAAAATGTAATATGTCACAAATCGAAGATGAAATGCACTTTTTCATCCATTGCCCTGTCTACAATATGTATAGACAAGAACTAACTCGAAAGGTCAAACATATTCATAAAAATTTTAATTCTATAACTGAAGACAAAATGTCTTTTCTATTAAACAACAACTCTTTAGTAATAATTAAAGCAGTTATTGAATATATCAAAAAATGTCAGGAGTTAAATTAACCAAAAATTTAATAATTGTAATTCCAAATGAATGTACTTTTCTCTATGTCACTGCCGCTCCAAGTATATAATTCTCTGTTATTATTCAAACATTATTTTTAAAACTGCATCTTGGTGCAATTTTACATTTATTTACCAACTATGATGAATGGGTGTAGAATTGTATCATGACCCAGTTTCTGTTGTTGTATTAATTACATTTTATGTGTTATAACCATTTATTGTAAATGTGTTGAACAAATAAATAAATAAATAAATAAATATAGGATTTGGAAAAGGGGGGAGGGGGGTAGTATTTTTCGGTTCATCAGAAATTCACGATTTTTAATTTTTCTGTAGAAATTTTATGAGATTATGTTATTTGTTAATTTATTTTTTATGTGAATTTTGTATAATCCTCACCCCTGCTCCCATGCCCACCATCCGGCAATACTGCCTTCCCACCCTCTAAGGTCCATCGTTTTCGCCCCTAACTTCCATTGCCGGCTCCATTACATTCGTGATTGATTGACTGATTTAATAAGTATTTTAGTATTTAACAGCTGTATTCAGGCCCTACAGCCTAATGATTTGTAAGTTTACCGACCGCATAAACTTGTTTTCAAGAGTTATGTGAAACCGTAGATCTTTTACGGTCCTGTCACTACGGTTCCAGAGTCAAAGGACCGTATGTTTTAGAATACGTATTCTTTAACCGAATATAAATATAAACGTGTGTTCCATGGAAATATTGTTTTAATGTGATTGATTGGTCTGTGGTGACAAATTCTGACGGAAGGAAGATACAATAACGCAGATTTTAGATATCATTGTTCTATGAATTATTAAAATAAATAAAATAGGTGCAGCGGTTATAAGTAGCCAGACACGAGTTTCGTCTAATCAAGCCTAAATGTATTGGGCGGCAAAATAATTTAAATGTTAAAATTAAAGTTGGTCCTTTCTAAACTACTATCTATAAACACTATATACTATCATTTAATATACAACTGCATTGACCTTACATTTAAGACGGAGCAAGATCATTTCTGTTAAATGGATTTTGTGCATTTTTAATCCTTTTTAAATCATTAATTCATGTAATTTTCATCTAAACTTGGTTTTTTATTTGCAATATAAATTGACATAGACTCCCAATATTTCGAGGATTTAAGTTTGGGTTTTCTTTTCTTTTCTTTATCCGGAAGTCCTCAATTGGCCGTTTGATTGGTTCAATTAACCATGTGACTTTTAATAATTGTCACCAAGTTACAAAGTCACGTGATTCAAAAAATTTTTTCCTGTCGTCTGCATTGTGGGAACGCCGAATTTTAATATTTAAAAGGTAAAGAGAATTATTTTCTAATTGTCCAGTGTCGTGAAAGAACACCAAATAAAATGTAACACTGCTGTTGGCATAATTAAATTAGAGACTCAGTCGCAATCACCTGGCTTGCGAGCTTGCAGTTGGACAATGTCAACGCTCAACACAGCCTCAGCCTCGGGTCAGTCTCTTCAAATTCCACTTGCGCTTCATCGTAACCAACGTGGAATTAGAACCACTGACTTGGGAAGATGCGCTCAGGTCAACAGTAAAATTATCTTAATATTAATTTCCCCATCCCGTCTGACTCTTGTGAGTCAGTGAGTGGTCCTCTACTATTGCTTTATTTTATCCTTGTTTCAAGAAGTACAGTAGCCATACTATAATGTCGGCTTTAAAAAACTCATCGAAGCATATGTTATAATATCGTACAACATAATTCAGGAGCAGCATTGAGATAAGGCGTGAAGCTTTAATAACAAAAATATTGACAAATGCCCCAAGTACCATAAGGCCAGGGAGACAACCCATATAGAATAAAAAAATATTCACCACTTTATGCTATGTATTTTCAGATGCTGACATTGCTGGCCATTGTAGGGCCAGCAGTGCATCATAGATTGAGAAAATATGGAAGTGAGTATATTTAAAATTCTGAAACATTTATCCAATAATAAGCAGACTTTTTATTGGAAAAATAAATGAAATGAACAAAAAATATGTAATAAACTTAGAAATCATCAAAATAATTAAGTTGATCCAACAGTTAATTAATAACTTCAGAATTGTACTTCAAAAACTTTTTTTGCCAATTATTTTGTATAAAACTAATGAACTGGGAGTATATTTAGCAATATTGAATTATCTCCCCTACTATATACCTGGTAGTAAAAGTTTAAGGTATCTGGACAACAATTGACCACATGATCATATTTGGTGTCCGGGATGTCCATTGTTTGTCAATGGATAAGACTTTGGTAATGTTAGGCAAACATCAGAAATACTATAATTTAGGTAACTAGCTTTTTTTTGTTCAACACTTAAAATTGACACCTTAAGTTGTATTAATTAGCCATATATTGATTTAATAAAGCTGTATTTTTTGGTCAAAAATTCAAATTAAACGGTAACTTTAATTATGGGTTGGATAACTTAATTATGTCTGTTAACTATTGTGTAAATTTATGAAAACTAAAATCGATAGTTGTTGTTTTTTACTACCGGGTATGAGTCTGTTCAAGAGCTCAAAAGAGCTAATGTTATATGTTTGTTACTATGATATATCCAACTCTAAATAAAATTTACTTACTAATACTTATCTGCTATTGATCACCTACCATGACTATTGCAGGAAGATGTCTTACTGGGCAGGGTGTGATAGACTTAATTTTAATTGACAAGCATTGTCAGTTTTCCTACAAAATGTCTGGTTCTGGTTTTCTCATGAATAGCTGGAAAGTGGTGTTAAGCACTATTCAAATCTAAGGATGTAATTTGCTTTTTCCACCCATCCACCCTGGGAATGAACACAAAGTGGGACCTCTTTGACCTCTTGACCTCTGATCGGAGAATTAATAGGTTATTTCTTTTGCTTTAATAAATGAGACATTCAAGTTTAGTATAATGTCAATGTGGATAAGCATGACCATGTGTGTTCAAGTGCTATTTCTACAAAATAAGATGTCGAAGTAAAGTGGACATAAGAGGCTGTCTACAGTTTGGTTGTGGAAAATGCAAAATCTACCTGTAATTTAATTTACTGTTACTTCTATGGCAAAGACAGGTAATATTTTGTAATTGTTACATTTATTGTAGTCTTTGATCCACCGTCAACACGGATAAATTTTCCCGACAATGTTGATATGTTTGGAGTCAGAGTGGACGAGCCAGCACCATACCACCAATGGTATAGTCACTCACTTCCTCTGTTACCAATTGTTACACCAAGAACTTCTACTGGATGGGAATATGAAATGGCCAGATTTACTGAGCCTAGTTCATCATCTGGACAGGGTTCCAGTTGCCCTCCACCATCCATCATCACTGGAACTGCATTGGTAGGTTTCTTATAACTGCCGTAGAAATAATTTTATTGGGAAAGGGGTGGTGATGGCAGAAGACACTTAACTGTTGGACAATTGGTTAAACTCCCAATCAATTATCAGTTAATTTAATAATTAAATTGGAAATACAACTCAACTATCATTTACAAAATCAGTTTATAAACAGCTAAAATATTACAATTTTAGTGTCATCAACCATTTAAAGTATAAAGGAATTCAAATGTCTATTACTGTATATTATACTGTTACTACTACTATGTATTATTACGTAAATTTTTAAAGACCTATTCGGTAATTTATAACATAAACTTTCAACTTTACAAAGTAAATGTGAATCATGTATTGTCAAAAAGATTAGATTATGGAAACTAAAATAAGCTATAATCTCTGTAAAAACTGCTTTTAAACTATTAGGTGCAATGAAGATGTTCATTAATCCTGGCATAGAATGTGCTAATGGTATTTGTTATTATTTATGACAGAAATTTTTAACAAAATTTGTGTATGCAAAACATCACCTTCACTATTATTTCCAATCATTTCAGTGTGGAAAAATAGCCATAGTCAGTTCAGAGTTCAGGAAAACGGTTCAATTTGCAGAAAACCTTGTCACAACACAAGTGTTTGAAAGTTCCAGCAATGAAAGAACTTGCTTTCAGCCGATTCCTTTTATGAAGACATATAAATCAGCTAACACAGAAGCATTACAAGGTATGATGAGTTCAGGTTTTGTCATAAAGGCTGGGAAAAATATTGACTTGAATTGTTTCATAAAAATTTCTGCATACAGCATGTTATTTTACACTGTTCCTAGATAAGCATGTTAAACAACAAGCATGCAGTGCAAGTTTGTTTACAAGTTTGAGTTACTAACTAATTGTTAGTAACTTGTAGGGATGTAACGATACACCTACCTCACGATACGATATGTATCACGATACAACGGTGACGATACGATACATTTTCCCATTCATTTCAGGTAAACAAAACATTTCCACCCTTATTATTTTGGTTTGTCAGCTAGCCCAACAGCTTCTACTAGTATGTCCACCATTCTATTCAAGGGGCAGGGCTCTTGTTAGTTCAGAAGTAGAAAGAGAAGATTTTTAATGGGGATAGAGTACCAACAACTGACCAGAACAGTTTGATTAATATTTACTTATAGATTACCTAAGTCAGGTGAGCTGTTGCCATCACTCTGTCACTAAAATCTCTAAGCTAATTTCTACCAAACTTGGTATGAATGTTCCTTGAATGTACAAGGGAGAAATATGATCGACATTGCATAACTATTTTTATCATGCAAAAAATGAGACAAAATCTGAAGAGCACCTCACCATGACATTGATGTTATGGTTCTTTGTTTTAATAACTATTTTTATCTTGCAGAAATTGAGAAATACCCTGAAGAGAACATAACAAAGACATCAGTAGATCAGTTTTTATTCCTTCCAGAACTGGATTCAATTGCAGAAGTTGTAAGAATTCTGTAGAATACTGTTATTCATCATAAGAATAAACATCTGCAACATGAGCTCATGATATGCTAGTCTGAAGATAAAGGAAAGAGCTATACACTTCATGGATGCATTATTCTAATGACAATGTAGAGACATAAATTCACTATAATTATCTACGAGAATCAACAATGCCCCAAAATATAAGAAAATTAAAAGATTTTTTTATTTAAATTCTAAAAAGTTAATTCCCCCCTTTTTTACAAAATAAACAAGTTCACAAACTTTTACAAAAATTGGTGAAAGCTCTTTTTTTAAAGCTAATGACTGATAACTAATAATAAAGTCCCATAACTCTATAATGATTAATAAGAAATTTACCAACAAGTATACAGACCCTGAGACTAACATAAATTTCAACTGTGTGTAGCTTGAAAATTTTTGAAGGTATAATGTTAAGATGCAATGTGACAAGTGAAGATGAACAGACAGATAAACATATATGGATGGACATTTGCATACCATAATATGTCTGTCATAGGTGGCTTATAAACAGATATTTAAAATATGTATTATTTGTTTCTAAGCTAGGTCTCAGGGACACGGTTGCAAAGTGGTTGAGGTAGTTAGTAATCTACTATTGATCATGTGCCTTTCAACACTGAGGTTGCAGGGTGTGATTGACTTCAAACTTAAGCCAGCTTCCTACTAAAGGTCAAGGCTTTTCTTCGGGTACTCTGGCTTCCTCTCCAGATAATACCTAGAAGCCAGGAAAAGCTGAAATATTACTTAAAGTAGCGCTAAACATCATTTAAACAAACAAAACAATAGCTTGCAGGTCTGTGCTTAATTATGTACCAATCCTGCAAGCTCAATTTGTGTCTCTTTTTGCTTTGTGTTTCATATAAATTAAACATATAATAAATATTCACCTGTCTAGTTTGGGATTTTATTTCAAATTAATTATATTCTTTTTTTGGAAGCTTACATAAAATTTGTTTCACAGTAATTGTAATGCCATTCAAAACACATATTTCTATAACTTGAATTATCTCCCCTCCCCTGTTAGGACTGCATTCTATTGATATCTTATCATTAGATGATGCTCATATAACATATTAGTATTGTCTAAAACATATTGAAATATTTGTTTTATAGTATTTTAAAATAAAATTTCACTATTAAAATGTGCTTGTGTCACCTATTCTATTATAGTTAAAGTTCAAGATGATTTACAGAATGTTGAACAATGGTGCAAACACAAAAACATTTACTACACAAAGACTTCAGTCAATTAACAGTCCACCATCCCTGTTAATAAATTCATCCACTCTACAAAATTCTGATTGTGAAAAACTGCTTGGTGTAAGAATAGATAATAACCTTACTTGGAAGAACCAAATTGATCATTTATGTAAATGCATATCTTCAAGAATACACCTTTTAACTAAAATTAAGAAATTTTTAAACAATAATACTAGAAATGCATATTATAATGGTTATATTCTCCCATTAATTGATTATTGTTGGATTGTATGGGTAGGTTGTAGAACTGACCAATTGTCTTGGGTAATTAAACACCAAAAGAGAGCTGCTCGAGTCATCCTAGATGCGGACCCATTAGCACCATCAGAACCTCTATTTAAACAACTAGGATGGATGACTGTTGACATGAGAATAAAATATAAATATTTGCTGATGCATAAAATCATTAACAGTGAAGCACCAATTTACCTCAAAAATATGTTTAAGTTTTCTGACAATCCGTACCAATTACGTAATAATGCGACAGAAAAATTATTTGTTCCCAAACCTAATATTGAATAATACAAAAACTCATTTTTATATTCTCGTTCAGTATTGTGGAATGATTTACCTAGTAATTTGCATAATGTAGCAAACAACAACCCTTTTAAAACAAAAATAAAGAACTTTTTACACAAATAAGATTATTGCTAGACAGTGTCTCGTACCATACCAATGTTCTGTACAATATATATGTTATTATGATCAAGTTGTCTATAGTACTGTAGTATGAATACACATTGCAATATTCCATTTTATATGCTGTTTTGTTTAATAAGTTGTTTTAATGAGGGCCTTGGGGAAGATTAGTTTTGTAAACTAACTGTGTTACCCTCTTTAAATCAAGAATTTATTATTATTATTATTATTATTATTATTATTATTATTATTATTATTATTATTATTATTATTATTATAGACTTTACTTGATAATTTTATTCCCATATCTTGTGCAATAAATAAATAACCATTAAATTTAATCAAAATTATTATTTTCTTACTAAGAACTAAAATTTCTTTATATTTGGAGTAACACATTTTTATCTTGAATATAAATATAATAAACTGATTTTTATGGATTACATTTCAATTTTAGATCGATTCTGAAGAAATTCATGAACAATCATCTGAAACCACCACAGAAGAAAAAGAATGTGCTGAAAAAGTACAACAAGAGTCGACTGAAACCACCAAGGAAGAAATAGAACCATATATGGAACCCTCTAGTGAAGAACCAGAAAACAGAGATGCAGATTTCCTTAACAAAGGTTTCCAAAAAGGCCCAGATGTCCATGCTACAGAAGAAACTAGCTCTGTTACAACTGGTAACCAGGATGCTGCTGAAGTCATTGGATATGCTCTTGCTCCACCGGAAGTGGAAAACAAGGAACCAGCTTCTGATGAGAATAAATATGCTGTTGCCTGTGCATTAGGACAGGATCTCACAGTGGAAGTGCAGGCAGGAAGTCTAGATAATGCTGAAGAAGAGAAAATACATGGATCTAACACAAACATTGCTGACAGCCTCTTATTTGAAGGTTACATGTTCTACAAAGAACCAGAACCTGAGTACAGGACATATAAGATTCCAACCACTATTGAGGAATACTTTTCTGATGTAAGGGCTATTCTGTTTGAAGTATGTTGTGTGGTTTGTGTAATTTAAGTTTTATTCTACCATAAGCAATTTTTCAGCTAAAAAATGGCAAACAGTGTTTATTGTAAAGAGAAGTCAAAAGTATTTGGTAAAAACCCCAAACCTTAGCTGTCAGAATTTAACTGACATTTTTGGTTAGTGAAGGGTGGACTCAAACTCACAACCTCAGCGTTGACAGGTAATCAAATGTAGATGAAAAATTACTTTACCAACTGGGCCACCAAGACCCCAGGTTAGAAACACTTTGAAAATGGGTTTTAGATCATAAATGTTTACAAGTGCAAATTAAAAAAATTGTGATTGTATTTTGTAACTCTAACACACTCTTTTTCACACCTTTAAATGGAATAGCCCTATATATTTGCATATTAAATCATTATGTTTATAATATGATTGATTGATTGGATGTTTGCTTACATACAGTGAGCAGTATTTCAGCTATATTTTGGACCAGAAAAAATTTATAAACAATAAAACAATGGGATAAAGTGGGGGAGAGACATAAGGAACACAATTTTGACTGCCACTGGAAAAGTATAAAGTAATAGGAAAATGAAAATATTTAGGATCTGGCGTATTAAATTTTATTAACCATGGTATCTTTTATGACTCTTTATTTCATGCATCATATCAGAAATAATTTGTCAATGTCAACTAAACAAGCTTTAATCTACTCCATAATAAACGCAAAAGATTCTTCAGAAATTTAGTATTAAAAAAATATCAGGGAAGTTAACTCTTTATTCTTTTTATATTATAACAGAAAACTAAAGGAACATTCAGGATGTCATTGGCCAACTGTCAGTGTGATGTAAAGCCTAAGAGAAAGAAAAAGGTAAGATGAAAATATTAAAGAACTTGTGGTTTTGATCTTGAATTAGGAAAACAATGTGATGCTGCTCAGGGATGACGTTACTTTAGTATTTGAGGTTGCCTGGTGGCCCCATTCCACAAGGATTAAAAAATCCCAATAGCAGAAATCGTTAATTTACAATCCGTTAACTTTTTTCTGATTTTTTTACCAGAAGTTCTGAGGAAATGAATAATATTCCATATTGTTTGTTTCCTGGATATAATTGGGTGATTTAGAAATGAAACTAATATGTATTGTGTGTTCGATTTGATGTTTTGTTTTAATTTGTTAAGTCGGACACTGAAAGTAGATGGGTTTAAACCAAAATTTCGAAATTTCATGGGATAACTCTTTCTATGCCTATTAGACTTATTGTTTCAGTAAATTATTAAGTTAAAATGTGGCTAAGTTGTTATTTTGCCAGACTTAAAAATTCATGATGATCTTTACATTGCAGCTGAGTAGCTGTACATATTATCTGCATAAAATAAGTAAAAAACAAAGATTAACTCAAGTTTTAACTTTTAATATTGCAAAATAATATTTTCCCAATTCACTGCTTTTACTACCAAAGTAACCAATTTGTGTAGGGGGACCTATTAGAAAAAGTGTAAAATTATCCATGCTGCTCCATCAAGTGAAGAACATGAAGGAGGCATAGAAAGGATAATGGGTCGGAGTTCTGTACAAAGTGTTCAGGTTATAACTGAACAATTTCTTAGTCATTCCAATATAGTATCTAGTAATAACAGGAAATCTTACACAACATAATGATCAATGATAAATGATTAAATAACAAAGGACGTGCAATAACTATATATTCTAATAAGGCATGCTTTGAGACCACAACATTTAAAAAATAATTTATGTACGAGTACTTGTCTTGATGGGCTATTCCAGTGACAAAAGTCTACTCCACCAAAAAGCAGATGCATATAACATGTTAATCTTGAAAATAGCAACATGCACTATAATTATTAATTGCAATATATTGTGTGTTAAATTGATGGAAAAGCCAATTTATGGTGGAAATGGTGTTGGCTTTAAGTACCTAAATATACTGAATGTACCGTAATTTTCATATTAAAATCGAAATAATTCATGGAGGCTGGTGTTGGTTTATCATCGTTTTACCATAAGCTGGCCATTTATGTTGTTATTTTATCTCATTGTCACGCAGGATTAAATAATTGGACAAAAATGGCAAGCCCATGGCAAAACAATTGTAAACCGCAGCCTCATTATTTAATTATCATATAGATTAAAAACATCTTTGTAAACTGAAATAAGCAATAAACTTTGTAAAAACCTTTGTATGATAGACTCAAGAAAAATGTTTTTAACATTCCTTATACCCAGCTTAAAAGAAGAGGGAGGTATACTGGTTTACCCTGTCCATCCATCTTCCTTCCATCTGCAACATAACTTTCGTAACAGTTGTCTCAGCAACTACTTATCACAACCACTTGAAATTTATATGTGTCATTACCATGTGGTCCTATATTGCAAGTACCCATTTCAGATTTCAGGTCTGTAGCATAAATACTTCCTTTTTACAGACTTGGTCAATTCAATGATATGAATAGCTGGGGTATACTGAGTGAGCAGTAGCTCACAGGTTACTAGTTAATACTGACTTAGAATGAGGATATGTTATCAATTAGGTATTAATATACTAAATAGGAGAAATCACATTTAGCAAATACAAGAAAGTAATACTGTTCATCATGAAGTGTATTGACAATTCTAATATGACGTGCTTTAAAGGCTTTGAGACCACAACTGTGGTAAAAAAATGATTTATATATGAGCAACACGCGCTGAGGAGGGCATGTTTTAAATGGCTGTCCAATTACAAAACTAACTCCCACCGGTAAGCTAATTGCGTATGACGTATTAATCTTATAAATAGCGCCACTCGCTATAAATATCCGTTGCAATATATTGTGTGTTACATTGACCGAACAGCCATTTATGGTGAAAATTATGTTTTCTATAGGTACGGAAATATTATAAATGTACTGTAATTGTCTTATTAGAATAGAAATAATTCACGGAGGCTGTGGGTTATCATTGTTTTACCGCGGGATGACCATTTATGTCGTTATTTTATCCCTCGCGATCGCTCGGGATAAAATAATACGACATAAATGGTCACCCTGTGGTAAAACAATGATAACCCACAGCCTCCGTGAATTATTTCTGAAACAACCCAATGGATTTTAATAATTGAACATTTTTCTGAAAGTTGAATGTATTGGGACAATTTTGAGATCTAATTTGCTCTTTTTCAATGGTGTTAGTGATATTGTATGTCGCATTTACATATCCTACAAGCCAAGATTTAAAAAAAAAATTAGTGTTATTTTTACAGAATGTGCCACTGGCATGTAATATTCTGTATATATTGTTTGTTTATGTTTGTATGATGTTTAATACCACTTTCAGCAATTTTGCAGCTATATCATTGCATCCAGTTTTTATTGGTGGAGGAACCGGAAGTACCAGGAGAAAACCCCCAACCTATGGTAGGAAAACTGTCAATCCTTGTCAATTAAGATTGGAGTAGAATGCACCCTGACCAAATAAGTGAGAGTCGAACCCACAATCTCAGTGTTGACAGACCACGTAATCAAAAATAGATGAACTATCTTAACCACTGGGCCATCGAGATCCCCATTTTGGATAAATATTGTGTTGATCAAGTTAAACTAAAGGCAAAACTAGCTATACAAATTCAAAAATGAACAAAATTAGTAGGAAATCTTAAAGAATTGAATTAGTGTTTTCTCCCCTATATAACAGGGCAGTTTTAAAAGAGTTTGTGTACCATAAAATCACATATATCACTTTACATTATTTCAGGGGGGAAAAAAAGCCTGCACAGTTCGATTTGCAGAAAACCTTGTCACAACTCATGTGTTTGATAGTTCCTGTGATTTTAGATCTTACTATAAGCCAAAAAGATTCTTCAAAAGATATAGACCAGCTAAAAAAAGATCATTACAAGGTATAATAGTTTAATGATAGCAACATTTCTACACAAGCATTTGGTTTTTTTACCATATCAATAATTTTAACTTTTGTAATAGGGGTGTTTTTCTTCAGTTATACAGTCAAATTGGTATTAAAAAATATTAATGCATAATAATGGACATGAAGTCATACTTTCACTATTGAAACAAAACCATGGTTTAGAAATACCAAAAAAAATTAGTTGTAAATGTTTAAGTTTGTTGATTTCAGTCAGTTGAGTTTTATTATACTGCCCCGCTAAGGGGTATATAGTCCGTCCATCCGTTACACTTTTTCTTATGTTCAACTCCTCCTATACTACCAAATGGAATTTGATGAAACTTCCACAGAATCTTTACATTGAGAACCTGATATTTAACATTTTGATCGGAATGATATTTGGGGCAAAGAAAAACGTGGACATTTTCATTGACATAAGGGGAGCAGGGAGTATAATTAGTGAGCATTGCTCACATTTTTTTTTTTTGTTACCTTTACTTATGTTTAAATTTGTTCTCCATAATAATTGTTAAAACATTGTTATTTTCAGTCTGAATTCTAACATACTTCCATTAAATTATTGTTCTTACAAACTCTACAATATCAAAAATGGGAGGTTTGTGGAACAGCCTTACACTAGTGCACATTACAAGCAGCTTCAATGTACACATTACCTTATTTGTAATAATTATCGAATTAATTCATGCAATTATAGTACATTTCAAAACTTACAGTACTTCAGTACTTTATTATCGATTCAACATGTCTGGTCAATATTGGTCATTATATTTTACTCCTTGCCATTGCTTGGGGCAATACTCATGAATATAATGTGCACCCATGTTAAAAGGACAATAAAGTATGGTTAGCATGAATTATTTTTTCATTAAAGCAGTCTTTGTCAGAATTGTTTTAAATTTAAATATGACACTGATACCTTTTTTTCAGCTGTGGAATCTATACAGTGCACTGTATAGATTTCAATGACATAATCCCTCAAAATATGCCTCATTGCAGGAAATCAAATCTCAAATTCATCCTGACGTATTTGCAGACTGGAAAACAGCAGTTTTTTATTGTAGAAATTTGCATTTTGATTGGCTGAATAAAATTAAGTTGTTTATATATAGATAAACTGGAATATCTGCTGTCTGATACATTGTTTATGAACAATCATCGATGCATTCTACCAATTTTTAGAATTTACAGAGAATGAATGGAAATTCATAAAATACATTTATATGTACTTTGAATAAAATATTTTTTTTGCAAGTAGCTGATGACAGACAAGTTAGTAGCCAGTAGCCAGCATGTAATGACATATGGGACTATGGTCCTTTATGTTTAAAAACCCTTTAATTTTGCAGAAATGAAGAGAATTCATGAAAAGAACATTACAAAGACACTAATGCTATTGTCCATATAAACAAAATAAATATTTATTTTGTAGAAATTAACACAATGCCTGAATGGATTATAACAAAGACATCAATAGACCAGTATTTATCACTGCCACAACTGGATTCAATTCACGAAAGTGTAAGAATTCTGTAATTTTGTTATTGATTATGAACAAAAAGATATTTATTTTTATTTGTTTCAAAGCTTGGTCTGTGTTTTGAATTATATATTAATCCTACTTAATTTGTGTCTTCTTTTTTTTCTTTTTTTATATTCATTATATTTATACTAAATATCCACTAGAACAAAATATCCAAAAAATCATAAACTTGCGTCAGATTTTTACAAATTACAAAACTAAATTGGATTTTTATGGTAAAGTTCTGGCTCAGTATCCACCTGTCTAGTAGTATCGGATTTTTATTTAAATGTTCCCTTGAAATTGTACAAATGTTATAATTTCCAATATACTGGAATTATCTCCCCTTAACATCTACTGGTATTGCATATTTTAATGTTTAAATTTTAGGTTGAATCTAAAGAAATACAACAGCAGTCATCTGAAACCAGCAAAGAAAAAACAGAACCAGATATGGGACATTCCAGTAAGGAACCAGAAAACAGAGATGCACATCACCTTAACCCAAGTTTCCAAAATGACCCAGATGTCCATGCTGCAGAAGAAACTAGCTCTGTTACAACTGGTAACCAGGATGCTGCTGGAGTCATTGGATATGCTCTTGCTCCTCCAGAAGTAGAAAACAAGGAGTCAGCTTCTGAAGAGGATAAATATGCTGTTGCCTGTGCATTAGGACAAGATATCACATTGGATGCTAAACTACAGCAAACAAGTCCAGATAATGCTAAAGAAGTGAAAATCCATGGATCTAACACAAACATTGCTGACAGCCTCTTATTCGAAGGTTACATGTTCTACAAAGAACCTGAACCTGAGAACCGGACATATAAGATTCCAACCACTATTGAAGAATACTTTTCTGATGTAAGGGCTGTTGTATTGAAAGTATATGGTGTAGTTTGTGTAATTGAAGTTTTAAGCTACCATAAGCAATTGTTCAGCTAAATAATGGAATATAGTGTTTATTGTAAGGGGAAGTAAAGATTGGTTTTTAAAAACCCCAAACCTATTGTCAGAATTAAACTGACATTTTTTGTTAGTCAAGGATGGACACCTTGCTCGCAAGGAGACTTAAACTGAACTCAGCATTGACAGGTAATCAAATGTAGATGAAAAATTACTTTACCAACTGGGCCACCAAGACCCCAGGTTGGAAAGGACTTTGAAAATGGGTTTTAGATCATAAATGTTTACAAGTGCAAATAAAAAAAAATTGTGATTATATTTTGTAACTCTAACACACTCTTCTTCACACCTTTAAATGGAATAGCCCTATATATTTGCATATTAAATCATTATGCTTATAAAATGATTGATTGGATGTTTGCTTACATTTGAGCAGTATTTCAGCTATATTTTGGACAAAAACAAATTTATAAACAATAAAACAATGGGATAAAGTGGGGGAGAGACATAAGGAACACAATTTTGACTGCCACTGGAAAAGTATAAAGTAATAGGTAGAGGCCAAGAATTTAACCTTTTGTAGAGACTACAGTGAGCGTATTCTTTTTTTAAATTTGCAAAGGGGCCTTTATCCCGCAAGGAGCATGGCACTTTCCAAACATGTCACCCAGTACTGGTCTGCAGCCAAGCTTCCCATAGTATAACCTGACAAACTCAGTGGTCTCCCACATCTGTCACCTGGGGATGCCTTGGGCTGCTTTGTAGGTCAAGCACTGTTGCTTATACATGTTTCAAATTAAAAGATGTACAATTCCTTATAGATATAAACAAATAAAAATAAAGATCTGGCGTATTAAATTTTATTAACCATGGTATATTTTATGACTCTTTATTTCATGCATCATATCAGAAATAATTTGTCAAAGTCATCTAGACAAACTTTAATTTACTCCATACTAAATGCAAAGGATTCATCAGTAATTTAGTATTTTAAAATATCAGGGGAGTTAACTCTGTTTTCTTTTTATATTATTACAGAAAACTAAAGGAACATTCAGGATGTCATTGGCCAACTGTCAGTGTGATGTAAAGCCTAAAAGAAACAAAAAGGTAAGCTGAAAATATTCATGAACTTGTTTTTATGATCTTGGATTAGGAAAACAATGTGATGCTGAAAGGGATGACGTTACTACAGTATTTGTGGTTGCCTGGTGGCCCCATTCCCCAAGGATTAAAAAATCCCAATAGCAGAAATTAATAATTTACATTCCGGTAACTTTTTTCTGCTTTTTACGAGAAGTTGTGAGGAAAGGAGAGTTTTTTTCCTTTAAGTCCAATGCTGTCAAGTTTTGTGCTTTGCAAAATGAATAATATTACATATTTTTTGTTTCTGAATATAATTGAGTGATATAGAAATGAAACTAATATGTATTGTGTTGTCAATTTAATGTCGGTTTATTTCATTGAAGTTTACTGCTACCCTTAGCAACATCTAAATCATGGCAACTAGCTTTTGTGTGAGTCCTGATGAATAAACCAACCTTCAACAGGAAAACTGACAATCCTGGTCAGTTAAGGTTGGAGTTTAACATGACCTGCTTACAGTAAGAATCAAACTGACAACCTGGGTGTTGCCATGAAAACTAATGGAAATACATTTAAATGAATACAAATTAAAAATCTTATGGTTGTTGGTATGATTGCTGGCTTGTGTAAAGGGTACAAACAACATTGAATGCAGTTTACAGACACCTGTGGTTTCAATCTCTGATCAGAAAAATACTTAAATGCTGCTCCACCAACTGAAGAGCGTGATGTTGGTTGAAAAAGAATGATGGGTAAAAGTCTATAATGTTTCCAGGTTATTACTGGAGTATTTACCCCATACTTCCAGAAATATGAAAATAATATGTGTTGATAAGTACTGGTACAACACAAACATCCTGAAAACATGCAGAACTGTTTCATCTTGTCCCGCCATTGAATGTTGAAAATTGCCTCATTATTAATTACACAAAAATAGAATCCACCTTATTTTAAGAAAAAATACTCATAGATGCAAGGACTTTTTATTTGTTTATAAGCTTGTTCTGTGTATTGAATTATAGATCAATCCTACTTAATTTGTGTCTTCTTTTTTTTTGTTGATTTTTTTTATATTCATTATATTTATATTAAATATCAACTAGAACAAATATCCAACAAATCAAAAACTTAAGTCAGATTTTTACAAATCACAAAACTAAATTGGATTTGAATGGTAAAGTTCTGCCTAAGAATCCACCTGTCTAATATGGGATTTATATTAAATGTTCCTTTGAAATTATACGTATGTTATAATTTCCAATATACTGGAATAATCTCCCCTTAACACCTACTGGTATTGTATTTTATAATGTTTCAATTTTAGATTGAATGTAAAGAAATACAACAGCAGTCATCTGAAACCTCCAAAGAAAAAATAGAACCAGATATGGGACATTCCAGTAAGGAACCAGAAAACAGAGATGCAGATCACCTTAACCCAAGTTTCCAAAAAGACCCAAATGTCCATGCTGCAGAAGAAACTAGCTCTGTTACAACTGGCAACCAGAATGCTGCTGGAGTCATTGGATATGCTTTTGCTGATGCAGAATTGGAAAAAAAGGAGTCGGCTTCTGAAGAGGATAAATATGCTGTTGCCTGTGCATTAGGACAAGATCTCACAGTGGATGCTAAACTACAGCCAACAATTGTAGATAATGTTGAAGAAGTGAAAATCTGTGGATCTAACAGAAACATTGCTGACAGCCTCTTATTTGAAGGTTACATGTTCTATAAAGAACCCGAACCTGAGTACAGGACATATAAGATTCCAACCACTATTGAAGAATACTTTTCTGATGTAAGGGCTATTATTGAAAGTATATGGTTGCTTTATTTTATTGAAGTTTAATGCCACCTGATGCAACAGCTAAATCATGGCAACTAGCTTTTGTGTGAGTCCTGATGAATAAACCAACCTTCAACAGGAAAACTGACAATCCTGGTCAGTTAAGGTTGGAGTTTAACACGACCTGTTCACAGTAAGAATCAAACTGACAACCTGGGTGTTGACATGAGAGCAATCAATAGTAAATGAAAAACTACCTTAGCCTCTGGGCCACAAAACCCTAGGCACGATAACATTTTGAACACAGTTTAAAGTCTTAAATGTTTACAAACCCAATTAAAAAAAAAAATGTAATTCTAATTTGTAATTTCTATCCTATCCTTTCCTATATTTTTTAAAGGAATAGCCCTAAATATTGGAATTTTAAATCATTTTTTGTCGCTGATTCTAAGCAAATAAAAATGATTATTTTCCATGCATAATTTCAGAAATAATTTGTCACACATTCATAAACAACTTTTAGTTTTTTAAATAATGAACATAAAAAAATTCATCAGAAATTTGCTATTTAAAACAGGGGAGTTAACTCTACTTTTGATATTTTTTTACAGAACAAAGAATTCAAGGACTCATTGACCAACTGTCATGTATTGCCTAAATGGGACGTAAAGGTAAGAGGAAAACTAATGGAAATACATTCAAATGAATACAGATTAAAAATCTTATGGTTGTTGGTATGGTTGCTGGCTTGTTTAGTCTACAAACAACATTGAATGCAGTTTACAGGTAGTTTTGATCTCTGATAAAAAAATACTTTGATGCTTCTCCACCAACTGAAGAGCGTGATGGTGTTTGAAAAAGGATGATGGTTAGAAGTCTGTATAGTGTATCCAGGGTATTACTTTGAATGCTATTTTATTCTTCCAGTGTAAAAATGTTTAGTTTAGGGTTTTGTGTCAAGGATATTTTATTAAAAGTCTCTGTTGGAGTAGAATGGGAATTTTTACTGTTAGACATAAATTAAGGGTCATCAGTTGGCATAAGCCTGTAAGATTAAGAAATCATAAAAAATTAAGTATTCTGTTTAAAATTCTATTTTAACCCTCCCCCCCTCCCCCCAAAAGTTTGAGTGAGACAACTATGTAGTTTTATTAAATCCTGGTTCATTTCAGAATCTTCCTGGTACCAGTAACCAGAACACTTCAAACAATGCATTGGCAGTGTTCATCAGCAACCCAGCTCTTCCTCAAGTCAGCAAATCTGAAGTTGAAATTCAAGAGTCAGTGACATCATACAGTTCTTCAAGCAACATTGATCCAAAGGCTTCATTGAGTACAGCAGTGTACACCAAACCTGTAGCTTTATGCCTTGCTTCCATGAAAGAAAGCAAACCGATACTGAACAACTGTGGTCATTCTTATAATCACACAAATAAGTTTGTTCCACACTATGAGTATCCTGCAGAATGGCAAAAGTGGGTGCAGAAAAGAAGATTTCCAAGAACTGTAGATGAATACTTCTCCATGGCTAGGGTATGTATCGTCAAGGTCTTTCTCTTTACTGATAATACTTCTCCATGGCTAGGGTATGTATCGTCAAGGTCTTTCTCTTTACTGATAATACTTCTCCATGGCTAGGGTATGTATCGTCAAGGTCTTTCTCTTTACTGATAATACTTCTCCATGGCTAGGGTATGTATCGTCAAGGTCTTTCTCTTTACTGATAATACTTCTCCATGGCTAGGGTATGTATCGTCAAGGTCTTTCTCTTTACTGATAATACTTCTCCATGGCTAGGGTATGTATCGTCAAGGTCTTTCTCTTTACTGATAATACTTCTCCATGGCTAGGGTATGTATCGTCAAGGTCTTTCTCTTTACTGATAATACTTCTCCATGGCTAGGGTATGTATCGTCAAGGTCTTTCTCTTTACTGATAATACTTCTCCATGGCTAGGGTATGTATCGTCAAGGTCTTTCTCTTTACTGATAATACTTCTCCATGGCTAGGGTATGTATCGTCAAGGTCTTTCTCTTTACTGATAATACTTCTCCATGGCTAGGGTATGTATCGTCAAGGTCTTTCTCTTTACTGATAATACTTCTCCATGGCTAGGGTATGTATCGTCAAGGTCTTTCTCTTTACTGATAATACTTCTCCATGGCTAGGGTATGTATCGTCAAGGTCTTTCTCTTTACTGATAATACTTCTCCATGGCTAGGGTATGTATCGTCAAGGTCTTTCTCTTTACTGATAATACTTCTCCATGGCTAGGGTATGTATCGTCAAGGTCTTTCTCTTTACTGATAATACTTCTCCATGGCTAGGGTATGTATCGTCAAGGTCTTTCTCTTTACTGATAATACTTCTCCATGGCTAGGGTATGTATCGTCAAGGTCTTTCTCTTTACTGATAATACTTCTCCATGGCTAGGGTATGTATCGTCAAGGTCTTTCTCTTTACTGATAATACTTCTCCATGGCTAGGGTATGTATCGTCAAGGTCTTTCTCTTTACTGATAATACTTCTCCATGGCTAGGGTATGTATCGTCAAGGTCTTTCTCTTTACTGATAATACTTCTCCATGGCTAGGGTATGTATCGTCAAGGTCTTTCTCTTTACTGATAATACTTCTCCATGGCTAGGGTATGTATCGTCAAGGTCTTTCTCTTTACTGATAATACTTCTCCATGGCTAGGGTATGTATCGTCAAGGTCTTTCTCTTTACTGATAATACTTCTCCATGGCTAGGGTATGTATCGTCAAGGTCTTTCTCTTTACTGATAATACTTCTCCATGGCTAGGGTATGTATCGTCAAGGTCTTTCTCTTTACTGATAATACTTCTCCATGGCTAGGGTATGTATCGTCAAGGTCTTTCTCTTTACTGATAATACTTCTCCATGGCTAGGGTATGTATCGTCAAGGTCTTTCTCTTTACTGATAATACTTCTCCATGGCTAGGGTATGTATCGTCAAGGTCTTTCTCTTTACTGATAATACTTCTCCATGGCTAGGGTATGTATCGTCAAGGTCTTTCTCTTTACTGATAATACTTCTCCATGGCTAGGGTATGTATCGTCAAGGTCTTTCTCTTTACTGATAATACTTCTCCATGGCTAGGGTATGTATCGTCAAGGTCTTTCTCTTTACTGATAATACTTCTCCATGGCTAGGGTATGTATCGTCAAGGTCTTTCTCTTTACTGATAATACTTCTCCATGGCTAGGGTATGTATCGTCAAGGTCTTTCTCTTTACTGATGTACAAGTAAATTGTGTGTTTAATGCAATATCATGACATCCAGTTTTTATTGGGGCAGAAGCTGTAGTACCTCCGACCTTTGGAAGAAAAACTGGAAATACCTGTCAGTTAAGGTTGAAGTCCAGCACACCCAAACCCAAGCAGTATGACTCAATAACCGTTCTGCCACCAGATGAATGAGTAAATAAATTAGGCTGTATATTATATGCAGAGATCCAAATATTTAAAAAAAAAATTTAAGTGAAAATGAGGGGCATGTGGTCTATTAAAAACTGTGTCTCATTTACTCTTGATCCTAATTCTAAGCCCTTTCTTACATTTTTCATCCCTACATCTCCCAACGTTTTTTAGTCACTCACTAAAATGTCTATTTTTTTTAAAGCTAATTACTGTTTTAGTAATAAAAATAGACCAAATATGCTTAATATTTATATTATTTTCTTTATATTTAACATGTATGGGTATAGAATGTCTCAAAAACACAATAGTGTAGTCAACTCCAATTTTAATGGCTTAGGGGTTTTCTGGGGGTACTCCAGCATTCTCCCCAAAAAAAATGGATGCCATGATATAGCTGAAAATTGCTGAAAGTGGCATTAAGCACCATGCAAACAAACAAAAACTAAACACAATAAAACTGTCCATTCATAAAAATGACTACTTTACCTGGTAAACCGAAAAATATATAAACTGAGGGAATGCTAAAATCTTGTTGGTTTGAATGGTGCTTAATGACACTTTCACTTTTTTTAGCTGTATCCTTGTCTCCATTTATTATTTGGGGGGAAAAGTGTGTTTAATGCAGAAAACTAACAATCCTTGTCAATCATGTGGTTATATTGATGTTAATTATGTTGATTATATTGTTATATAATTTATTTACATTATATATTATAATGTTTATTAAGGCTTTCCACTTTCCGAGTGGAAAGCCTTCCTGTTATTTGTCTGTTTATTATTAGGTCTTTCCACCTTTCTGTGGAAAGACCTATAGTTATTGTTCTGATTATTATTATTAGGTCTTTCCACCTTTCTGTGGAAAGACCTATAGTTATTGTTCTGATTATTAGGTCTTTCCACCTTTCTGTGGAAAGACCTATAGTTATTGTTCTGATTATTATTATTATTATTATTATTATTCTTTTCTCTTTTCTTCCGCCAACTTATTTCGGTGTCTGGTTTTTTTACTTCGCGACATGTCGCTTTGATATTTTATATCTTATATCGGTTACCCATTGCGCTTTCGCAGTTCACCCTGACTGACCGCACCCTTTTCCTTTACGGAGTTATCTCCCCTTTTACTAAAAAGCTTGTTCATGCTACTCCTCCTAAACCAAAAAAGATAGCAATACCGAACCTTTACCAAAATGTGTCCTATATCCTTGCGCAACTTTGGGACAGATTGATTGAAGGGTTCTGACGACATCTTATAGGAGTTATCTCCCTTTAAATAAAAGTAGTAAGTGATATTCAAACAAATCTCAACAACTAAAAGAGATAGAGGCCTGGGGTCTTCACCATAGATCATATTGACCTTTGACCTTGAAAATGGACACAAGGTCAAAGGTCAAGGTCACGTTCTAAATTTTGCTATTTGCTTGTGTGCGCTACTCCTCTGAAACGGTAAAAGATAGATAAACACTTATTGAGAGTAAAATGTTCATCTTATTAAGACGCAACTTTGTCACATTTGGAGCGAAGTAATTTGACTTCATTTTATAGGAGTTATCTCCCATTATATATATAACTGATTGGTTTTTCACATGGTACTCATTACCTATTAATGATAAAGGGAAACGAAAGAGTGCAAAATGTTGGTCTCTTAAAGGAGCAACTTTTTTACATTTATAGGGAAAGGATTTGATTTCATTTTATGGGAGTTATCTCTCATTATATATGTAACTTATTGGTTTTTTACATGTTACTCATTACCTATCAATGATAAAGGGAAACGAAAGAGTGCAAAATGTTGGTCTCTTAAAGGAGCAACTTTGTTACATTTATAGGGAAAGGATTTGACTTCATTTTATAGGAGTTATCTCCCATTATATAAGTAACTGATTGGTTTTTCGCATGATACTCATTAACTATTAATGATAGAGGGGAAACTAAAGACTGCAAAATGTTGACCTCTTAAAGGAGCAACTTTGTTACATTTACTGGTAAAGGATTTGACTTCATTTTATAGGAGTTATCTCCCATTATATATGTAACTGATTGGTTTTTTACATGTTACTCATTAACTATTAATGATAAAGGGAAACGAAAGAGTGCAAAATGTTGGTCTCTTAAAGTAGCAACTTTGTTACATTTGAAGGGAAAGGATTTGACTTCATTTTATAGGAGTTATCTCCCATTATATATGTAACTTATTGGTTTTTTACATGTTACTCATTAACTATTAATGATAAAGGGAAACGAAAGAGTGCAAAATGTTGGTCTCTTAAAGGAGGAACTTTGTTACATTTTAAGGGGAAGGATTTGACTTCATTTTATAGGAGTTATCTCCAATTATATATGTAACTGATTGGTTTTTCGCATGGTACTCATTAACTATTAATGATAAAGGGAAACTAAAGAGTGCAAAATGTTGATCTCTTAAAGGAGCAACTTTGTTACATTTACAGGTAAAGGATTTGACTCCATTTTATGGGAGTTATCTCCCATTATATATGTAACTTATTGGTTTTTTACATGTTACTCATTAACTATCAATGATAAAGGGAAACGAAAGAGTGCAAAATGTTGGTCTCTAAAAGGAGCAACTTTGTTACATTTACAGGTAAAGGATTTGACTTCATTTTATAGGAGTTATATCCCATTATATATGTAACTTATTGGATTTTTACATGTTACTCAATAACTATTAATGATAAAGGGAAACTAAAGAGTGCAAAATGTTGGTCTTTTAATGGAGCAACTTTGTTACATTTACAAGCAAAGGATTTGACTTCATTTTATAGGAGTTATCTCCCATTATATATGTAACTTATTGGTTTTTCACATGTTACTCATTAACTATTAATGATAAAGGGAAACTAAAGAGTGCAAAATGTTGGTCTTTTAATGGAGCCACTTTGTTACATTTACAAGGAAAGGATTTGACTTCATTTTATAGGAGTTATCTCCCTTTATATATGTAACTTATTGGTTTTTCACATGTTACTCATTAACTATTGATGATAAAAGGAAACTAAAGAGTGCAAAATGTTGATCTTTTAAAGGAGCAACTTTGTTACAATTTCAGGGAAAGGCTTTGACTTCATTTTATAGGAGTTATCTCCCATTATATATGTAACTGATTGGTTTTTTACATGTAACTCATTAACTATTAATGATAAAGGGAAACTAAAGAGTGCAAAATGTTGATCTTTTAAAGAAACAACTTTGTCACATTACAGGAAAATGATTTGACTTCATTTCATAGGAGTTATCTCCCATTATAAATGTAACTTAGTGGTTTTTCACATGTAACTCATTAACTATCAATGATAGAGGCACGGGGTCTTCACCATAAACACTCATGTCCTTTGACCTTGAAAACTTTTATGGGCCAGGTCATGTACTAGTTTTTGACCTTTGCTATTTTAAAGATATTGAAATTTTTTTCTTCCTAAAATGTTCTATTAATAATTACGAGTAAATTAAGACATGCCGTTAAAAGTTGTATCACAATTTTATAAGAGTTATCTCTCTTAGAATGCCAATCTGTAGCAAATAATACAAAATAATTTCTTTTTCGATTTATAGCAAAATTATAACATTTCGCAAAAAGTTGATTATTTTGAATGTCATCACGTAATACAAAATGAATATTAGTATGGAAAGACCCTCAAATGTTCAACCGAACAGTTGATCTTTAATTATTATTATTAAGGCTTTCCACTTTCCAGTGGAAAGACTTATTGCATTTTGTCTGTTTCTTATTATTATTATTATTATTAAGGCTTTCCACTTTCCAGTGGAAAGACTTATTGCATTTTGTCTGTTTCTTATTATTATTATTATTATTATTCTTATTATTCTTCCGCCAAGTTTTGTTATCCCATTATAAATTTTGTTTCGCGACATGTCGTAAAGACATTTTGTACTATGAATGTATGAGACATTACGCATTCGCAGTTAACCCTGTCACACCGAACACTTTTTCTTTACGGAGTTATTTCCCCTGTCATAAAAATCTTGTGTGCAGATAAACTTTTAAACCGTAAAAGATTTCGCAATGAAAGTTGTTGCAAAATGCTCAGCTATTGATCGCGACAATTTGTTACATATCGCGCAAAGTATTTTGACGACTCCTTGTAGGAGTTATTTCCCCTTATTTATTGGAAGTACATTTTGTACCATAGTAACTCATGAACCAGAGATGACAGTGACTAGATATTTCACAGTTGGTCATCATTGACCTTGACCTTGAAAAAGGTCACAAGGTCAAAGGTCAAGGTCACATTCTAAATTTTGACACTGTGGTGTGTGCGATTCTCCTCCTGAACCATAAGAGATACAGAAATAAATCTTTTACCAAAATGTGTATCATATTAAGGTCTTGAAAGGTCACTATAAATGATTTGACTTTTGAAAGAGTTATCTCCCCTGGATCAATTAAATATAGTGTATATAGCGTTATCTCAGTAACTATGACAGATATTTATATGAAACCTTATATCATTAGTCATCATTGACCTTGACCTTGAAAATGGACACAAGGTCAAAGGTCAAGGTCACGTTTGAAATTTTGACATTATCTTGTCATCGCTATTTCTTTGAAACGGTAAAAGATAGCTTATAACTTATAACGGATAAAATGTCGGCCTCATAAATGCGCAACTTTTTTCTATTTAAAGGAAAAGGATTTGACTTCATCTTATAGGAGTTATCTCCCATTACAACCATTGATATTTACTTTTTCATTGATAACTTATTAACTATTGATAGTAGAGGCATGGGGACTTCACCAAAGACCATTATGACCCTTGACCTTGAAAATAGAAACAAGGTAAAAGGTCAAGGTCATCTTATAAATTTGGGTATTTATGATAAATACGCATTTCTTCATAATTATAAGACATATTGACAAAGGATCTTCACTGTTGGTCCTTTATTGACCCTCAGCATGGTCAAGGTCATATTGACAGCAGTCAAGGTCAAATAATATTTTTTGGAAATTCTGCTTTTTCGTGTATATAAAATGGTAAATACAAGTAAATGATTTGTTTTTAAAGCATTGAATATGCAAATATCAAACACTTGGTAGTCAAGGTCATTTATCACAATTAACGTCCTATTTTTTTACCTTTTTTATTTCAAAAGATATACGAATGGTTTTTCTTTCTTTTGTTTATTTTGAAAAGAAGATTCAATTTCCATATAGCCAAAGTCAATGTCAAGGTCATTTATGCAATAAGTGGAAAGCCTCTCATTTGTTCGGTAGAACCAATGAACTTATATTTATTCTTATTATTCTTCCGCCAAGTTTTGTTATCCCATTATAAATTTTGTTTCGCGACATGTCGTAAAGACATTTTGTACTATGAATGTATGAGACATTACGCATTCGCAGTTAACCCTGTCACACCGAACACTTTTTCTTTACGGAGTTATTTCCCCTGTCATAAAAATCGTGTGTGCAGATAAACTTTTAAACCATAAAAGATTTCGCAATGAAAGTTGTTGCAAAATGCTCAGCTATTGATCGCGACAATTTGTTACATATCGCGCAAAGTATTTTGACGACTCCTTGTAGGAGTTATTTCCCCTTATTTATTGGAAGTACATTTTGTACCATAGTAACTCATGAACCAGAGATGACAGTGACTAGATATTTCACAGTTGGTCATCATTGACCTTGACCTTGAAAAAGGTCACAAGGTCAAAGGTCAAGGTCACATTCTAAATTTTGACACTGTGGTGTGTGCGATTCTCCTCCTCAACCATAAGAGATACAGAAATAAATCTTTTACCAAAATGTGTATCATATTAAGGTCTTGAAAGGTCACTATAAATGATTTGACTTTTGAAAGAGTTATCTCCCCTGGATCAATTAAATATAGTGTATATAGCGTTATCTCAGTAACTATGACAGATATTTATATGAAACCTTATATCATTAGTCATCATTGACCTTGACCTTGAAAATGGACACAAGGTCAAAGGTCAAGGTCACGTTTGAAATTTTGACATTGTCTTGTCATCGCTATTTCTTTGAAACGGTAAAAGATAGCTTATAACTTATAACGGATAAAATGTCGGCCTCATAAATGCGCAACTTTTTTCTATTTAAAGGAAAAGGATTTGACTTCATCTTATAGGAGTTATCTCCCATTACAACCATTGATATTTACTTTTTCATTGATAACTTATTAACTATTGATAGTAGAGGCATGGGGACTTCACCAAAGACCATTATGACCCTTGACCTTGAAAATAGAAACAAGGTAAAAGGTCAAGGTCATCTTATAAATTTGGGTATTTATGATAAATACGCATTTCTTCATAATTATAAGACATATTGACAAAGGATCTTCACTGTTGGTCCTTTATTGACCCTCAGCATGGTCAAGGTCATATTGACAGCAGTCAAGGTCAAATAATATTTTTTGGAAATTCTGCTTTTTCGTGTATATAAAATGGTAAATACAAGTAAATGATTTGTTTTTAAAGCATTGAATATGCAAATATCAAACACTTGGTAGTCAAGGTCATTTATCACAATTAACGTCCTATTTTTTTACCTTTTTTATTTCAAAGATATACGAATGGTTTTTCTTTCTTTTGTTTATTTTGAAAAGAAGATTCAATTTCCATATAGCCAAAGTCAATGTCAAGGTCATTTATGCAATAAGTGGAAAGCCTCTCATTTGTTCGGTAGAACCAATGAACTTATATTTATTATTATTATTATTCTTCTCCCACTTCTTGCGCAAACTGATGTGCGGTTTTTTCATTTCGCGACATGTCGCTTTGATATTTTATATCTGATATCGGTGACCCATTACGCTTTCGCAGTTCACCCTGACTGACCGCACCCTTTTTCTTTACGGAGTTATCTCCCCTTTTACTAAAAAGCTTGTTCCTGCTACTCCTCCTAAACCAAAAAAGATAGCAATACCAAATCTTTACCAAAATGTGTCCTATATCCTTGCGCAACTTTGGGACAGATTGATTGAAGGGTTCTGACGACATCTTATAGGAGTTATCTCCCTTTAAATAAAAGTAGTAAGTGACATTCAAACAAATCTCAACAACTAAAAGAGATAGAGGCCTGGGGTCTTCACTTTAGACCATCATGACCTTTGACCTTGAAAATGGACACAAGGTCAAAGGTCAAGGTCACGTTCTAAATTTTGACATTTGCTTGTGTGCGCTACTCCTCTGAAACGGTAAAAGATAGATAAACACTTATTGAGAGTAAAATGTTCATCTTATTAAGACGCAACTTTGTCACATTTGGAGCGAAGTAATTTGACTTCATTTTATAGGAGTTATCTCCCATTATATATATAACTGATTGGTTTTTCACATGGTACTCATTAACTATTAATGATAGAGGGAAAGTAAAGAGTGCAAAATGTTGATCTCTTAAAGGAGCAACTTTGTTACATTCACAGAGAAAGGATTTGACTTCATTTTATAGGAGTTATCTCCCATTATATATGTAACTTATTGGTTTATTACATGTTACTCATTAACTATTAATGATGGAGGGAAACTAAAGAGTGCAAAATGTTGTCCTTTTAAAGTAGCAACTTTTTTACATTTGCAGTAAACGGATATGACTTCATTTTATAGGAGTTATCTCCCATTATATATGTAACTGATTGGTTTTTCACATGGTACTCATTAACTATTAATGATAGAGGAAAACTAAAGAGTGCAAAATGTTGATCTCTTAAAGGAGCAACTATGTTACATTTACAGGGTAAGGATTTGACTTCATATTATAGGAGTTATCTCCCATTATATATGTAATTTATTGGTTTTTCACATGTAACTCATTAACTATTAACAATACTGGGAAACGAAAGAGTGCAAAATGTTGATCTCTTAAAGGTAGCAACTTTGTCACATTTACAAGATAAGGATTTGAAGTCATCTTATAGGAGTTATCTCCCATTATATATGTAACTTATTGGTTTTTTACATGTTACTCATTGACTATTAATGATAAAGGGAAACGAAAGAGTGCAAAATGTTGTTCTTTTAAAGGAGCAACTTTTATACATTGGCAGTAAACGGATTTGACTTCATTTTACAGGAGTTATCTCCCATTATATATGTAACTGATTGCTTTTTCACATGGTACTCATTAACTATTAATGATAGTGGGAAACTAAAGAGTGCAAAATGGTGATCTTTTAAAGGAGCAACTTTGTTACATTTACAGGGAAATGATTTGACTTCATTTTATAGGAGTTATCTCCCATTATATATGTATTTTATTGGTTTTTTACATGTTACTCATTAACTATTAATGATAAAGGGAACTAAAGGGTGCAAAATGTTGGTCTTTTAAAGGAGCAACTTTTTTACATTTGCAGTAAACGGATTTGACTTCATTTTATAGGAGTTATCTCCCATTATATATGTAACTGATTGGTTTTTCACATGGTACTCATTAACTATTAATGATAGAGGGAAACTTAAGAGTGCAAAATGTTGATATCTTAAAGGAGCAACTTTGTTACATTTACAGGGCAAGGATTTGACTTCATTTTATAGGAGTTATCTCCCATTATATATGTAACTTATTGGTTTTTCACTTGTAACTCATTAACTATTAATGATAGAGGCATGGGGTCTTCACCATAGACCCTCATGTCCTTTGACCGTGAAAACTTGTATGGGTCAAGGTCACGTGCTAGTTTTTGACCTTTGCTATTTTTAACGATATTGAAATTATTTTCTTTCTAAAATGTTCTATTAATAATTACGAGTAAATTAAGACATGCCGGTAAAAGTTGTATCACAATTTTATAAGAGTTATCTCTCTTAGAATGTCAATCTGTAGCAAATAATACAAAATAATTTCTTTTTAAATATTTATAGCAAAATTATAACATTTCGCAAAAAGTTGATTATTTTGAATGTCATCATGCAATACAAAATTAAAATTAATATGGAAAGACCCTCAAATGTTCAACCGAACAGTTGATCTTTAATTAGGTCTTTCCACCTTTCTGTGGAAAGACCTCTAGTTATTGTTCTGATTATTATTATTATTATTATTCTTCTCCCACCTCTTGCGGAAACTTATGTGGGGTTTTTTCATTTCGCGACATGTCGCTTTGATATTTTATATCTGATATCGGTGACCCATTGCGCTTTCGCATTTCACCCTGACTGACCGCACCCTTTTACCTTACGGAGTTATCTCCCCTTTTACTAAAAAGCTTGTTCCTGCTACTCCTCCTAAACCATAAAAGATATCAATACCAAACCTTTACCAAAATGTGTCCTATATCCTTGCGCAACTTTGGGACAGATTGATTGAAGGGTTCTGACGACATCTTATAGGAGTTATCTCCCTTTAAATAAAAAGTAGTAAGTGATATTCAAACAAATCTCAACAACTAAAAGAGATAGAGGCCTGGGGTCTTCACCATAGATCATCTTGACCTTTGACCTTGAAAATGGACACAAGGTCAAAGGTCAAGGTCACGTTCTAAATTTTGACATTTGCTTGTGTCCGCTACTCCTCTGAAACGGTAAAAGATAGATAAACACTTATTGAGAGTAAAATGTTCGTCTTATTAGGGCGCAACTTTGTCACATTTGGAGCGAAGTGATTTGACTTCATTTTATAGGAGTTATCTCCCATTATATATGTAACTGATTGGTTTTTCACACAGTACTCATAAACTATAAATGATAGAGGGAAAGGAAAGAGTGCAAAATGTTGATCTCCTAAAGGAGCAACTTTGTTACTTTTACAGGGAAAGGATTTGACTTCATTTTATAGGAGTTATCTCCCATTATATATGTAACCTATTGGTTTTTTACACGTTACTCATTAACTATTAATGATACAGGAAAACTAAAGAGTGCAAAATGTTGGTCTTTTAAAGGAGCAACTTTGTTACATTGCAGGGAAAGGATTTGACTTCATTTTATAGGAGTTATCTCCCATTATATATGTAACTTATTGGTTTTTCACGTTTCTCATTAACTATTGATGATAAAGGGAAACTAAAGAGTGCAAAATGTTGATCTTTTAAAGGAACAACTTTGTTATTTTCACAGGGAAAGGATTTGACTTCATTTTATAGGAGTTATCTCCCATTATATATGTAACTGATTTGTTTTTTACATGTTACTCATTAACTATTATTGATAAAGGGAAACTAAAGAGTGCAAAATGTTGATCTCCTAAAGGAGCAACTTTGTTACATTTACAGGGAAAGGATTTGACTTCATTTTATAGGAGTTATCTCCCATTATATATGTAACCTATTGGTTTTTTACACGTTACTCATTAACTATTAATGATACAGGAAAACTAAAGAGTGCAAAATGTTGGTCTTTTAAAGGAGCAACTTTGTTACATTTGCAGGGAAAGGATTTGACTTCATTTTATAGGAGTTATCTCCCATTATATATGTAACTTATTGGTTTTTCACATGTTTCTCATTAACTATTGATGATAAAGGGAAACTAAAGAGTGCAAAATGTTGATCTTTTAAAGGAGCAACTTTGTTATTTTCACAGGGAAAGGATTTGACTTCATTTTATAGGAGTTATCTCCCATTATATATGTAACTGATTTGTTTTTTACATGTTACTCATTAACTGTTAATGATAAAGGGAAACTAAAGAGTGCAAAATGTTGGTCTGTTAATGGAGCAACTTTGTTACATTTACAAGGAAAGGATTTGACTTCATTTTATAGGAATTATCTCCCATTATATATGTAACTTATTGGTTTTTCACAAGTTACTCATAAACTATTAATGATAAAGGGAAACTAAAGAGTGCAAAATGTTGGACTTTTAATGGAGCAACTTTGTTACTTTTACAAGGAAATGATTTGACTTCATTTTATAGGAGTTATCTCCCATTAAATATGTAACTTATTGGTTTTTCACATGTTACTCATTAACTATTAATGATAAAGGGAAACTAAAGAGTGCAAAATGTTGATCTCTTAAAGGAGCAACTTTGTTACCCTTTCAGGGAAAGGATTTGACTTCATTTTATAGGAGTTATCTACCATTATATATGTAACTTATTGGTTTTTCACATGTTTCTCATTAACTATTAATGATAAAGGGAAACTAAAGAGTGCAAAATGTTGATCTTTTAATGGAGCAACTTTGTTACATTTACAAGGAAAGGATTTGACTTCATTTTATAGGAGTTATCTCCCATTATATATGTAACTTATTGGTTTTTCACATGTTACTCATTAACTATTAATGATAGAGGCATGGGGTCTTCACCATAAACCCTCATGTCATTTGACCTTGAAAACTTGTATGGGTCAAGGTCACGTCCTAGTTTTTGACCTTTGCTATTTTTAAAGATATTGAAATTATTTTCTTCCTAAAATGTTCTATTAATAATCACGAGTAAATTAAGACATGCCGTGAAAAGTTGTATCACAATTTTATAAGAGTTATCTTTCTTATAATGCCAATCTGTAGCAAATAATACAAAATAATTTCTTTTTAAATATTTATAGCAAAATTATAACATTTCGCAAAAAGTTGATTATTTTGAATGTCATCACATAATACAAAATGAATATTAGTATGGAAAGACCCTCAAATGTTCAGCCGAACAGTTGATCTTTAATTATTATTATTATTATTATTATTCTCCCACTTCCTGCGCAAACTGATGTGCGGTTTTTTCATTTCGCGACATGTCGCTTTGATATTTTATATCTGATATCGGTGACCCATTACGCTTTCGCAGTTCACCCTGACTGACCGCACCCTTTTTCTTTACGGAGTTATCTCCCCTTATACTAAAAAGCTTGTTCCTGCTACTCCTCCTAAACCAAAAAAGATAGCAATACCAAATCTTTACCAAAATGTGTCCTATATCCTTGCGCAACTTTGGGACAGATTGATTGAAGGGTTCTGACGACATCTTATAGGAGTTATCTCCCTTTAAATAAAAGTAGTAAGTGACATTCAAACAAATCTCAACAACTAAAAGAGATAGAGGCCTGGGGTCTTCACTTTAGACCATCATGACCTTTGACCTTGAAAATGGACACAAGGTCAAAGGTCAAGGTCACGTTCTAAATTTTGACATTTGCTTGTGTGCGCTACTCCTCTGAAACGGTAAAAGATAGATAAACACTTATTGAGAGTAAAATGTTCATCTTATTAAGATGCAACTTTGTCACATTTGGAGCGAAGTAATTTGACTTCATTTTATAGGAGTTATCTCCCATTATATATATATAACTGATTGGTTTTTCACATGGTACTCATTAACTATTAATGATAGAGGGAAAGTAAAGAGTGCAAAATGTTGATCTCTTAAAGGAGCAACTTTGTTACATTCACAGAGAAAGGATTTGACTTCATTTTATAGGAGTTATCTCCCATTATATATGTAACTTATTGGTTTATTACATGTTACTCATTAACTATTAATGATGGAGGGAAACTAAAGAGTGCAAAATGTTGTCCTTTTAAAGTAGCAACTTTTTTACATTTGCAGTAAACGGATATGACTTCATTTTATAGGAGTTATCTCCCATTATATATGTAACTGATTGGTTTTTCACATGGTACTCATTAACTATTAATGATAGAGGAAAACTAAAGAGTGCAAAATGTTGATCTCTTAAAGGAGCAACTATGTTACATTTACAGGGTAAGGATTTGACTTCATATTATAGGAGTTATCTCCCATTATATATGTAATTTATTGGTTTTTCACATGTAACTCATTAAGGGAGTACGAGTCTGAGAATTTTGTAATTAGAATGGTTCAAATTGGCTCAGAATATAAAGATAAGATACTAAATGAAATGTTTTCATGTTTATTTAAGACATCCATGTAAAAAAAAATAATGTTACAATACAGTAAGCAAAGGGAGGTAATTCTTCCTATTTTCATCCACAAAAAAACTGTATCTTGAGGTCAAATTCTCCCAAAGAAATATAATACCAAAATGAAAACCATTATACACCTACAAACAGTAATATATGTACTTTTCTAGCAAAAGAAGGACAAATAAGATTTTTGAAGGAAAATGAAAATATACAGCGCCACCTACACAGAGGATTTTTGATAAAATTTACACTTTTAATGACATAAAGGGGGGTACAAAATGTGAAATTGTAATTAAAACCAAAAAGTGCAACTTATTTCATGAAAAGGAGTATCTTGCTTGCTTAAAAATCATAACTTGAAAAAAAAACATGTTGGATTATGAAAATTAACCCAATTTTTATTCCTCAAAAACCGGATTTTTGATAAAAATCAAACTTTTAACGACATAAAGGGGGGTACAAAATGTGAAATTGTAATTAAAACCAAAAAGTGCAACTTATTTCATGAAAAGGAGTATCTTGCTTGCTTAAAAATCATAACTTGAAAAAAAAACATGTTGGATTATGAAAATTAACCCAATTTTTATTCCTCAAAAACAGGATTTTTGATAAAAATCAAACTTTTAACGACATAAAGGGGGGTACAAAATGTGAAATTGTAATTAAAACCAAAAAGTGCAACTTATTTCATGAAAAGGAGTATCTTGCTTGCTTAAAAATCATAACTTGAAAAAAAAACATGTTGGATTATGAAAATTAACCCAATTTTTATTCCTCAAAAACAGGATTTTTGATAAAAATCAAACTTTTAACGACATAAAGGGGGGTACAAAATGTGAAATTGTAATTAAAACCAAAAAGTGCAACTTTTTTCTTGAAAAGGAATATCTTGCTTGCTTAAAAATCATTATTTGAAAAAAAACATGTTTGTTCAAGAAATCTTACCCAAATTTTATTCCAAAACAAACAGGATTTTTGATAAAAAATTAAGCTTTTAATGACATAAAAGGGGGAAAAAATGTGAAATTGTAATGAAAACCAAAACGTGCAACTTATTCCATGAAAAGGAGTATCACTAAAAAAAATAAAAAACATGTTAAGAAAATTAACCCCATTTTTATTCTAAACAAGATTGCTACATGAACACGTAGCTAATGTGTTCCTATGACCTAAAATGAACAAGGTCGATAAAGTCCCATAACTCCTGTAAAATTTGTTCAATGTCAAAGAAAATTTCATTTTTGTCAGTATTCCATTCAACAACATCATAAGCAGGCTGAAGAACTGGAGCTGGAATTTCTTCAATATCGTCTGTTTTCTGCTCTTCAAAGTTAATATCTGAGGCATAAGTTGCACCTTCCCGAACTTCACTTGTTGCTAGTTTCTGAAATAATAGAAATAACTATTTCAATATTCATTAATGACCAGGGGTAGACCTTCAGGTAGCAAACATATTATTGATTTAATATGAATTTAATTGAAATAAAAGACGAACAAATATGAAAAAAAAATAAAAATTCTGTGAAAAGGGGCAATAACTCCTTTATTGGTTTCAGGATTTCCTTCAAAGCTGCATGGGTAGATCTTCCAATTCTAAACAATGTTACAGTTGTTAGTTGTTTTATATCTGTATTTGTTTTCGAGTTATTTTCCAAAACTGTAATCTAACCTATGTTCTATTTTTAGCATTGGCAACAATGTGGTTTGACTGACCAACTAATCAAACACACTTTTAAGAAGTCATACCCTGGTCATACAAAGTCCAGCTATTCTGATTTCCTATAGTTATTAGTGGTTTGTCATTTGTTTTTATGGGGTTTTCTAGTGAAATGTTGTCTGTGGTTATAATTTTATGTCATTGTAGATTTCTGTTGCCATTTTTATTTTAATTTTGCTATGATTCAAATTTGAAATTTCTCTCAGATTTTAAAGCTTTATTGTTGTCTCTGGAAAAACTCACGTAAACTGTTTAAGAACTCATTGCCACATGATATAAATACAAGTGGCTCTCTATGTTCATTTCATATTTTTATTGCATTTTTGACCTTTCAGTAAAGGGGGGTGGCTAGAGCTCTTCAAAACTAGTTTCACCATACTGCAGGTTTTTGGGCCTGTCCAAAGTCAGGAGCTGTTGGTAATAATGTGTCTTTGTGTCATTTTACATTTTAGTTTCTATCTTGGAGTCGCACAAATCTATTCTTCTATTTTTTTAGCAACAGCAGCCATGTTTTTTAACAAATCTATAACTTGAAGGATAATTTTCTACCCCACATGCCAAGGAACAGCTATACCAAGTTTGATTGCAATTAAACTTATGATATTAGAGGAGTTAAAGATTTTATTACAATGAATAAAGGCTGTAAAAATGGTCAATTTTGGCATTCTAAGGGGAATAACTCCTAAAAGGAATAAACCTACAACTTCGAACCAGTTATAGAGTTTGTAGATCTTTATGTGCCTACCAATATGCAATTTAAATTTTTCAAATATCTTTTATGGTTTCCAAGATATTGTTTGTTTGTTTGATGGTGTTTAACGCCACTTTCAGCAATTTTTCAGCTATGTCATGGCGTCCAGTTTTTATTGGGGGAGGAAGCCGGAGTACCCGAAGAAAACCCCCGACCTGCGGTAGGAAAACTGGCAATCCTTGTCAATTAAGATTGGAGTCGAGTACACCCTGCCTGCAGTGAGAATCGAACCCGCAATCTCAGTGTTGACAGACCACGTGATCAATAGTAGACAAACTACCTTGACCACTCGGCCACCGATTCCAAGATATTGAGCTTAACAAGTGCACATTTGGAAAAATCAGAAAAAATGGCAATACTCCTACATAGGTCGTTGGATCTTCTTCAAAATTTCAGGGCAGGTAGATCTTGAGGTGCTGAACACTTTTACCCACAATTTTGATATCTGTCACCATTTTTGAGTTATTTGCAAAAAACTGCAATTTACCTCTATGTTCTATTTTTAGCCATGGCGGCCATGTTTTTTTACAAATCACAAATTCAAATGATACTTTTGTAGCACATATACCAATAAACAGCTGTACCAAGTTTGGTTGCAATTGAACTTATTGTGTCATAGGAGTTAACGTTTGAAAAAGTTAACGGACGGACAAGCGGTGCCAAGCGATGGCAATAGCTCACATGACCATTCGGGTCAGGTGAGCTTAAAATGGGAAGCACTGAAGCAGGCACAACTTTTGTGCAAAAGAATAAAAAAAAAAATTTCTAGGTATACAGGCCCAACCATATATTTAATAAATGTGAATAAAAAGATTTAATTAATTTCCAACTCAGGATTTTGAAGTATAAATTACTCATACAGTCATGAACAGATGTGTATATCATACTACCCTGATCATGAGCTTCTCATATGGTCCAGAGCATATTTCAAACATTCTGGTACTTTTACTATTTCAATTCAGTTTATCCCACAAATTTAAATGCATGCATTTCTTTGTTTTTAAACCTTTTTTGTGTATCTGGAATACTGCCATAAATAACACATTAAGATTTTATCATGATAGCTTAAACTACAAGAAAGTTACAACATTTAGAAAATTCCAGACCATGTTAGTTTCACCTAATAAAATCCTTGGAGAGAAGATCATGTTCAGTGATGGGTTAATATATTTTTATTATGAAAAAAAAAAATATATACCTTTAAAATTGCAGATAATCCAAAATTTTGAATGCTGGTCATGTGTCCTAGTTGCAGGGGTAGTCCACATTCTGTGCAAGATGTTAGTCCATCTGCCAGAACACCCAGTTCAACTATTCTTCTTCCCTCACGCCACTCCTTGAAATGCATGGATGCATCTGGATGGACCACCTCGTCATGATCTACTCCTAAGGGTGGTGCTAAATAAAAAATTCATAATTAAATACTGGCTATCTTCAGAATAATCCAATACTCATTCAAAAAAAATCATGGGAAACGCCCACTTCTTACAGGAAGTGACACCATTAAAGCTTATTTTTTGTATTGTTTTGAATTGATTTTATAATTTACATATAAGGCATGAATGTAATAATTTTTTTTCATTGGGGGTATTATACAAAGTGCGAAAAACATTTTTTCATACCTCAATAAAAAAATTATAACAGTCATTACTTAAATAACTTATTAATGGGAGATAACCCCCATTGTGATATGCAAATTCAGAGTTTTTGAAAAGATATTTCGCATATCAGACATTCAAATTGACAACCTCAAAATGTTTGTCAAGCCCAATTTTTGTCAATCCTTTATATAGCTTTTACACCAAAAGTTAAAATTTTGTTTCAGACTATATAGCTAAGGACTGACACTTTTCCTGCTGAACTAAAAATTGTTTCTTGTGATTTGTGTTTTAAACATTTTTGTGTTTCATACATGTTTTATGTTTTTCTGTTCCCCCCTTTACCATCTTAACCAATCTCAGAGAAATGCTGGTCAGATTCATATTCATGCCAAGAATCATACTTCTCATTTTCAATTTACACACTAGGGAATTGTGAATTTTCACCCTAATATTAATATTAAATACATGTAATTGCTCTTCTTCCAGTTGAGTTTTTGAAATATTGTCCTATAGGATTTTTTGTCTAACAGTTGTAAATAATTTATAGTATAGCAGAGTCAAATGGGATGGACATTGGACAATATTTCAGTTCCACTTCATGAAGAATGGAGTGTACAGTGATCTACTTATTCTAGCAATTCTGGGCATGGCCATGGGGTCTCTTAAAAAACATACTGATTACGTTCATGTAGCCTATACTGTAGGTCTAGAGGTAAATTTACTTCTTCACTGGCTTGAAAAATGTACAATTTCTCTGTGAAAGGGGTAAAAAGGTTGACGCCCGGTCAATTGCGACTACATGGATTACGGTAGCAGGGCCCCCATAGCTAGCATACAAGTTTGTCTCTTTCACTTACTCGGCAAAGTTTGACGTGTAGGATAGGAGTGCTCTGATTTACTTTGCCGCCACCGCTCCGTCTGTGCTTCTGCAACATTCTTGTATCGTTGTTTGTATTTCCTGGCTGAAAATCCGCCTTTCTAAACCGGCCCATACTTCGTCTGCAGCGATTCCCGCGATTTGTTTACTTTGCCGTAAAATGGCGCGTCACAGTCAAACTGTCGTAATCGTAAAATCTCGTTAATAATTTTTATTCAAATCAATTTTAATTAATACGAATTCATTACTATGTCATTTATGTTACAATTATTGTTTTAGTTTGATTAAAATTCACTAATTGATATTTTATTGATTTACTACATAAGAGCGGATCTACCGTAGCAAAATGCTGAGACTCGTACTCCCTTAACTATTAACAATACTGGGAAACGAAAGAGTGCAAAATGTTGATCTCTTAAAGGAGCAACTTTGTCACATTTACAAGATAAGGATTTGAAGTCATCTTATAGGAGTTATCTCCCATTATATATGTAACTTATTGGTTTTTTACATGTTACTCATTGACTATTAATGATAAAGGGAAACGAAAGAGTGCAAAATGTTGTTCTTTTAAAGGAGCAACTTTTATACATTGGCAGTAAACGGATTTGACTTCATTTTACAGGAGTTATCTCCCATTATATATGTAACTGATTGCTTTTTCACATGGTACTCATTAACTATTAATGATAGTGGGAAACTAAAGAGTGCAAAATGGTGATCTTTTAAAGGAGCAACTTTGTTACATTTACAGGGAAATGATTTGACTTCATTTTATAGGAGTTATCTCCCATTATATATGTATTTTATTGGTTTTTTACATGTTACTCATTAACTATTAATGATAAAGGGAACTAAAGGGTGCAAAATGTTGGTCTTTTAAAGGAGCAACTTTTTTACATTTGCAGTAAACGGATTTGACTTCATTTTATAGGAGTTATCTCCCATTATATATGTAACTGATTGGTTTTTCACATGGTACTCATTAACTATTAATGATAGAGGGAAACTTAAGAGTGCAAAATGTTGATATCTTAAAGGAGCAACTTTGTTACATTTACAGGGCAAGGATTTGACTTCATTTTATAGGAGTTATCTCCCATTATATATGTAACTTATTGGTTTTTCACTTGTAACTCATTAACTATTAATGATAGAGGCATGGGGTCTTCACCATAGACCCTCATGTCCTTTGACCGTGAAAACTTGTATGGGTCAAGGTCACGTGCTAGTTTTTGACCTTTGCTATTTTTAACGATATTGAAATTATTTTCTTTCTAAAATGTTCTATTAATAATTACGAGTAAATTAAGACATGCCGGTAAAAGTTGTATCACAATTTTATAAGAGTTATCTCTCTTAGAATGTCAATCTGTAGCAAATAATACAAAATAATTTCTTTTTAAATATTTATAGCAAAATTATAACATTTCGCAAAAAGTTGATTATTTTGAATGTCATCATGCAATACAAAATTAAAATTAATATGGAAAGACCCTCAAATGTTCAACCGAACAGTTGATCTTTAATTATTAGGTCTTTCCACCTTTCTGTGGAAAGACCTATAGTTATTGTTCTGATTATTAGGTCTTTCCACCTTTCTGTGGAAAGACCTATAGTTATTGTTCTGATTATTATTATTATTATTATTATTATTCTTTTCTCTTTTCTTCCGCCAACTTATTTCGGTGTCTGGTTTTTTTACTTCGCGACATGTCGCTTTGATATTTTATATCTGATATCGGTTACCCATTGCGCTTTCGCAGTTCACCCTGACTGACCGCACCCTTTTCCTTTACGGAGTTATCTCCCCTTTTACTAAAAAGCTTGTTCATGCTACTCCTCCTTAACCAAAAAAGATAGCAATACCGAACCTTTACCAAAATGTGTCCTATATCCTTGCGCAACTTTGGGACAGATTGATTGAAGGGTTCTGACGACATCTTATAGGAGTTATCTCCCTTTAAATAAAAGTAGTAAGTGATATTCAAACAAATCTCAACAACTAAAAGAGATAGAGGCCTGGGGTCTTCACCATAGATCATCTTGACCTTTGACCTTGAAAATGGACACAAGGTCAAAGGTCAAGGTCACGTTCTAAATTTTGCTATTTGCTTGTTCGCGCTACTCCTCTGAAACGGTAAAAGATAGATAAACACTTATTGAAAGTAAAATGTTCGTCTAATTAAGACACAACTTTGTCACATTTGGAGCGAAGTAATTTGACTTCATTTTATAGGAGTTATCTCCCATTATATATGTAACTGATTGGTTTTTCACATGGTACTCATTACCTATTAATGATAAAGGGAAACGAAAGAGTGCAAAATGTTGGTCTCTTAAAGGAGCAACTTTATTACATTTATAGGGAAAGGATTTGACTTCATTTTATGGGAGTTATCTCCCATTATATATGTAACTTATTGGTTTTTTACATGTTACTCATTAACTATCAATGATAAAGGGAAACGAAAGAGTGCAAAATGTTGGTCTCTTAAAGGAGCAACTTTGTTACATTTATAGGGAAAGGATTTGACTGCATTTTATAGGAGTTATCTCCCATTATATAAGTAACTGATTGGTTTTTCGCATGATACTCATTAACTATTAATCATAGAGGGAAACTAAAGACTGCAAAATGTTGACCTCTTAAAGGAGCAACTTTGTTACATTTACTGGTAAAGGATTTGACTTCATTTTATAGGAGTTATCTCCCATTATATATGTAACTGATTAGTTTTTTACATGTTACTCATTAACTATTAATGATAAAGGGAAACGAAAGAGTGCAAAATGTTGGTCTCTTAAAGTAGCAACTTTGTTACATTTGCAGGGAAAGGATTTGACTTCATTTTATAGGAGTTATCTCCCATTATATATGCAACTTATTGGTTTTTTACATGTTACTCATTAACTATTAACGATAAAGGGAAACGAAAGAGTGCAAAATGTTGGTCTCTTAAAGGAGCAACTTTGTTACATTTATAGGGCCAATATTTGACTTCATTTTATAGGAGTTATCTCCCATTATATATGTAACTTATTGGTTTTTTACATGTTACTCATTAACTATCAATGATAAAGGGAAACTAAAGACTGCAAAATGTTGACCTCTTAAAGGAGCAACTTTGTTACATTTACTGGTAAAGGATTTGACTTCATTTTATAGGAGTTATCTCCCATTATATATGTAACTGATTAGTTTTTTTACATGTTACTCATTAACTATTAATGATAGAGGGAAACTGAAGACTGCAAAATGTTGACCTCTTAAAGGAGCAACTTTGTTACATTTACTGGTAAAGGATTTGACTTCATTTTATAGGAGTTATCTCCCATTATATATGTAACTTATTGGTTTTTTACATGTTACTCATTAACTATTAATGATAAAGGGAAACGAAAGAGTGCAAAATGTTGGTCTCTTAAAGGAGCAGCTTTGTTACTTTTATAGGGCAAGGATTTGACTTCATTTTATAGGAGTTATCTTCCATTATATATGTAACTGATTGGTTTTTCGCATGGTCCTCATTAGCTATTAATGATAAAGGGAAACTAAAGACTGCAAAATGTTGATCTCTTAAAGGAGCAACTTTGTTACATTTACAGGTAAAGGATTTGACTTCATTTTATGGGAGTTATCTCCCATTATATATGTAACTTATTGGTTTTTTACATGTTACTCATTAACTATCAATGATAAAGGGAAACGAAAGAGTGCAAAATGTTGGTCTCTTAAAGGAGCCACTTTGTTAAATTTATAGGGAAAGGATTTGACTTCATTTTATAGGAGTTATCTCCCATTATATAAGTAACTGATTGGTTTTTCGCATGATACTCATTAACTATTAATGATAGAGGGAAACTAAAGACTGCAAAATGTTGACCTCTTAAAGGAGCAACTTTGTTACATTTACAGGTAAAGGATTTGACTTCATTTTATAGGAGTTATCTCCCATTATATATGTAACCGATTGGTTTTTTACATGTTACTCATTAACTATTAATGATAAAGGGAAACGAAAGAGTGCAAAAAGTTGGTCTCTTAAAGTAGCTGCTTTGTAACATTTATAAGGAAAGGATTTGACTTCATTTTATAGGAGTTATCTCCCATTATATATGTAACTTATTGGTTTTTTACTTGTAACTCATTAACTATTAATGATAGAGGCATGGGGTCTTCACCATAGACCCTCATGCCCTTTGATCTTGAAAACTTGTATGGATCAAGGTCACGTACTAGTTTTTGACCTTTGCTATTTTTAAAGATATTGAAGTTATTGTCGTCTTAAAATGTTCTATTAATAATTACGAGTAAATAAAGACATGGCGTTAAAAGTTGTATAATATTTGTATAAGAGTTATCTCTCTTAGAATGCCAATCTGTAGCAAATAATATAAAATAATTTCTATTTTAAATATTTATAGCAAAGTTATAACATTTTGCAAAAAGATGATTATTTTAAATGTCATCATATAATACAAAATTAAAATTAATATGGAAAGACCCTCAAATGTTCAACCGAACAGTTGATCTTTAATTATTATTATTATTCTTTTCTCTTTTCTTCCGCCAACTTATTTCGGTGTCTGGTTTTTTCACTTCGCGACATGTCGCTTTGATATTTTATATCTGATATCGGTTACCCAATGCGCTTTCGCAGTTCACCCTGACTGACCGCACCCTTTTCCTTTTAGGAGTTATCTCCCCTTTTACTAAAAAGCTTGTTCATGCTACTCCTCCTAAACCAAAAAAGATAGCAATACCAAACCTTTACCAAAATGTGTCCTATATCCTAGCGCAATTTTGGGACAGATTGATTGAAGGGTTCTGACGACATCTTATAGGAGTTATCTCCCTTTATATAAAAGTAGTAAGTGATATTCAAACAAATCTCAACAACTAAGAGAGATAGAGGCCTGGGGTCTTCACCATAAATCATCTTGACCTTTGACCTTGAAAATGGACACAAGGTCAAAGGTCAAGGTCACGTTCAAAATTTTGACCTTTGCTTGTTCGCGCTACTCCTCTGAAATGGTAAAAGATAGATAAACACTTATTGAGAGTAAAATGTTCGTCTTATTAAGACGCAACTTTGTCACATTTAAAGCAAAGTAATTTGACTTCATTTTATAGGAGTTATCTCCCATTATATATGAAACTGATTGGTTTTTCACATGGTACTCATTAACTCTTAATGATAGAGGGAAACGAAAGAGTGCAAAATGTTGATCTCTTAAAGGAGCAACTTTGTTACATTTATAGGGACAGGATTTGACTTCATTTTATATGAGTTATCTCCCATTATATATTTAACGATTGGTTTTTCACATGTTACTTATTAACTATTAATGATAAAGGGAAACGAAAGAGTGCAAAATGTTGGTCTCTGAAAGGAGCAACTTTGTTACATTAATAGGGACAGGATTTGACTTCATTTTATAGGAGTTATCTCCCATTATATATTTAACTTATTGGTTTTTCACATGGTACTCATTAACTATTAATGATAGAGGGAAAGTAAAGAGTGCAAAATGTTGATCTCTTAAAGGAGCAACTTTTTAACATTTGCAGTAAACGGTTTTGACTTCATTTTATAGGAGTTATCTCCCATTATATATGTAACTTATATGTTTTTTACATGTTACTCATTAACTATTAATGATAAAGGGAAACGAAAGAGTGCAAAATGTTGGTCTCTTAAAGAGCAACTTTGTAACATTTGCAGGGAAAGGATTTGACTTCATTTTATAGGAGTTATCTCCCATTATATATGTAACTGATTGGTTTTTCACATGGTACCCATTAACTTATAATGATAAAGGGAAAGTAGAGAGTGCAAAATGTTGATCTCTTAAAGGAGCAACTATGTTACATTTACAGGGAAAGGATTTGACATCATTTTATAGGAGTTATCTCCCATTATATTTGTAATTTATTAGTTTTTCACATGTTACTCATTAACTATTAATGATAAAGGGAAAGTAAAGAGTGCAAAATGTTGGTCTTTTACAGGAGCAACCTTGTTTCATTGACAGTTAAAGGATTTGACTTCATCTTATAGGAGTTATCTCCCATTATATATGTAACTTATTGGTTTTTTACTTGTTACTTATTAACTATTAATGATAAAGGGAAACGAAAGAGTGCAAAATGTTGGTCTCTGAAAGGAGCAACTTTGTTACATTAATAGGGACAGGATTTGACTTCATTTTATAGGAGTTATCTCCCATTACATATTTAACTTATTGGTTTTTCACATGGTACTCATTAACTATTAATGATAGTGGGAAAGTAAAGAGTGCAAAATGTTGAACTCTTAAAGGAGCAACTTTTTAACATTTGCAGTAAACGGTTTTGACTTCATTTTATAGGAGTTATCTCCCATTATATATGTAACTTATTGGTTTTTTACATGTTACTCATTAACTATTAATGATAACGGGAAACGAAAGAGTGCAAAATGTTGGTCTCTTAAAGGAGCAACTTTGTTACGTTTGCAGGGAAAGGATTTGACTTCATTTTATAGGAGTTATCTCCCATTATTTATGTAACTGATTGGTTTTTCACATGGTACCCATTAACTTATAATGATAAAGGGAAAGTAAAGAGTGCAAAATGTTGGTCTCTTAAAGGAGCAACTATGTTACATTTACAGGGAAAGGCTTTGACATCATTTTATAGGAGTTATCTCTCATTATATTTGTAATTTATTAGTTTTTCACATGTTACTCATTAACTATTAATGATAAAAGGAAACCAAAGAGTGCAAAATGTTGGTCTCTTAAAGGAGCAACTTTGTTACTTATGGAGAATGGATTTGACTTCATTTTTTAAGAGTTATCTCCCATTATATATTTAACTGATTGGTTTTTCACATGGTACTCATTAACTATTAATGATAGAGGGAAACTAAAGAGTGCAAAATGTTCATCACTTAAAGGAACAACTTTCTCACATCTACAGGAAAAGGATTTGACTTCATTTTATAGGAGTTATCTACCATTATATATGTAACTTATTTTTTTTTCACTTGTAACTCATTAACTATTAATGATAGAGGCATGGGGTCTTCACCATAGAACCTCATGCCCTTTGACCTTGAAAACTTGTATGGGTCAAGGTCACGTACTAGTTTTTTTACATTTGCTATTTTTAAAGATAATGAAATTATTTTCGTCTTAAAATGTTCTATTAATAATTACGAGTAAATAAAGACATGGCGTTAAAAGTTGTAGAAAACTTTCATAAGAGTTATCTCTCTTAGAATGCCAATCTGTAGCAAATAATATAAAATAATTTCTATTTTAAATATTTATAGCAAAGTTATAACATTTTGCAAAAAGATGATTATTTTAAATGTCATCATGTAATACAAAATTAAAATTAATATGGAAAGACCCTCAAATGTTCAACCGAACAGTTGATCTTTAATTATTATTATTATTATTATTCTCCCACTTCCTGCGCAAACTGATGTGCGGTTTTTTCATTTCGCGACATGTCGCTTTGATATTTTATATCTGATATCGGTGACCCATTACGCTTTCGCAGTTCACCCTGACTGACCGCACCCTTTTTCTTTACGGAGTTATCTCCCCTTATACTAAAAAGCTTGTTCCTGCTACTCCTCCTAAACCAAAAAAGATAGCAATACCAAATCTTTACCAAAATGTGTCCTATATCCTTGCGCAACTTTGGGACAGATTGATTGAAGGGTTCTGACGACATCTTATAGGAGTTATCTCCCTTTAAATAAAAGTAGTAAGTGACATTCAAACAAATCTCAACAACTAAAAGAGATAGAGGCCTGGGGTCTTCACTTTAGACCATCATGACCTTTGACCTTGAAAATGGACACAAGGTCAAAGGTCAAGGTCACGTTCTAAATTTTGACATTTGCTTGTGTGCGCTACTCCTCTGAAACGGTAAAAGATAGATAAACACTTATTGAGAGTAAAATGTTCATCTTATTAAGATGCAACTTTGTCACATTTGGAGCGAAGTAATTTGACTTCATTTTATAGGAGTTATCTCCCATTATATATGTAACTGATTGGTTTTTCACATGGTACTCATTAACTATTAATGATAGAGGGAAAGTAAAGAGTGCAAAATGTTGATCTCTTAAAGGAGCAACTTTGTTACATTCACAGAGAAAGGATTTGACTTCATTTTATAGGAGTTATCTCCCATTATATATGTAACTTATTGGTTTATTACATGTTACTCATTAACTATTAATGATAGAGGGAAACTAAAGAGTGCAAAATGTTTTCCTTTTAAAGTAGCAACTTTTTTACATTTGCAGTAAACGGATATGACTTCATTTTATAGGAGTTATCTCCCATTATATATGTAACTGATTGGTTTTTCACATGGTACTCATTAACTATTAATGATAGAGGAAAACTAAAGAGTGCAAAATGTTGATCTCTTAAAGGAGCAACTATGTTACATTTACAGGGTAAGGATTTGACTTCATTTTATAGGAGTTATCTCCCATTATATATGTAATTTATTGGTTTTTCAAATGTAACTCATTAACTATTAACAATACAGGGAAACGAAAGAGTGCAAAATGTTGATCTCTTAAAGGAGCAACTTTGTCACATTTACAAGATAAGGATTTGAAGTCATCTTATAGGAGTTATCTCCCATTATATATGTAACTTATTGGTTTTTTACATGTTACTCATTGACTATTAATGATAAAGGGAAAATAAAGAGTGCAAAATGTTGTTCTTTTAAAGGAGCAACTTTTATACATTGGCAGTAAACGGATTGGACTTCATTTTACAGGAGTTATCTCCCATTATATATGTAACTGATTGCTTTTTCACATGGTACTCATTAACTATTAATGATAGTGGGAAACTAAAGAGTGCAAAATGGTGATCTTTTAATGGAGCAACTTTGTTACATTTACAGGGAAAGGATTTGACTTCATTTTATAGGAGTTATCTCCCATTATATATGTATTTTATTGGTTTTTTACATGTTACTCATTAACTATTAATGATAAAGGGAACTAAAGGGTGCAAAATGTTGGTCTTTTAAAGGAGCAACTTTTTTACATTTGCAGTAAACGGATTTGACTTCATTTTATAGGAGTTATCTCCCATTATATATGTAACTGATTGGTTTTTCACATGGTACTCATTAACTATTAATGATAGAGGGAAACTTAAGAGTGCAAAATGTTGATATCTTAAAGGAGCAACTTTGTTACATTTACAGGACAAGGATTTGACTTCATTTTATAGGAGTTATCTCCCATTATATATGTAACTTATTGGTTTTTCACTTGTAACTCATTAACTATTAATGATAGAGGCATGGGGTCTTCACCATAGACCCTCATGTCCTTTGACCTTGAAAACTTGTATGGGTCAAGGTCACGTGCTAGTTTTTGACCTTTGCTATTTTTAACGATATTGAAATTATTTTCTTTCTAAAATGTTCTATTAATAATTACGAGTAAATTAAGATATGCCGGTAAAAGTTGTATCACAATTTTATAAGAGTTATCTCTCTTAGAATGTCAATCTGTAGCAAATAATACAAAATAATTTCTTTTTAAATATTTATAGCAAAATTATAACATTTCGCAAAAAGTTGATTATTTTGAATGTCATCATGCAATACAAAATTAAAATTAATATGGAAAGACCCTCAAATGTTCAACCGAACAGTTGATCTTTAATTATTATTATTCTTTTTTTTCCGCCAAGTTTCTTTTCCCATTATAAATTTTGTTTCGCGACATGTCGTAAAGATATTTTGTACTATGGATGTATGAGACATTACGCTTTCGCAGTTAACCCTGTCACACCGAACACTTATTCTTTACAGAGTTATTTCCCCTGTCATAAAAAAGCTTGTGTGCAGATAAACTTTGAAACCGTAAAAGATTTCGCAATGAAAATTGTTGCAAAATGGTCAGCTCTGGATTGCGACAATTTGTTACATATCGCAAAAAGTACTTTTACGACTCCTTGTAGGAGTTATTTCCCCTTATTTATTGGTGGTACATTTTGTACCATTGTAACTCATGAACCAGAGGTGATAGAGACTAGATATTTCACAGTTGGTCATCCTTGACCTTGACCTTGAAAAAGGTCACAAGGTCAAAGGTCAAGGTCATGTTCTAATTTTTGACCCTTTGTTGTGTGCAGATCTCCTCCTTTATTATAATAGATAGAGAACTGAAACCTTTACGAAAATGTGTATCATATTAAGATCTTGAATCGTCACTTTTTTTATTTGACATTTTTATAAGAGTTATCTCCCCTAGACCAATAAAATATATTGTGAATTACATTATATCACTATATCTCAGTTACTATAACAGATATTTATATGAAACCTTATATCATTAGTCATCATTGACCTTGACCTTGAAAATGGACACAAGGTCAAAGGTCAAGGTCACGTTTGAATTTTTTACATTGTCTTGTCATCGCTATTTCATTGAAACGGTAAAAGATAGGCTATAAGTTATAATGGATAAAATATTGGTCTCATAAAGGCGCAACTTTTTTACATTTAAAGGGAAAGGATCCGACTTCATCTTATAGGAGTTATCCCCCATTACAACCATTGATAATTAGGTTTTAATTAATTACTCATCAACTATTGATAGTAGAGGCATGGGGTCTTCACTATAGACCCGTATGACCCTTGACCTTGAAAATAGAAACAAGGTCAAAGTTCAAGGTCATCTTATAAATTTTGGTATTTATCATCAATAGTCATTTCTTCACAATTATACGACATATTAACATAGGATCTTCACTGTTTGTTTGTCCTTTATTGACCCTCGGCATGGTCAAGGTCATATTGACAGAAGTCAAGGTCAAAACATATTTTTCGGAGATTCTGCTTTTTCGTGTAAATAAAATTTTAAATCTTAATAAATGCTTTGTTTGTAAAGCATTAAGTATGCAAATATCAAAAACTTGCCGGTCAAGGGCATTTATGTCAATTAACGTCCTATTTTTTATACCTTTTTTATTTCGAAAGATAGCCGAATGGTTTTTTCTTTCGATTGTTTATTTTGAAAAGAATAGTCAATTTCCATCAACCAAAGTCAATGTCAAGGTCATTTTTGCGATAAGTGGAAAGCCTCTCATTTGTTCGGTAGAACCAATGAACTTATATTTATATTATCATTGCTTATCTTAAGGTATCCGGACCACAATTGACCACGTGATCGTATTTGGTGTCCCGGATGTCCATTGTTTTTCAATGGAGCAGACCTCGGTAATGTTCGGCAAACATCGGAAATACTATATGAGCAACTAATTTTTTTTGGTCAAAACTGTTAACATTGACTAAAAGTAAACCAATCTATTTAATTTGTATCATTAATTAGCAATACCTTGATGTAGTAAAGCTGTATTTCTTGGTCGAAAAATAAAATTAAACGATGACTTCAATTATGGGTCGGATACCTTAAATTAAGATTAATGAGCTAGATCTTCCTCAGTTCTGCAGACATACCTATTAAAATTTGTTTTGATATTTTTTCTTTAATGCCACTTTTAAGAATGTGTTCAGCTTTAACATGGTGTATTGATGAAGGATGCTGGAGTACATAGTGAAAACTCCAACCTTCTGCATAAAAACACCGGCAGTCCTTATCAATTATGGTTGAAGTTGAAAACATCTTTTCCACAGTTGGGCTTAAAGTTACAACCCAAGAGTTTTATCAATAGAAGTTATTAACAACCTAGACCACTTGGCTACCCAGGCAACCTTAAAAAGAATTTGCAGTAAACAATTTTTTATTATTTATTTCAGAACAGATAAAATGCTGAAGCCCTTTCTTTCTGCCACCCAATTCATGGACCAAAAAAAGAATCCTTCAGGGAGCCATATTCTTCATTGACCACTATGAGGCCCATATGTCTGAAGAAGATACTGCCTTCTACAATGCCTGGGACGATTATAGAATGGATTGTTTATGTAGTTGATTCTAGTGACAATATTATGTCAAAACTAAATATCTCATTGGTCCAAAATGCTTGGCACCCACATACCTACCTCCCCTATAATCATAACAGGATCATGGTGGACTGTTCCAAAGGTAGCACTAAATACTAAACAGAAGAGAACAACTGTTTCCTAAAGAGAGGTTGTGAGGACAGTACTTTTTAAAGTGTTATTTTTTTGTTGTTGTATGTTTGTTTTTAGTGTGATAGATTACAATTTTATTTATGAAATTTGTAATGTACTATTCAGCCATGCATGTCTAATTTTTTTATATCTTCCATTATAATCAAATTAATTTCATGTTCTAGAAATCATGTAGTTTAAATTAAATAAAATAAACTGTTTGAAATATTAAGTTTCTGAAGGATTATTCATTTTTAATTTTATTTTAAGTTTAATTAATATCACACTTAATTCTATATTTTCATTTAATTTTGTATATTTGAGCATACATGCATGTGGAGTCTAAAACAAGATAATAGGATGTCTTTGACAAGGGAGATAATTTATTTTTTTAAAGTTATAACATTTACAGTTTTTGTGCAATATATATCATTTGTAAAAAATTTTATATGTATCTGTTTATTTTGATGGTTTTGTTATATTGTTGTTTCATTAATATGTTCAGTCACTCTGTTATTCGTTTACTTCTATATGAAGCTAAGAACTATGTTTTATATCTTTCTTTACTACTGCAAGCAGTTTCTTTTTGTTTACATATAATATTGTTAGTACTTTTTAATATACTTTAATGTTAACTTATCTTTGCTTTTTTATGTGGTAAATAATTTTGGCCTTTTTTCTCAAAATACTTTAACTTCTGATGTTTAAATTCATGTCAAAATTAAAGTACATGCATTCCTTTATGTAAAATTAAATAAAATTATTGCAATGGCTAAAATTGAACAAATTGTCTTTCCAAGGTTATTTTGTCATATGAATGACAAAACAGTTTTGGAATGTATAATGATAAGACGTGGTATGCAGAGCAGGATGATGATCCTCTGGCGTGCATGAAATATGGCCGTAAGATCATCAAGTCCCTGGCGTGTTTGAAATACAACCGTAAACTTTGCCTGCTGCATATCAAACATTATCAAGATTTTGGAAATATTTTGGTTGTCATGATTTTGGTTGTGTTTTTATTTTATTTCTAAATTCTTTATTTTCTTTTAAAAAGGGTAGGGGTTTTTTCTAAATTTGGGTTTAAAAGGGAATGGAACATTAAAGGAAAGCATGTACTTCTGTTCTTTTTTAAGTCTTTTGTTTATCTTTAACTAATGTTGTAATTTATTAAAATAGAAATTTCCAAATTTTGATACAGTCATTTAAACATTTTAGATGCCCAAATTTTAAAGCTTACAATTTTTTACAAATAAGAAACCTTTTAAGTGTTTTTTTTTAATTTATCTTTGTTTTTTTTTAAATGGCAAGAAATTAAGGACTTTTTTCTCAACAGTTTTTAAATTTATGCCAGAATAAAAGTACATGCATTCCTTTATGCCAAATTAAATGAAATTATTGCAGGGGCTAAAATTGAACAAATTGTCTTTCCAAGGTTATTTTGTCATATGAATGACAAAACAGTTTTGGAATGTATAATGATAAGACGTGGTATGCAGAACAGGATGGTGATCCTCTGGCGTGCATGAAATATGGCCGTAAGATCATCAAGTCCCTGGCGTGTTTGAAATACAACGGTAAACTTTGCCTGCTGCATATCAAACATTATCAAGATTTTGGAAATATTTTGGTTGTCATGATTTTGGTTGTGTTTTTATTTTATTTCTAAATTCTTTATTTTCTTTTAAAAATGGTTTTGGTTTTTTCTAAATTTGGGTTTAAAAGGGAATGGAACATTAAAGGAAAGCATGTACTTCTGTTCTTTTTTAAGTCTTTTGTTTATCTTTAACTAATGTTGTTATTTATTAAAATAGAAATTTCCAAATTTTGATACAGTCATTTAAACATTTTAGATGCCCAAATTTTAAAGCATACAATTTTTTACAAATAAGAAACCTTTTAAGTGTTTTTTTTTTTATTTTAACTTTGTTTTTTTTAAATGGCAAGAAATTAAGGACTTTTTTCTCAACAGTTTTTAAATTTATGCCAGAATAAAAGTACATGCATTCCTTTATGCCAAATTAAATGAAATTATTGCAGGGGCTAAAATTGAACAAATTGTCTTTCCAAGGTTATTTTGTCATATGAATGACAAAACAGTTTTGGAATGTATAATGATAAGATGTGGTATGCAGAACAGGATGGTGATCCTCTGGTGTGCATGAAATATGGCCGTAAGATCATCAAGTCCCTGGCGTGTTTGAAATACAACCGTAAACTTTGCCTGCTGCATATCAAACATTATCAAGATTTTGGAAATATTTTGGTTGTCGTGATTTTGTATGTATTTTTTATTTTATTTTTAAGTTCTTTTATTTTGGATGTATTTTTTATTTTATTTCTAAGTTCTTTATTTTCTTTTAAAAAGGGTTACGGTTTTTTCTAAACTTGGGTGAAAAGGGAATAGAACATAAAAGGAAAGCATGTACTTCTGTTCTTTTTTTGGTCTTTTGTTCATCTTTAACTAATTTTTAATTTACTATTAAAGTTACTGTAGAAGTTTCCAAGTTTTGATACATTCATTTAAACATTTTAGATGCCTAAATTTCAAAGCTTAAAAATTTCTGTTTAAAATTCATAAACATTTGTATCTTTTGTTTAATTATTGAAAACAGTCAATATATTGCAAGTTATGTGTATGCTTTACAATAGTTTTAAAATTTATAGTCAGGTCTGTGTTTTATTCAAACTAGCTTTTTCTTTCTGTATTTTAAATCATATATTCTTTAGGAAGTTTATTGCAATCTGTCTAACTTAAATTTTATTCGCAAAAATGTATTGATTATCCAGTTGGTACTATTTCAAGTTTAATTGTAAAGATTTCAAAAATATTTTTTTGTTTGAGGAACAGATTCATAATTTTATTTTGTAAACTAGTACATGGTATTTCAGTCTTTTTACGATAAATTAGTTGCTGTTAGTCCCGTCCCCCTAGATCTATCTTTTACTAATACCATTTTGTTAAGTATATATTTAAAAGTTTACTTGATATATTTATATGGTGCTACTGTTATCTTTGTTTACTCAGGTTATCTTTGTATCAATTATTTTGTTGTATATAGTACTTTGTTAGATTATGTAAATAAATGTATTTTTGTTTATTTTAATGTTTCTTTTGAATTAGTACTTAACAGACTATACAACATTAACAATTGTTAGTTTGCCATTTTAACAACCAACAAAATGGCCCTTCCCAAAAATGAAAATGACTTCAGGTCTTTATGAAACTTGGGACACTGTTTCAACATGATGAGATATCTTCACTGTCAACATTTTGTATAGCTGTGCCAAATGTTGTTTGTTTGAATAAAGTAGAAAATATAGGAGTGTTTACCAATATTTGCTAAGCAGTACATAAGTGTCCCATAGATACATTTTCTTGGTTTTTTGTTAAACCTAGTAAAGCGACCTATATGCTATTCTTATCAGTCTGTCCTATTCTGTCCTCAAAAACATTTTATAACTTCTTCACTGAAACCACTTAAGTAATTTACCCTGAATGTAGCCACAATCATTTTTACTGTGTCTTCTATACAAATGGCAAAAATGATAAGCAACAATACATGATCTTCAAATCAGTCCAGATTCACAAATTTTCCAAAGGTACATTCCATTTTGCGAATTCCCAGATTGCAGCGTCCTATTTGCATATTCCCTATTATTCAACAAATCAAGAACAATCAACAAAGTGTATTAAAGAATTTTATAGAGAATTAATTGTGTTTAGGAAAATTATGTAAATTAATTATATTAATTAAATAATTTTATTAATTTAATTGATGTAAAAATGATTTTATTTATAACTTATAAATAATCAACTTTATATATCATTTGTTTTCAAGCAATATGATTAGCTTGATTTAATTTTCAATTGAGAAAAATTATGTTAATTTAAGTTAACTTTACTGACAATAATGGATGCTTAAGAAAAATTAAGCTAATTTATCACAAATACTTTCAGAGATCTTTCATGGTTATAAATTATCATCTTTGACTGTTATTTGTTTTTAATTAATATGAAAAGATAATAATTAGTCAGTGAGAAAAATTAATTTATATAAAAAGAAAATTTTAAAAAGAATTGCATTAAGTTACTGAACTTAACCAACCAATTTTACATCTTTCCCATCAATATCACGAAGAATGCATACATAAACCTACAATCATTCATGTATAGCACCTTGTATATTGCTCTTAAATGGTAAAATATTTGGGAATCTGCAAACTGGTACTAAACCTTTTCCAATGGACCCTATACAAGTTCAATTGTCTTCCATGTGAGCTATTTCAGTATCCCATGAGCTTCTGTTTTCATCTAAATCAGTCTTCCAATTTAGTAAGCATAAACAAGAGTAACTAAAGGATTGAAATAAGGAAAAATTTATAAATAGGGTCCTTGATTAAGTTAAATTGGTGCCTAATGACCAGGCAATACAACCAGGTAAAAATGTAGAACATTATTGCAGTCTTTACTACAGAAATAATAGTATCTAGAAAAAATTCAAATGTTATTTATTTATAACATCTATTCCTAAAAAAGAAATATCTAAGCAGCAGTCTGCTAATTTGAGGAACATACATTGGAAAGACTATATATTTGTACCCTTTTTTATAATTTATTTACTGTTTTTTTCTCAGCCTGTGCAACAAGCAAATAGAATTTGATACCTTTGATGTTCATTGCTTTGCACTGTAAATTATTGAAATATTTCCCCTCAATACATATTTCATTATTTTACTCTATCATATGTTATTGTTAATTTGCTTCAAAATTACTTTAATTCATTTTGGACTTGTAATTAACGAGTGACACATGTTTCCTGTAATTAGCTCTTATTCACGTGACACTAATCAAATTTAAGTATTATTGTATTAATAATAAACCCAAAATCTTTAATTATGTCATGCCTTACATCAACTCCGACTTCTTGAGTTGTAGTCTGAACTGACATATCCACCATTGTAAAATTATTCTGTGCCGAGTAAGCTCCTGGCCAAAGTAAGGAAGGAACTGCCACCTGACTATCTACAATCGCTGCCATTTATGGTACCACATCGTCGCCTTGTCGGACGTCTCAACACTAACAGGTTAACCAACAGCCAGCTAGCAGCAGCACGTGGAGTGTTAATTGTCCCCTTATCGGCCGTCTCACCACTGACAGGTTAACCAGCAAGCAGCAGCACGGGCGTGTTGTCGCCTTATCCAGCCATCTCATCACTGACAGGTTACCCTGCAGCAGGGACGTGTTATCGCCTTATCCAGCCATCTCGCCACTGACAGGTTAACCAGCAAGCAGCAGCACGGACGTGTTGTCGCCTTATCCAGCCATCTCATCACTGACAGGTAAACCAGTAGCAGGGACGTGTTATCGCCTTATCCAGCCATCTCGTCACTGACAGGTTAACCAGCAAGCAGAAGCACGGACGTGTTGTCGCCTTATCCAGCCATCTCATCACTGACAGGTTACCCTGCAGCAGGGACGTGTTATTGCCTTATCCAGCCATCTCGCCACTGACAGGTTAACCAGCAAGCAGCAGCACGGACGTGTTGTCGCCTTATCCAGCCATCTCATCACTGATAGGTAAACCAGCAGCAGGGACGTGTTATCGCCTTATCCAGCCATCTCGTCACTGACAGGTTAACCAGCAAGCAGAAGCACGGACGTGTTGTCGCCTTATACAGCCATCTCATCACTGACAGGTTACCCTGCAGCAGGGACGTGTTATCGCCTTATTGGTCGTCACATCACTGACAGATTACCCAGCAGCCTGCTAGCAGCAGCAGGGACGTGTTGTCGCCTTATCGGCCGTCTCATCACTGACAGGTTAACCAACAGCAGCTCGGACGTGTTATCGGCCGACTCATCACTGACAGTTCAACCAGCAGCCAGCTAGAAGCAGCAAGGACGCATTGTCGCCTTACCTGACGTCTCATCATTGACAGGTTAACCAACAGCCAACTAGCGCAGCACTGACGTGTTGTTGCCCTATCGGACGTCTCATCACTGACAGGTTGTCCAGCAGCCAGCTAGCAGCAGCACGGACGTGTAATATTGAATGTAAAGATAGATTAAGAGTTAAAAATTTTGCAATAATTAAGGGAACACATTTTATTTGGCCAAAAAGAGGACTTTATTATTCAGTGTTTTTAATCATTTTAAAAGTGACATATTTATTTCATCTGGATGTTGCTGTTTTTGTTAAATCCACTAAACTGACCTAACGGAACTATGATGACTGTCTATCACAGTAATACTTCAATAGAAGATACGGACACTCGTCTTCTGAACAATTCCTTGGATGATAACGTGTCATGTACTTCGGACGGATATCTGTTCAAAATGCGATCTTACAGAACTTGGGTGTTTCATACCGGTGCGGCTACTACCGTGCTGGTTATTATATTCAATTCGATGGTGGTCCGAGCATTCAAGCGAAAAGGAGTACTGTCTTCTTCAATGGTCCCGCTGATTATATTAGCTTTTTGTGATATGTTTGCCTCCATATTCATGTTTTGGCCAAACGAAATCGGATTCCTTTTCGATTTCTTCGTTTTGGATGAGAGTAAAGAAACGGATATATTTTTACAAATTGGCAAGATTGAATATCCATTTTGTATTTTTGCACAGATTTCTTATTTTCTAGGCTACGTTTTTCATAGTTCATCACTTTTGATAACTTCACTTGTAGCTGTTCAAAAGGCGTTTGTTATTCGCTTTCCACTTTGGAGTAAAGTCCATCTAATGCGGTCTAAAATATCAATGATAATCGGTTTGTTTTTAATTCTTGTGGCTGTCTGTATTAACATTTCATTAGCCCTGTACACAGTGTATCCATCTTCAGACTCCAATTGGTGTTGTCGATCGAACAATGGCATCAAGGAATGGAACGCCAAAGGGCAGACACACATAATATTAGTCAGTTATATAGTCAATCGGAACATCTCTCGGTCATTTCCGTCAAGGGTCGAGAAAGTGACCTCGGAGGTAAGTGATCTCCATTTTGAACTATTTTCAGTCATTTCAAAGAATTTGTGACGTCACAAGTTCGTTTGTGACGTTTCAGTTCATTCATTTGATTGGCTTGTCATTGACGTTTAGTTGATTGTTACTGATGACGTCAGATTGTAAACAATAACTTATCTATTTAAACGTTGTCAAAGAAGGAATTTTTTGGTAGTGTTAGCGAATTTAAGTTTAAAATATACAATCTTGTATTAGATTTTTAGTTCTGATTCGATAAAGATCTGTATAGTTGAATAATAAAAGGATAATCTATTTCATCGCACTAAAATAATGTTGTTCATGTTGTTGTGTAAACAGGCTAACCGCATCACATTTGGACCGATTTTTGGTCCATATCCATACACTTACCTCCGAGATTACTTTCCGACCATAGGCGGAAATAACCGAGGTGATCCGATTGTTATATAGTGTGTTTCACTTTACTTATTACATCAACGATATATATAGCTTTTAGTCTGACATGTCGGAGGAAAAGGAGGGACAGTAAGTTTATAAGGAAGCGCCATCATAGATCCGCAATTATAGTTGTAGCCGTGGCGTGTTTCTGTTTAATTACGGAAATTATTCCATTCTTCTGCAGGTCAAGTTTTTTCCTAAATCGCTTGTGCACGAATGATATCCGGCAGTTTGAACTACTGATTCTACAGTTTGGATTTGCTGTAAACTTCATGATCTACATTATAATGAGTGAAAAACTGCGATCAAAAATTGTGTTTTGTTTCAAAGTAAGGAATGTCAATCAAACGCGGTTTCTTTCTCAAATGACGAGTTGGTCTAGTATAAATCCTTGAACAGTAAGATTAAATAGCCATTCATGTGGTTAATTTCTGGTAATATTTGTTAAAACAAGCACTAAGCAAAACACTTTAAAATTAATAGCATGCATTGCATTTGCTGAGTTAATAAGTCAACTACTTATTAATTAATTTTGAGAATTGGTTGTTTCCTGTCTAAAAGCATTTGGTAACTCATTACATAGTTTTGCAGCATAATATCTAAATAAATTCTTCCTTAAATGGATGATTTCTGGTGATGGTGACCGTGTACACATGAGCTCACACGCACTCATCTGTACCTGGTTGCGTCATCCAATCAAAACGCCGGACGTTGTTGTTTCGAGCATTCTGATTGGATACTAGATATTAAACAATGAAAGTTGTTGGTTTACGAAGAAATGTGTACTTTCATGCACTTTGGGAAAGCCCGTGTGATTTTCCACTCGCGATAAAAATATTTTTATATCTGTCACTCGTGCAAGAACACCCACGGTCTTTCCAAAAACATATGTAAGAACCTATTATTCTTTACCACCTTGTAGTTCTTACTGATTGAATTTGTACCGTATTATCATGTCATTTGTCTTTAAATTAATAAAACCATGTAATTATTCGGGACTTTTTATGTGTTAAATCTTTAATGTTTCTAGTGCTATCATGGTTCTTAATAATATGAGATTGTTTTCCAGGAACAATGACAGTCTAGTTTTGATGTTTTCACTCTAAAGAATAAAGAAATGTGCAGATGACTAGTAATGACTAAATTAAGTTCTTAGATTTTTCTTTCTGTTCGCAAGGTTTACTTACATAGTGACATGATACAAGGAGGTGCTTTAAAGTGTGAGATAAAGGGTGCGCTTCAAAGAAACAAATTTGCCGCTGTCATATGAAACACAAATAAATATCACCATATATCAAATATTTAGATAATAATACCGTTGTTATTCTAACGTTTTAGTACCCTATATAACACCCATGTTTCTATATCACACTATGGCTATATATTGCATACATAAATGGTTGAAACATGCCGAAATCTTGAACTATATAACCATATTGCCGCCCTTGGGGTGATATGGGGTTCTCGGGTTGATACATCTTGTGATATAGATTCCGACCTGTAATAATCATATATATATATATTTAGTACTAAATACAGTACACCATGTTCACATATCGCACTCCTTTTCTGAACCTCCTGTTATCTTTATCATATCACACACCCCTTTTTACGATATACTTTTGCGCTTAATCGCATTTTTCTTTCTCGGTACTTTTATCATGTTTATATGGGTTTTGAGAGAAAAAGATATATTCAAGAGAGCTACTGTTCATGCGAAGCCTTGTGTGTAGTATTTGCACCTCTCTAGGTCAGGATTAATAATATTTTAGATTATACTACATGTCGAATGCAAATGTTCACAATATTGTGAACTAAATTTGGAATAAGGTCGCATATATATTCCAAAGCCTCCTTATTAATAATCTTATATAATAGTTCAAGGCTGCCTGTGTTTCTCCTTTGCCGAAAGTGTTTTCAACACCCTGTTTCTTGATAAAGTTGTTCGATAGACGTATAATTTTGTCCTCCCCTGACGATACTCACGATTTATTAGATTATGCCATATTATAATGTTGGGCGTATTTTATCATTAATTTTATAATAAACGGACGATACATTTTCTCAAGGACATTCCTGACCATGATAAAACGCACCCTATCGATAAAAGTTAACCCGTTAATAAGATTTATTAACAATATATTTAATGTGGTCATACTATGAACTATTGTGGCATATATCTGCCACCACATATCACTTAATTAAGTCGACATACTTTCGGAAATATGTCAACATGCTACATAATTAAGTCAACATAATACTGAATTAAGTCATCATTATCAGATTAGAAAAAAGAGGGAAAATGCGCTATTTGAACAGAATGTGCCATCTACTTTTCCACTTATTTATCATGCAAGTAGACATAATTATGAAATAAGTGGACATAATTTTCTGATTAAGTCGACATAATTTTATGATTAAGTCAACTTAATTTTCTGTTTACGTTCACATAAGTTTTTGATAATGTCGACATAATTTAGTCCACATAATCTGTCTGATTATTAAGTCGACATAATTATCTACCATTTAACTGAAAGGGGGGGGGGGGGGGGGGCTTGGTTTAGAAGTTGAAATTCCAAGACCTCAATGAGAGAATCATGACAGAAATGAGACCCGAGCCAGCAGTATGTCGTGGCTCGTATAGAGGTTAAGCCCTCTTAAATCTTTGATCAATATAAAACTGAAAATTTCTGAAGATATTGACCATCAATTTAAAAGGTATAGTCACAATGAACAAAATGCAAATTAACCTTTATATATGTCAAAAATAAATGATATGAAAGCATTAACCATTCCAAAATAAAGCGAAAATGAAATAAATTAATACTCTGAACCAAAATAATAATTATCAAAAATAGTTATACAGGGGGACATAATCATACCTACTTAAGAAGAAAAAAATATTCTGAAGAAAACTTGCTGCCATACAAAATAATGCTAATTTTGAAAAAAAATATTTTGTCGCGACGCATTAAAAAATTATATTTTATATCGCTACGTGTCATAAAAATAAAGATTTTTTTGTTGGCTGTTGCTATTTTACCGTAACCGGCAAAATAGCCTGCCATGCTATTTTGCCGGAACTGATTAAATTTCACCTGTATGAGCCGTTAATTAATATGATTAGGTGAAACTTATAAGTTTTGTATTGTATGGTAACCGTACGCCAGTTACCTATACGTGGTGTTAGATTTTAACACAAATAAGACGTCTTTAAACTACGGGAAACAAAACTGAGAAAAAAAGAAAACATATATAACTAGTAATCCTGTGTTGGGGATGCCCAACACAAAAGAAGTCCCCTCCCGTTATTGCACATAAATTAAAAAATTATACTAAAAGAAACCCTCATGAAAATCGGACCAAATTGTGATTTTCAATTATTTTTTTGACAAGTGTTTTGGCAATTTTGGCAGCCAGTTTTTTTTAACATGATTCTCAGGCTGTTACGAATGCCATGGTGGTTTTAGCCTTGGGTTACCACCCCTGATTTACTAAAAAGCGTCCGATAAATTATTTAAAGGGTTCAAAATCATTTACAATTTAACGATTACTTCATAAATTCAATGCTGGGCTCTCATTATAACTGATCGTGCGCTAAATCCTGGCTCGGTCACTCTTTAGTAAATCAGGAATGAAAAGTTTACCAACATTGGAGTTGAACCACCATGGCGTCCGTAAAAGATTCAAAATCAGAATTCTTCTGGTCAAAAGGGTCCATATATCAATGTCCAAGGTAACATGAAAGTGATTATCCCGCTGCTGAACAGGAACACGTGCCTGCTAAAGAGTAATGTCCATGCAGTATGCCATTTTTCAACCACCGTATAAACAATTAAGTACTAAAAAAGATAATCGACGCTGTCTGACAGTAGTTGGATTTGAATATTAAAATCACAAATTAGGAATTGTACCTTAACAAATATAAACTTGAAAAATAACCTCCTATTTAAATGCATATTAGTTATAACATTAGATTGGTCACCACTCTGATCAATTAATATTGTATGAAGCTATTTACAATTAGAGACGCAGCTAGTTCACCATGGACGCAATATGACGACGGATGCAAAGTGTGTGCATAGGATTATTCTATAATACAAAAATATAGTTTAAGCTCCCTTTTAATACCACCCGCTTGAAAATTGGGGGTATATAGTGATAGGGGTGTCTGTCCGTCCGTCCGTCCTTCCGTTACACCTAAGGGTACCCATCTCTTGTCCGCAACTCCTCCTAAACCCCTCAATGGATTTTCATGAAACTTTCACACAATCTTTGTGACATAATGTAGGTGTGCACCTACTATTTTAAAATTTGATCTGATTGATTTTTGGGGTTTCCCATACCAAAACAAGGACTTAGCCATTACACAACAAAGGGGTACCCATCTCTTATCCGGAACTCCTCCTAACCCCCTCAATGGATTTTCATGAAACATGATTTAAGAGGGCTTAACCTCTATACGAGCCACGACATACTGCTGGCTCGGGTCTCATTTATGCCATGATTCTCTCCTTGAAGTCTTGGAATTTCAACTTCTAAACCAAGCCCCCCCCCTTTCAAGTTAAATGGTGGATAATTATGTCGACTTAATAATCAGACAGATTATGTGGACTTAATTATGTCGACATAATCAAAAACTTATGTCGACTTAAACAGAACATTAAGTTGACTTAATTAGAAAATTATGTCCACTTAATTCATAATTATGTCTACTTGCACGATAAATAAGTGGAAAAGTAGATGGCACATTCTGTTCAAACAGCGCATTTTCCCTCTTTTTTCTAATCTGATAATGATGACTTAATTCAGTATTATGTTGACCTAATTATGTAGCATGTTGACATATTTCCGAAAATATGTCGACTTAATTAAGTGATATGTGGTGGCAGATATATGCCACCATAATGAACCATTGTAAGATTTTTTTTCTTTTGTTTAACACCACTTTCAGCATATTTTAAGTTATATCATGTATTTCAGTTTTTATTAGGAGAGGAAGCCGGAGTACCCGGAAAAAAACCACCCGCACTGGCTATCCTTGTCAATTAAGATTGGAGTCGAGCGCACCCTTCCCGCAGTGAGACCCGAATCCACAATGTTAGTGTTGATAGATCCCGTGATCAATACTAGACGAGCTACATTGTCCGCCCGGCTACAAATGCCTCCACAATTTAAAAAAAAATAGTGTGTAATGACTGAAAGCGACTTCAATATTATGCTTGTCCATATTTATAGGCGGCGGATGTGGAGGCTTTACTGATTTACAAGAGACGGTTCATGGTACGGTTTTCTGCGGATTGAATTTCACTAAAAATTTCAATGACCAATTATGAATCTTGCGAGATCCCTGTTAAACATATCAGCATTTAAAGTGTCATTATTCACCACAGTGCATAACAGGATGAAAATTTCTTAACATTTGAATTAAGTAAAAAGCAGATTAACGATTTTTAAAACATAAACATGAATAAATGTTTTTGTGGGCACGATAATTTTAAAATTTTATTCATTATTATGTTAAAAATGCAACGGTACAAAGAAAAGATATAAAACGGGGGAATATAGAGAAGAATCTCTGCTTTGTATTGGGCGATGTCTCCCCATTTATCCAACTTATAACAATTAGATATTCTAATTTATACAGCATATGTTTTTTCACCTCTTAAAGTGTTTATTTAACTATATATAGGTGTCATTTTTAGAAAATTCCAGACAAATGGTACCGGGATAGTGACACTCAATTTGTTAAATTACAAATAGAATTGTTAGTAAAACAGAATTATTTATTCTTCATTGCACTTTATAAATTTCAAAAAGTTCTAATAAAGGGTTTTAAATTATTATTATGTTACTTTGATTTTTGGATGGCTATTGAAGAAGTTTTTCAAACTAAAATTAACACGTTTTCGCCAATTGTTTGTAAGTTTTACTGTGAAATAAATGTTGAAATTAAAAAGATTTTGATACAAATTTAAAGCAAAAAAGTATCAAATAAAATAAACGCTTGCTAAAATGGTATCAATAACAGGTCGTATCAAGCAAAATCAGTTTTTGCATTGCAAAATAATACAATTCAATACGATAGGTTTTTGTATGTGTTATGTGTTATAGAACAAATAGTTCTGAGGGTCATATGGCAGTATACGGACCGGTTGGTGGCATCAAAAATGTATATGGACCAAAGCGCAGATTGTTTTTTTTTGTAAGATTCTATGCGCACTTTTTTGCTTCATATGCACAGCATGTACTGTCATGACTGATCATTTTAGGTTATTTTTGTTCTGAAAACTCATTTTGCTGCATATCAGTTACTTGTCGTAAATAATCTTCACGGAGATTACTAATCACATATTTGGTTATTTGTGTTTTTCCAAGAGATGTGTAAATCCAATGCACATTTTATCCACAGCCTGTCCATATACGATTATATGGACCGTTTATGCTTATAGAGAAATCATTGAAAAATAAATCTTCAAAGTATAATATATTATAATATCTATAGTTTTATTAGAGAAGTACAAAATCAAACGAAATATATCCAGTAGTCATGTCAGAGGCTAATGTACAAGTGATTATTTCCACAAGAAATAAAAATATTCTGCAGTCATAAATTTATTACTATTGTTAATTAGAAACAAAATCTACTCAATATGAAGCAAATAAAATATCATTAGATAAAAATGTGTGAGAAAAAAAAACGATTTGCACTTAAACTCATGCAAAGCCTATATGTACAGTTAAAATTATCCAGATCCAACATTTAGTCTTCTTTTCATCAGCCATATTGCTCAAGCTTGCATCTTTTTATTATTCCATATTTTACCGCTTAATTACGAAAATCGAGAAGAAAAATTTAGATACAATAACCTGTCCATGTTTTATAATATGCCTCTGTTGTTTAGTTGTTACCAATCGTCCTTGACTTTTGCTACGCGAATTTTACTAAATTAATCAGCCATTCTGGTTCTAAAGGGACCGATTGGTTACTATTTTAGTTTATTTAAATGACTTATAAAAATCAGATTCACTCAGCAGATTTATGCAGTCAATCAATCATTCAATCATACCAAACTTGCAAATGTTACACAATAAATTGTTAAAGTTCTGTGAAGAATAAAATATATACACACTGACCTTAAGAGTTAGAATACAAAATTCCTTAGAACAGTAGCGAGACTTAAATTTCACACCAGTCTTGAAAATACTAGAGAACTATATTACTGTAAGTTTGACATCCGATTCAAAAGCTCACTTGTAATATGAAGTGACCAAAACCTATCATGAAAAAGTATAATCAACCAAACAATAGAAATTTCCCTACAAAAAGTCAGGTGACCAAAATCAATACAGATAATAAGAAAATCCTATACCAACTGAAGGAGCTAAAAAAAGATCTACTAAAAATAAAATTGAAGGTAAACTGTACAGTACTGGACAATTGTACTAATAACAAAACACATTTTATAATGCAATATTTTACTGTTTCAATAAGTTCAATCAATTTAATTCATAATACATGTAATAATATTTACAAACAAAAATAAATAAATTCAATTTCACACTACCACATACTTCCCTTGGCCGTAAAATGGCGTCTCGACATTTCATCCCAGGTCAGAGCATGTGTGGGAGCTTTTAGTATTTCTAGTATAGTTCTTCCTGTTTCTGGCTGTAAATCCTTCAATAAGTTGGAAATCTCTGCTAAGGACTCGATACAGTTGATTCTCTTTCCAATCCGAAAGTGATCCTATCGCTGACTTCGATATGTCGAAGTCACCAGTAGCAAAGCGAAGTGGTGGTCTTCGTTCACTAGTGGATCTTCGAATAGCTTGAAGCGTCGTTCTGCTCTTATCTTTGTTGGAGTCGGATGAATACTGATCGACATCAGGTTCATCATACTAAATGGGCTTAATATCTGTATTCGAAGCACTTCTTATCTCTACAGAGTTATCTACAAGGACATGTTTTGTCTCTGCTGAAGGATGAGCGTCCTCATCTGCCTCTGTTTCAAATCTATCAGTATCTTGTCACTTTATATCACTTGGCGATGAATATCATTACATGTATATATTTTTTTAAATTCAAGTCGGAATCAATTACTAGATTATAACGTGACACAAAGACCAACTTATTGAAATAAAAAAGTAATAAAAATGCAACTTGAAGTAGTTTTAGAGATGAAAGGCACCGTATTCTTATTAGGTGCACGATTCAATAACATTGTTCGGAGAGGTTGCATTTTTGTTTTGGCTGCACGGCAAATATTTGTTTTGTCCTTCTGGATATTTAAGTCGTTGTTAAACCTTCTAAGGATGTCCATGATGAATATACTCCATTTGTCTCCTGAAAGTAAGATCTACAACATTATAACATGTATTAACTTTACCTCTTGAGCTCTATTGCAGTTTTAGCAGCTGAAAGATGTAGTGATACTTTACCTCTGTATCAAGCCGTATACATGTACTGTTTAAAGGTTGGCTACGATTGTGTTCTGTTTGTTTCATTCTATTGGAATTAAAACTAGATCATTCACTTGCTAATCTTCTAAAGACTTATGAGAATTGTCAATTGTCTCATTTATATTTGCTGTTTCTCATGCGGATAATGACATGTTGCATATATTCTATTTATTCTATGCAGTAGTTAAGCATATTACACAGCACAATCTCGCTTGCACATGATTTATTATATCTATTTTAACAGCCTGAATACTCATGGAGTAAATTGTGTTCTCATGCTATATATTTTATATTCGGTGAGAATCCATGACAGATTTTAATTGTAACAAGTCATCCGAAAATAATTGAAATTCATCAAACATTTTTAGTAGAAGTATGCCAATTACATAAGTCGTTGATGTATGTGGTTTAATAGTTTATATCATACATAGGACTGAAAAACTTGTTAATTTCATGGATAAGTTCCTTATGTATTAATCGAGCTTGAATGTTATGATATTATATTGCAATTTTTGGTTGGCTGGTATTTGAAGTGTTGAATTGATTGTATTTCCATGAATAGAGTTTCCAATTTGTTTCCATTAAAAGCACATTTGGTGATGTAAATTATTTGCTGTTGTAATGGAAACTATTGATAACGTGCATGTAGTAAAATGGATTTTACCAACACCTTTCGCCAAACTCAGGATCTGGTATAATGTAAGACCGCCTTTTTTATATTTTAATCTACCTGCTTGTGAAATACAGTGTATGTGCATGCCACTATTAGTTTGATAACTTTGATTTTAATTATATTACTTAGTGGAAACGTAGATCCCTTTTCTTTTGTTTCTCATTTGAAAAAATCTTTCGAAAGATACCATAAAAGTTGTATTTCCACTGTAGCTAGAACACTGTTCCATTGATTCTCGATGCGATGCCAATTGCGACTAATTTTTTTTAATTCAGGTTTCTTCATACACATGTATTTCTTAACACCCTCTATGTTTCGTTTTCTTGATGAAAAGTTCTGTGTTATAACTTTCTTTTGTCTTATTTGTCTGGTTACACATTGTCAAGACCTGCTAACGCCAGCAGATAGCCTGGAGCTTCATACTTTTCTGACATAACATGCCTTACGTTTTTGCTCGTTATTTTTTTTTACTTAAATAAAAGTCTTTTTTATGACCAACCCAATGAATACGATGGTATTTGTTGATAACACTAAACCTTCACGATGGCAAACCGAAGATAATAAATGTATTGAACATTTGATTTATTTATTGTATAATAATTTTTTAGTACATTACAAACACGATGACCTTGACAATATATTCAGATATGAGTGCGTAGTTTTCATTGATTTTTATGTAGAACCACAACTTTTTCAAAGCATCTGTGGCAAACTCTCTGCACGCAAAACATCAATATTAAACAAAATTACGGTAATACATTTACAAAATACTGCATAACTTTTTGGTTTTAAAATAATTGTCTTGCAGTATATAGAAGGGGCGTTAAATTTCCGTGGAATAGGTTGAAATTGCTATTGCAAAAATTATTATAAAATTATTAAGTTTGTTGTAGTAAAAAGAAATGGGATCAAAATAGTATATTACTGTATTAATTTATTTTTGTTAACATCAGCAATATTCTTAATAGAAAAGAAGTGAAAGATCAGATTTCTTCATATTTCAAAAATCAATTTATTCTTATCGTGTATTATAATTATACCAACACCATTGCCCGTAAAATCTTCAATTACAAACAAACATTGCAAAACCTAGACATTGAAATATACCTCAAGCAACCTTCTAAATGCACTTGTTCCTATTCTACTTTCATATACAACCCCTCTGGTCATGTCATTACTTGACCACGAGAATCTCGAGAAACATTATTTCTCTTGATCCAAAATTCAGAGAACCTCAACCAGAAGACTGGAATTTAAATTCAAAACTAATATGGATTTGGTCGAAGACGATGCCAGAGAATGGAGTAAGGGAGAAAGGGAACAAAACCCAGAACTACATGCACTGTCTAACTGGGTAAAAACAATACGGCCTTTGGTACAACGTCGAATTAAGAATCTTAGACATTGCATTAATGATCGACCTAAATCCGTATTCAAAGACGAGGATGCTATGAGATTCCTCCATGACAAATATGTTGTCGTCCCTGCAGACAAGGCTTCTAACAACATTGTGTTTGTATGTAAGTCCCATTACTTTGAATGCCTCATTAAAGAACTAGGCATCAAAGATAACTCCTTGGTAATTCCACATAGAAACGTATCACATTTGACAAGATGTAATCCTGTTTATCCATAAGTCCGTCATGACTTCTTTGAATATTAATTTACTACAAAGACTTACCATACTTGGATTGGATTCCAATATAACATACAAATCCTTACAAGGAAAGATACATAGCCGGCTCATCTATGTGCTCTACCAAAGAGTTTTGAAAACGGTTTACTAAGATATTGTCTGCAGTAAAAGAAGGACAGCAAAATACGGAGTAACTGTTTATTCGAGAAATAATATTAACCTTGCCGCACGAAAAACTAAAATCCCGTCTTTCGGAAATCATACATAAATCCTTCGCTTCTACATATGCCTACAACATGTAGTTCTAGGTTTCGACAATACGTTTTTTCTTCTGCTGAATAACTTAAAGGCAAAATAAGGCAACAACGAAGAACAAGTTTATAGTATGCTAGATTTTCTGACGGACAACGTATTTGCTACTTTTGGAGGATGTGTTTCAGCAGACTTTTGGACTTCCAATGGATACAAACTGTGCACCACTTCTTCCTGTATTTTTATGAAACTGAATTAGACCAGAAGATAGCAAAGCTAGGTCCTTTATTTTTTCATATATATGTTGGTGATGTCCTTTCAATTAACAACCCTCAATTTGCTGAGTGGCTTCTGTTAATATATCCTACAGATTGGAAATTAAAGACACCTCTGAAACAGTTTCACCATTTTTAGACTTTCACCTTAAATGTGATACCATCTTAGCTCACGAATTTACGACAAGCGAGAAGATTTTAATTTCAAAATTATAGATTTTTCTCACTTTTCCTACATACTGTATATATTTCAACATTGATCAGGTATGCAAGAGCTTGCAGCAAGTATACCGATTTTTGCAAACGTCCAATGTAATTGTATCAGAAGGTAATAAACAAATACCGAACACCGAGGAAACTGTCAAAAGAAACCGGAAAACTTCAGAACCAAGAACCAAAACAATATTAACTACAGCAACAATCCTGACTTGGTACAGGCATTTCAAATGAAATGGTGGTTTAAACCAGGTTTTATGGCATGCCTAACCTCCCGCTTCCATTACTGTAGTATGTGAGTTGGTTAGTTGATTAAATTGAATGGGTGTCATATACCACTATCAGTAATAGGTGTATCCAACAATCATCATAGCACAATCAGTGTTCTCTAAATTCAAAAATTGGGCAAAATTATCTGCAACTTTTTCAAATGAAAAGTATGAAGTGGTATCCTTTTACTACCTTCAGATACACTTTATTGCTTTTAAATGACAAGTTGTTCCTAAAATTATTGTAACACTCATAATATTTAAATTGGATGTGGCGTGGTACTTTGATCCCCCTTCAATCTAAAATTGTATCCCCTCTTCATTTACATATGCCAATTTAATCCTCTTTTAATACTATATCACACATTAACTTAAATGCAATTATTATCTCAAAACAAGAGTTCCATGTGAAATAAAGTTATTTAACCGCTTCCCATTACTATAAAGTACTAAATAATTTGAAAACAAAATGACCTGTAGTTGCTTTAACTTTCTACACGGAGAAATCAGTCGCTCTCCTACATAAAATAATTGTTTCACGCTAAAATATTCCGTGGTATTTTAAACGTCCCTCCAACCACACACACACACACGCGCGGAAACGGAAAATTCAAACCCATTCCAATTGCTTTAACACACATCATATAAATAAACGGCTAGCGTGTTCCTTTCTGGCGGATGGTCCAGATAGGAGTTGTCAGATTTTGCTATCAAAACTTGGGCGCGAACCAATGGCTTGTATTAAGGGTGACATTCTCATTGAACGTTAAATAACCTTATAAAAAAAGGCTCATTGTAGACCCCACTAAAGTTGAAATTCCCGGTCATTTTTGTAGTGAATACGTCATTAAAACGTAATACTTAAAATATAAACAATAGGCATTGGTGCCCAGCTGCCCAGCAAAGTTCCTATGATGGGGCTTGTCAGGTAATACGAAGAATCTTACCGCGGGTCATTGTGCGTATTGTCGGAAGTGTCACGCTTCTTACATAATTTAGTTTGCACTTATTTAATATATCGATGTATCGTCTTTGAAACATTAAAGTAATTTCTATGGATTGTTTTCATTCCAAGACTCACTGTATTTAATGTAATGTGATTATCGATTGATAGACGCTACCTTATAGAATTTTTAAAATGCAGTGGCTTGACGGAATTTAGCTTTAATAGAGGCGACATGATTAGTTGTGTATTAAGTTCAAATTCCCTGAAGACTGAATCCATGTGTTTGAAATTCAAAAATCGTTTGACTTTAGTTTTACCGGATGAGGATGATACATTCGTTGAGAAGAAATTGCTCCGTTGTATCTTGCAGCCAACCGTATCTAAGAAAGCGAATACTCAACTCGATAAAGTTAAAGTAGATTCAAATCAATATTTTGTAAAAAGTTAATCACTGTTAACAGTGACTACGGTTATTGAACAAAAAGTTGCAAAAGCTTGTAGGGAATCCAAAAGTAAAAGTGCAACCAAAAAATAAAAGATTTATTCTTAACAGGATGATAGTTAAATAGTAAAACACTTCTCATTTAATTCATCAGCTGTTTCCATTTTCATTTACTGCTTTAAATGCGTTCCTACAATGTTAATTACAATCTAAATGCAACTTGTTATGTTTGTTAAATACAGCATGGAAGGACATTGGGATTTTAACCTCATAGACACAAGCCTTCAAACAAACACATTCGTTGACGCAGAAAATTAACCCGAGACTCGTTGTCTCTTTTGGCTATTGAATAATTCGGTTACAGCTAAACAAGCACCTCATGCCAGTGTGACATAACATTTTCTAATGATATTAGCATCACAATAGAACAACACGTATTTCAGGGGATTTCATATTATCGACAACATCTGAAGACGCGTTTGGTAGATCTGTTGGTTGTGTCACCAGTACTCGGAGCAGCTACCTGATAAGCGTTGCCGGTTATAAAATTGAAGATTTTTTGGCAAAAATTCTGCGAAGTACTAAATAATGAATTTAATACATATTTGCATTCCTAGATTGGTTCTTATTAAGCAATTAAAGTCTTAATATCAAACTGTCTCGACTTTGAATTTCGAAGGTTTTCAAGGAATCGACACATAGAGCTGTTGTTGTCAGACCTTACTGCAAACTGTGGCTGTTAGCGTTTTATGTTCAGAGGGCCCCGCTTCTTATTCACTAAAAACCTCATTCCTTGATTTAAAAAAAGAGTGACAGAGCAACTACAAAAGTCTAAATTTGTAGTCATCCTGCTCTCCGTACTTTTAACGAGACCGATTGACAGCTAGACAATGAAGAATTTTGCAACGAAAAACTCGATGGAGATGCTCTTCACAACAAGTCTGATTTTTAATTTTAATACACCTATTATCTCGAAAAATGATGATGTTTTTTTCATAACCTTAGACAATTTTCAAATTCTTACCAAACTAAGGTCGGCTAAAGACTGCGAACAGAAAAAAGTAACGAGACGCATTTGTTTTAAACAGCCCTATGACCCTTCATAATATCCACTTAAACACCTTTCAATATCTTTTTTGCAGTTTTCTCTATAACTTTAGTTTAGATATTCTTAATAGTTTTGGGTAAATGGTTGACTTTGTTATCACTTTAGAAATGATAAATGATATCGTCTTGTCTACTCCAAAACAACGAAAACCCTTTCAGAAATGTTAAATAATTGCATCATTAGGATTCTCGGATTTAACCAACTATTTTATAAAATATACAATGATTATACCGATAAGAGCGAAGTATTGTGAATCATCTGATACGTTTCATACATTTTTAGAAGCACATTTACCACAACATATGTGTTGTGTATATCTTCTCAATTTAGAACAGGCGCATGATACAATATAGAAATACCGTAATTGAAAACATCTATTTGACATATGGTTTAAAGGAAGACTTCCAACCTTTTTCAAACAATCCTTTCTCTTAAAATCTTAAATTTGATTTACATTATCTGAACCTGAATCAGAATTTGATATCCATAGAACAGCATTTAATCTGTTACATTATTTAGCATAAAAAATAAGTCCTCCTGGCAAATAATAACAGTTGTTGCATTTTGATGATTTCCATATATGTTATTGAGATTTAAAAAAATATCGTTAAACCTCAATTGTAGTTAAATAAACGAAAAAAAAATCACTAAGAGTTCCAACTCATATTGTGCAATAATTTAGCAAAAATAGTCAAAACAACCACTTTGGAAATATTTAATTCGATAGTTATCGGTTTAACGTAAAAAGTTTAAAAGCTGGTGTCTTAAGAAATTAAATATTGTATAAGTTGGATACATTCGTAGTTACAGCAAAATCCTTATGTACCTTTTCATAAAAAATTCAAAGTATTGTATTGGAACTTATAGAACTTCTGTACAAGAATTAGAGACTGATAGTTCACAATGCAGTCTAACTTATACACCCACTAAACTTTAGATTCTCAAAAATGACAAACCGATTCCGGCTTCAATTGGTCTCGCTATCCAAATCAAAGACTACAATCAATCTTTTGGTACTAATCAGCCAAATAGCACATACATCTGATCAAACATGTTTCATAATACTATCGGTATGTTGTTCAACTAAACCTCGTTCTAAACAAATGACAACAACAGACCTTTACAGCTCTCATATGTAGCTAAAAATTAGGATTAAGATCATGCTGAAGGATGCTTTCAACGGAAAGAGCTTCCAAAATGTTCCAAGATGTAGATGAGTAGGAAATGATGCTCAATATTAGGCAGTGAATAATTTGTTCAATGTAAAACATCTACGAAATTCCTCAGAAACTGTTGATGTGCATTGGTTAAAACAATACAAGACACCAAAAAGCAGTTATTTTATCGCGGCGCATAAGTATTTTTACAAAACACCATATTCACGTACAGAACGTTAATAGTTGAGGGTTGAATAAGAGCATTCTTTTGTACAAGAGATTATATAATTACCTAACAATAATTACATAACATGCATAAGGCAGCTGTATTAAAACTTTCAATTATACTTACATCTATATTTTAACTTGAACGTAGATATTTTAAAACAATGTTGCAGTATGTTGCCAGTGAAATGAATACTTGTTTGTAAATATCGAATTCTACCGGAGGTATTGCAACATCAATAGTTAAATTCTATCGATATCCTTTTCCTGGAAATACAACGTATTGTGATGTCGAAATTGGAAATTGAAGATGAAAGTGCCTATATTCGTAACAGTAGCCATTTCTATTAGCATCACAAGTCATGGTGAGTTATTTAACATTTTTTGTTGTGTTTCGTGGGCAAATTTTCTAAACAAGCAATTACGGATAAACTTCATAAAAATTATAAAGATTTATGTAAAAACATTTATATGTTTAATCATTTTAGTAATTGCTTGGGGAAGGTCAGGCAGTAGTAGTGGTAGTCGAAGCAGCAGTAGTGGTGGAAGTAGAAGCAGCAGTAGTAGTGGTAGTCGAAGCAGCAGTAGTGGTGGAAGTAGAAGCAGCAGTAGTAGTGGTAGTCGAAGCAGCAGTAGTGGTGGAAGTAGAAGCAGCAGTAGTAGTGGTAGTCGAAGCAGTAGTAGTGGTGGAAGTAGAAGCAGCAGTAGTAGTGGTAGTCGAAGCAGTAGTAGTGGTGGAAGTAGAAGCAGCAGTAGTAGTGGTAGTCGAAGCAGCAGTAGTGGTGGAAGTAGAAGCAGCAGTAGTAGTGGTAGTCGAAGCAGTAGTAGCAGCATCCAAAGTAACAGCATTAGGAATAGCATTAGAGTGAATTTAGGTGGAAGTAGAAATCAAGGTAGTAGTGGTACAAGAACAAGTAAGGAGATGTTACAAATTGTAATATATATTTGATTTACATGTTTTTTGCTTATGATTATCGATTTATTATGTTCCGCGTTAGATCACTTGACCCGAAGGGTGTGTGAGCTTATGCCATTACTTGGCGCCTATCGTAGTCAACTTAGAAAAGTTCCAGCTTCTGGAACCAAACGGACCATCAGGACTAAATTATTGCTCTCAATCATCCTTATGGTGTCTACTTTAGAAACTGTTCATTAAGCATCCTCCGCCAAAGAAACTGTGGTCGGTTATAGAACATATTGGTAATTGTCCTGTCACTTCAAACTATTATAGATAACGAAAATCTGACCGTTCAAAAATCTCAGACTGTCTAGTTCTGCATACCCAAGGTAGATCAAAATTGTCAGACGTAATTACAGTAATCATCACACATAAATAATGAATCTTTATAAATTGTATACTTATGTCTATTACATATAGTACAAGTCATGTAGATATAAGCGAACACGAAAAGTGACTATTTTTGTCCGCAAACCATCAACTTTGGCATCGCAATATTCTATAGACTCCATTGTTTAATTTGTGGTATCCAATCAGAACGCCCGAAACAACAACGCTTAACAAGAAAGTTATTGTGTTCCTTAACAGCGTTTTTGTTTCCGGCGCTTTCAGTAGATGACGCAGCGAAAACAGATGAGTGTGCGCGAGCTCATCTGTACTCGGTCATCTGTACCAGAAATTGGCCATTTACAGCAGAATGCCTACGTTGTGTGTGAATTTTGCTTTGATAAATGTCTGTCATAGACACATTTTACCGATCGCAGTATTTTAACTAATTTTTCTGCCAAAATTCAATTTTATTATTCTGTGTTTTATTTGCACCTTAAATAAGGTTTCGCTCCTTTTATATACTTTGTGTTTGGCATATCTTCTAAAACTCGAAATACTTTTAATAAGTATGTTTAGTAAAAACAAACATCCAACAAAACTATCTGTGAAACAGCGCAAGTTTAATAATAGAATACCCCACATTTTTAAAGATTTACTCTAAATGACAAAAAATTAAACCGTGCCCTTGAATGAACCTACATACTTAAAGAACCTTAAAAACGAATATTTAGCTATATCAAGTTGGCTGAGTGGTCTAAGTAGCCGTATACTGGCGATCAACGATGCAACTTAACTGAACTCCATAATATAGCTTAAACCTATCAAAACTCTTTAAAAACTTCATTCAGTCTATTTAACAAAAACTCACCAATACAAATATTCAGCATACAAAACATCCTGTTTTGTTAGAAGTAAGTTTCTGACCTTTTTGAACAAATTATGGATACATATATATCTTGACCCTGACCGTTATTTTATTAACGATATGAGTAAAGCATTCCCCGATGCTAAGATGGGTTGGGGAAGTGCAATTATTTAATGTTCCAAAATTAATTTAAAAAAAAAGCATTTTTCATACACTAGAGACATCTATTGTTTTGATTGCTTGCTTTCATAGTTAAATTCATAAAACAGAAAATACACATTTAATAAAACTCATGCACTTGTATGCCCAATAAAATTCTAAAATTAATTATTCTAAAATTTCAAAGCCGAAATAGACATGGCTAAAACATCTTAAGCAACATGTCAAAGTTTTAAAAATGTAATTATATTTATAAAGTGTGTGACTATAAAAATAAATACAATCAATTCAGAGAATTTTAAGGAAATAATTTTAAATTACACATGTTAATAAGCCGGTTAGATCACTGTGACAGTCGATTTATGTAATCTACACCGTAATTACCCGCTGCAATATATTTTTCATTGAGACACAACATTATTTTGTACCTGTCAGTTTTCGTCTGTCCGAAGGATGATAAACGTTGCTTTACTTGATAAATATCTGTAACAACGATCCTTGCGTTCGGACAGTTGTATTTTTTATGATTACAACTGTGAAAAGCCTGTTCCACTGACTTTTTTGCAAATGCAACACACACGCCGGTGTAACATAGGATTTTTGAGTACACGAGAAATATGTTTGTTGAGGACATCTTTTATCCTGCAGCGAAATTTTGCACATTTTTCCAGTAGTTAGTATGTTCACAACGTTGATAGTCGTTTACATACAACCTATTTCCGTGACATACGGTCAACGACTGAGACTGGTACTTGAAGCGATTCTTATTGCAAGCTGTCATTCAACGAGATATTTTTGGTATAAAAAATGGTTTCTATATGCCCTTTTCACTCACAACGTATACATATGTATATCAAAATAGAAATCTTTACGTTAGCACTACAAATATACCTACCTAATACTTAACACTTTTCCAGAGACAAAATTTTGTGCACGGCTCCATCACGGTTTCCAAATTCATCTTTTGTTCTCAGTCTAAATAGGTAAAATACTGCTCGATAGACTTCCAGCAACCATTTAATTAACCTAATAGTTCAGCGCAATCCCTTTTAAGTCTTCAGTGCAATCCCTTTTAAGTCTTCAGTAACTCCCTTTGAAGTCTTCAATGCAAGCGCAGGTCAATAAATAAGGGGGACCTTGTTGTTGATAATCAATATATTTTATTATAATACGGGAAGCCCAACTGCGGACCATATTGGGTAACGCGTTTGGAGAGTTAAAAATGGTAGGCGCATTGCTGCAGACATAAAAAGCTCCCTCGTCAGTATCTACTTATTAAATTTCAGTTACAATGTCCTGTATTATAGGGTTATTGCATGAATATTGGGAAATATTGTCCCAAGCAAGTGTTATATTGCACGAGCTTGCGAGTGCAATATAGCATCTTGCGAGGGACAATATTTTCCAATATTCATGCAATAACCCTTTTATTATATAGTAATATTTTTTTTGTGCTTTTAAGTGATTATTCATTATCTTTGCTATTTTGTAATATTTTACTAGGTCCAATATATTATCATATTTTCACTTGGTCAATATTACAGATATATATTTTGATGTAGATTTAAATATAATAAAAACAGATTTTTTTTTTCAATTTTGTGTTTTTATTTGTTGCTCCTTATTGTTGTGAATATATGGCCACACACTCGAATTTCGTCCATACTCGAAATTTGGCGATTACCCTTCATTCGGCATGTTCGGCAATGTCAACAATGATCCCAAGGCTAAATTACTTTTAAAATATCTTGCATTTATTGCTCAAACCAAATGACTCCTAAATAATTAAATACAATGCGTTTCAGCGAAATTAACGTCCGTTAAAGCGACACACTTTCATCGCCGAAATTCGAGTGTACTACTACTTCTACTAGCATAAATTCCTGCTTTGAAACGAGCCACTTGTGCACGATATTTAAATCCCGTTTTGTTTTAGTTTACACTTGATTTTTTCCTTTGTTGGTCTATGAAATTTACTTTTATCTACAATCGAATTCATTTCCATTTGTTCAGTTTCAAGCGGTTCTGCTAATTTTCCCCTCGAGAGCAGATCATGTATGTCACTTTCGGCCATGTTTGTTTACCAACACAACAGTAAAATATAATAAAGCCGATGTTCGGAACATATCTGCACTTTTCCCGGAAAATACATAAAAGGCCGAGATTCAGAGTAAAATATGAAAATATACTGCACTTTATTGCTATTTGAAATACAATGGGAAAAAAATATTACTATATAATAAATATATATATAGTTGTCTAAAATAATTATAACAACACACCTATGTACAAATAATATATGAGTAACGCAATATTTCGCTCTACCAAAGAGCTTCATCAGGCGTTGACAGAATCAAAAATTCAAATAATAGAAAATATATTTGTTGTTCACTTTATGCAAAAAATGTTCTGATGCTGAGAGATCCAAAATATTTTTGTCGTTCATATTACTGTGTGGTCATAAATATTTAAGTCATTGTAGTATTCTTCCGGTGGATAACGTTTGTTCAATCCAGGTTCTAGCGTTTTTAATTGATGTATCCAAAATGTTTCTCGAAGTCTTCTGGTTGATGTATTCCACTTTGGGTTTTGATCAATAATTTGGAATTTTAAAAAGAGTGGCCTGTAGTTTTAAGGTGGCGAGTAAGTGGACAATTTCTGTTTTTCGTGAAAAAGGAGCGATGGTTGTTAAGTCGCACATTGAAAGCTGTCTCTGTTTCTCCAACATACTGGATGTTACAAATTCCACAGGTCAGTATGTAAATACAATTGCTGGATTTACAGGAACAATTGGAATATATTGTCAAGCTTTCGTTGGTTGTTGTGCTTTGAAAGGTGCTAGCAACGTTTGCTGCTTTACAGCATTTGCAATTCCTGCGATTGCATGGATTGTATCCACCAGGTTTTGAAGAAGGGTTCATTTTGACTCTAGCATTTACAATAATATCATTTAGACTGTATGGTCGACGGTATGCCATTATAGGTGGTTCAGGGAAAAGCGTTTTTAAATTTGGATCATTTCCGATAAGGTTCCAATGTTTCCTTACAACATTTGAAATGTTTTTTAAGTCAGGGTGGTATGTGACGACCAATGGTATTCTGCTGTTTGTTATATTCGTATCTTTGTAATTCAGCAACACATCTCTGGAAACATTGTGAGCTTTTTCAAATGCCTCGGCGATGTTTTTGTTTTTGTAGCCCCTTTTTGTGGTTATTGCAATTTAACAAATTAACAGTTAAAGTGTGTCTCTAATATGACATCCTTCAAATGTTTCCAGCCATTTCAAAAATCACAACCCCATCCCCCCGTGTGCTGATGTTTTCTTTTGTTTTATTATTCCATATTGAACCTTTGTATTACGAAAATACAATAGAAAAAATGTGTCCACGATAGCACGTTTATATTTTATACGATGAGTTTATCGTTCTTGACTTTTGCTATGTTGTCCAAGTGACTTTGCATTGTTTACAATGACGGTCAATGGTATTCGAAAAATCCGCGAGACTTTTCCCGCCTGCACCGCAAACTAATTTACTGTATCAAAAAGAAAACGCAACCGAATTTAAAAATGCTGATTAACTGTAGAAAAAAACTGTTTATTTAAATTTACAACATTTTAGGTCTACAGCAGGAGCATAAGCTCGACCAAATGCAGTAAGCAGTTTTCATTTGTCACGCGAACACAGCAACACAGTCACAGACACGGTGACCGATGTAACGAAGCATTCAATTTTGTCGTTGTTTGTTGTGATTGTTAAATTATATTGTTAATAAATATGTAAGTTTTATTTTAATGTATATTTCTTCCTTTTCCTACCAAGTTTTACACGAGAAAAATAATAATTTTGTAACAATGTCGGAAATTGGAACAGCCAAAATAAACCTTTACCTATCTACCTGATATTTTCATATCAGAATCGAAATAATTCATGGATGTCCCAAGTTTACGGATTATTTAAATATGGGTAGGCATTATATTCATGAATATCTGCCACGAGCGTTAGCGAGTGATCATGAATATAACGCCTACCCATATTTAAATTATCCATAAAATTGGGACAGACGTAAATTATTTATAAAGTAACTGTACTTACATGCAACTACATGTAAATGACACTTGTCGCATTCCTAAAATTATAAACGTATTTATAGGAAATAATAATAACAGAAATAAAATTATACGTGTGTGCTTTTGAAGAACTGTTTAGTGTACTAGGCAGGCATACTTTATCTGATTGTTTGTTTTATATTTAATGAAAAGCAAACAAACCATTTAACGGGAAAAAATCCTGGTAAGCGATAATTGTTAACGAGTCTTTTAAAAATCAATATAGATAAAGAAACCTAATGGGCAAAAACACGTTTTGTTTTTTATTTTTGTGTTTCGTGCTTAAAACGTTATAACAAGGAATTCAGTAAAGTCACTTGATCAACATTTTCAGTTGACTACTTATTGCCTTTTTTCTAGTTTCAGGATGTTGCGTGTTTTTTTCATTTATATTGAAATCTATTATAGATAGAAAGAAACTAACAATCTTAGATTATTTATTAGTAGTTGCCGTTAAACTCCAACAATTAAACAGCGTATTTATTTTGAATAGTAAATAGAAGCAACATGTTCTTCTGCCGTCTGTTTATTGATAAATTCATTACTTATATATACTAGAAATTGTTTAAAGACGTACGCTATTTCTTGTAAAGAGCTATTTCAATTACATATTGTTGACAATTGAGTGCCATTTAAAAATGTTGTATATTTCTCTGCAAGATTTATAAAGAGTTCTATGTAAGTCGTTATGAATGGTCTAAACTTAATTCCTGTTCTCGGTGAATGATATGCCCATCATTTGTACAAATGTAGAAAGATTCTGAGCTATGACTTCGCGTTTATGTGTATGAAATTAGGCTAAGGATATTTACAAATCTTTTCGTTTCGTTAGTTTAACGATCTGCAATAGGCATGTACACGAGACTGCAAAAAAAATTAATGTCCCCGGCCCTCCCCAAAAAGTATTTTAGAAAAGTCTCGCACACACAAAACAAAAATCAAGCAGATACCTATCGATTAATCGTTTATTTATCGAATTTAATTGCAGGTTGGTGGCGAGGATCCCCTCGAACAACACTTGTCAGTAAGTAGAGAATTTGTATTGTAAACCAAACAGTAAATAAACTTTAATCTGAAATAGTTAAATAGTATTCTCAAAAACGTTTGGTCTCTGTATAATAGCTGATTTGCAGTGGTTAGTTTTTGTCTAGTGCTCCAAAACAAAATATATATTGTTTGATGTAATGGTTGGTTGCTTTAAGTTTAGCGTGCAACATATAAGTTACAGTCAGGGATAGTTGATATATACATGAAACTGTCAATTATAATGTAATGGAACTTATACAAAAGAATGAGAATGGCGTAGGTGCTAAGAGTGCACCTATTCATATTTAAGGGATCTTTATCAAGCAAGAATCATGCCGTTATCAAATTTCCGCTGCCACAATATATTCGAACAACCCCAAACTCTAAACCCAATGAGAGATCTTTCAATTTTCGCCATCTGGAAAATTCTTCCAATACCCCGTAAAATTAATATAATGTATCATGTATTACAACTCATTAAAGCAACTTGAAGAGTCAATACACAAAATTCTATAAGTTCTACTGCTATTTAAAATTTGCACTCAATTCCATCTTACCGCATTTTACCATCATGAGTACATTTGAATGATGATCGCAATATGGTACACAACTGTAGCGCGCTCTGTTCAAACATCTCGCTAACTATTACACGCAGTTAGCCTTTTCGTTATATTAAACTGTTTTTTGTTTTCTAGTATTTATGAAATACTTTCTTTGATTCGATTTTATTTTGTCACCATGTGAGAACTTATTCTAACAAAAAAACATTAAATATAAATTGTCGTTTACCAAATACTAGTTTGACAAAAGTGTGGTATATTGGTGTTTTTGTACAGTAAAATTATTAAAGAATATGTTTATTTTTAATCAGTTTAATATAATGCTAATGCTTATAGGAAAATACACAAAGTGTATACGTCTACAAAAAATTTACAAGTAATTGTGTTTTGCAGGTTTTGTTTTAATTCTTTTATAGAAATGGGATTTAGAATATCTTGATGTTATTCTACTATTTAACAATCTGATCTTTTATTGGTATTTTAAAATTATTTTATTATAGACAAGCTTTCTACTATTTTACTATTTTATTGGGGAAGCTTCTTAGGGCATCCACAGTTAGTAGTTGGGAAGGCGGTCGTTATGTTACAATACGGTAAACCTGGCTGCTAACGCTAATGGGTAACGTGTATCGCAGTGATATGCTTCTGGCACGATCAAAAGCCCCTCTTGTAGATTTTGAAAAGTAGTATGCCCATTGTTGTGATTACAAAGACTAAATTCCAAGATGTTCTGCTCCTGAATATATCTGTAACTTTTCGCTGGACTGTATTGAATCCATAGCGTAACCTAAAGGTACATTTAAACAGTATGCTCATTATTTGTTTAATATAATTTCCATTGCAGAATAGATGAGTATAAGCATGCAAGTACTTTGAGCAATAATTTGTATGGGTCTGCCCATTGCATGATAGATATATACATTGTGTTTATAAGCATGCAAGCACTTTGAACAATAATTTGTATTTGTCTAGGTAATCCCACTCTGATACAAAAACTACAATGGTGGTTGGGAGGAAAGGTTATAAAACCAGGCTAGTAGATTATAACTTGTAATCTTTGATCGTATTCACAATATTACCAACTTGATGACAAAATATCCTTTTAAATGAAATACTGCTTTGTGGACAGAAATATCAATCCATCATTCCATAAAAGATGTTGATAAGGAAGCCTTTAACGAGTTTGCAGTCTCATTAAAATTAAATCTTTATCTTGCTCCCCCCTTTTTCTATTCGCGTGAAAGATATATGGCGTTCTCGTTAAGGTCGTATTATGTGGTGACCTTAAACTTAAGTGAGTTTAAACACCACCAACCAAACGGTCGCTTGCAGAAATAAATTGTCGTTATGCTATTAGTTATTCACATTTTTACGGGCATCAGGACATACAAACTTTATAAAAAATGTCACATCAAGATACAGAAATAACCCATGTATTGTAAATTCGTTTATTTTTGACTTGGTCTTTTATCTTGATGCTACTGTACTAATTTTTTTAAAAGATGCAATTTAACAAGCGATCTATTATGGTATTGCACAGAAATTCCATGGGAACTGAGCAGAGTTTTCATGAGCTGCTCAGCGTGGAAAGGAAAGCTTTCTCTTTGGGGGAGAGGTTGTATGGTATATTGTTATACGGAAACCTAACAGTGGACCATAGTGCTTAAAAGGTTTCAAAAGTGCCGTGCTCCTTTTTTGGAGTGCATGTTCCCTTTTTTCAGTTAAAAGCTGCTTACATCCCATTTTTACCTTATACTCATATACCTTTTAAGTGTTCTTGATTGTTAACCGCTTTTCCCGTTGATTTATTGCCTTAAATCTGTTCTTTTCTTGAATATAACTGAAAAAAACTATAAACCCTGTACGTAAAGTATGCATTTAATACATTAATTCATAGCAGTACTATTGACGTAACTAAAAGCTATATTTTTTATAGTATACACGTTAATTGTTCCAAGAACGCCCATTGCAGGATACATTTATATATTGTATTCAGAAGCATGCACACAATTTACAAATTAATTTGTATTGTTATATTTTTTTTTTGTTTAGGTTTTCAAACGCTGATAACAAAACCACGATGGTGGTTCGGAAGGCAGTTTTCACACACGGGTTAGTAGGATATAGCCTTTAACTCGTTTATTGTATTATCTTGATCATTATTTTAAAAATTTTGAAAATGTTGGCAAAACATCTTTTTGGTAAAATATCTTTCTGGACAGAAATGTCAATCAATCAATCTACATATTGTTTTGATAAATATGACTAAACGTACTCATTTATTTTATAGTTATATTTTGTTTGGTTAGAAAGTACCCAGAAAAAGTCTTTAGCAAACCCGTCTATGTGTAACGATAATTTCTCTGTTATATTTAAATTATTAGTAACTAATCTTCATTTACTATATTTATATGCTAAATTTGAACACTTGCTTAAGTACTTTAATCACTTTTTTAATGTTTACCTGACTTACAGGTCACATCATAGAATTTAATTGCCATTACAATGCGGATGTAGTTCGCTTTGTTTTTCAAAATTTATACCTAAACTATGGAAAGTACGTAGTTTCACCCGATTATAAATTGAAACCGTTTAATAGACTGTAAACTATTTTCATCATGCAGTTTGGTTTGAAGATTCTGCTCTGATAAAAGTGTGTAGATCAAAATGGTAAATATTATGTGCCAAAGGTGAACGTCATATAATTTATTTGCCATTACCGAGGAGAATTAAGTAGTTTCCCTAATTGTTCTTCAAAATTTCTACCTGCATTATGACTTCATTTAGATACTATAAGTCACACAAAGCGCCCCCCCCCCCCCTTGCCCAGTGTAAATTTAAAGTGTTTAATAGACCATGAACAAAATTCTTTCTGCAATTTGGCTTGATTGTTAGAATCTGCTTTAATAAAATTTTGCAGGTCTAAATGGTACATTGTTGTGATCTGTCTCGCAATTCTTAGTTATTCGTTGTAAAAATCTATCCCTCAAATGCGATTAGAGTTTGTTATGGCACTTATAGGCTTTTTTCTTTTTGAATATTACATTTCCAGAACAAGGAACATTACGATTAGGAACTCGACAGGTGTCTGATTAGAGAAGAGCAATACTTACTCGTCCTGAGGCCTAAATGCATCAACGTTCTTATTGAGTTCGTGATGATCACTTTTGGTTCTTTTTGGTTTACTGTAACTTTGTCTCAATCTAGATTTTGCTTGCAATTAACAGTTAAAGTATTTAGTTGCCGATCAGTGTATATTAGTCGATTTCAAAAGCAAACTTTTTGATTTTAGCAACACTACAAACTAATGCTAAATAGTTTATTTATTATCTTGTCAGATACACTGAACTATGACAGACGTAAGTAGATTTTCTATGAATTTTGAACACGAACAACATAATTTAAATATATCGTTGTGTGTAGTTATGCTTTTAATAGGTATGATATAAATTGGGTTGGGACATGTAAAGGATTTAATAGCTACACATTGTATCACATCTGCAGTATTGCTTGATTGAACAACCAGTGAATGAGTCCAAACTGTAATTAAATTAGGACAATCGTATACATTAACTGTAACAACTAGAAAGCTCACCTTTCACGAGAAATTCACTGCAAAGTAATTCAGTGGAAATCAAAATCATCCATCCAATTTTCCTGTTGGACACATTTTCAACCTCTCTACTTTAAGATTGTTCATGTAATACTTTCTTTTTCTGGTACTGGTATTAAGCATTTTGTATTTTACAATTAATACATTTGTTTGGTTTTTGTTGTTGTTTTAGTAAACACATATAAGAACTATAAACCATTTAAGCAGGCAATTATTAAAGATCCAACAGGTAAGTATAATAAAATTTCTTGGTAAGAAATATGTAGAAAATTAGTTTAATACAAATAAAAATTGCCCCTGATATCAGCCCGAGACTCTCATATCAGGCTTATTTGGGAATGACCATGAAATATTTAGTTCCTACATATTTGAATATATGATCTCCAGGGCTAAAACTGAACCCGACTGCCATTCTTTACTATATGGAGACTTCCCTTTATTTACACTAAATATGTGATAATGAGCATAATAATTTTTTTTTACTCATATTCAAATTTTCACATCATGGTACTAATCCATCGCAGATATGCGTGTCCACATTTTTCACATTATGTTTCATTAAAGTTATATATGTATTTGTAAATGTAAATACGACTGACTTTTAAAAATGTGTTATCAAATTCCAGGGCTGATACGATGTTGATATTATTTCTGATGTGGATTTTTAATGTTATATAGCACAACTTGCCATGGCAAAATAATCATGTTACTTACAAATCGTTTGCACGTATATTCGTTTAATTCTTTATGGTTTAAACTGAAAATTTACCTTATATTGTTGCATTTTGTCAAAATGTTTAAACTGTTTTTTAATTTGTCAGTTCTTCTATATTTCAGTTTGTTGTTTTGCTTTCAAATTATGATATTTTGATTATTGTGTGGCATTTAACATATCGGCAATTCGAAGATGAAAATGATTTTAATTTAATCTTTCAAAAAATACGAAAACCTCATTTTTTCATGACATTTTCCAGGCTTTTGATCTTCTGATACTTTACTGCCTTCAAACGCATTATTAATTTTCAGATATAAAGGCTGTTATTCGCCATTTCGAAGGTGAAACCAACCGTACAATGCACAACCGAAGAGTAAAAAAGTTGATTTGACTATAGGTAACATGAGACTCTGTATGTAAAGTAAAACGTACAATTTCCAAAATACTAAATTTGCACATTGTAGATGAAACCTGTTTTTTTCCTAAAAGTTGTAATGGTAATAACAATACAAATTGATTTAGTGGTTCTTAAACACAACCAGGACTATTTCATATAGGCTAACAAACAATAAATTGATTGAAGAAAGATGATGGACATATAATAAGAACTGCCACTAGAAAAATTGTAACGGTCTTATTGGAACTGCTGTTTGTAGCGACTACAATTAACCCAAATTCTGTTATTAACAAACGACGTTTGTATCGCGGAAAATACATGGCACTCTTCAAACAACACGTCAGCAACCCTAATTCGGGGCCTGTTTTCTTCACAACATAACTAACCTGCTGAAGTAGAGGGTCTCCCCTATCCCCCACTTTGGTACGTACAGAGCAGTTTTGGTGCGTCGAGAAATGGGAGTCATATAAGTTCTCAGCAAACAATAAAACGAAAGTAACTAATATTGAAACTGTATGTTTCTTTTCCGCAGGAATAGGATTTAATCTGTTGGCACCTGATGCAGAAAAAACATTTCGAAAGGTTTTGCCAGGAGTTGACTTTGAAAAAATCAAGAGTGGAGAAGCGAGTATAACGTATGGTCAAGCTATACAACTTTTTGATGTACGTATACGTCATCAAATTTAATTGAAATGTTTATTACACGTTATTTTTTCCATCAAAATGTATATTTGTAGTAGTTATACATTAGTCGTTAGTATTCCATGACGAGCGCTGTGTTTTAAAACCGAGCAACCTCCCAAAGAGAGTGAATCCCGTATGTACCCTAGGTCAGTCCCGTTTAAAATATAAGAAATATTTTCACATTCGGCAAAACACAAAAAGTATAATTTAATCAGCCTTCAAACCATGTTATCTTCCTTTCCTCTTTTAATAGCTAATTTTGATTCATTTTCATCAACACAAGCTCCAATTATAGCAAAAATTATAGCATAAAGAGCTAAAATGTATACAGACAAGTCCGATTCTGATTTTCTACTATCAATAAATATTAGAAAATCGGACAGCAAGAGAAAAGGTGTTGAAACTGCTCCTTAAACCAACCAATAGTTAATGAAACCGATTGCAATACTGTTGATCTGAAACAGCCCGCATGCGGTGGTATGGAACAGGCCTTTGACTAGGTCCATATCAATATTCCTTGGTCAGTCAGAATTTCGATTTATTGTTTTCAGTATAATTCATAGTTGTGTAATAACGTGACTGTATATTTTTAGAATGCCGTGAACACTAAAGTGGCTGTAGCAAAACGATTATTTGGGGAGGATGGATACAATAAACTGCCTGGAAACGTCAAGGCGGCTGTCGTTAATGCGTTGTATAGGGGAGATCTTAAATCAGACGTAACGAAACTTATGAAAGCGGGAAACACAAGAGAAGCAATAGAAGGATACCTTGGTTTTGGCCAATATCAAAAGGCTGTAGAAAAAAACATTCCTGGAGTAATTACAAGAATGAACTGGAACGCTTTACAATTCAGTTCGATGACACAAAACTGATTGTTTTCGTAGTTCGAAAGTGAAAATAATAATGCCTTATAAGAAGTATAATATTAAATATTCAATGCATTATTAAATCTGTTTATATTTAATAATATTTCTTACTTATTGCACGCAAAGTCGTCTGACTGTTAATTGTGTAATGTATTCCATAGATTATGACGCAAAGATCAGAGATATACGCGCTAAAATCCATAAGAGCATGCGTTCCGGGGTGTAATATGGAAATGTTACTGACTATAATGCTTAACTTGATAAAAAAGTGACAAACTTATTGCATATTTTGTAGATTTTGTACAAAAGTAAGCATCACATTAGCTACAAAATAGAAAATGTTACATAGCAACCCCACTCTCCCGACTTGAAATTTCAGTCAAGAAAATTAGGCTTTGGTTCATCCCCGTTGATTTATTCATTGTTGACTTGACAACGTCCTGAATGATCAGTGGACGTAAATAAATTAACCAATCAATTGAACAGAGGATATCTTGACTGTCCCCTACACACATTTATAGAGAAGATATATACGACATATATGTTGCGATCCGTGTTGGTAAAGGATGAAATTGTGGTGGTTGAAACACACGTCTTTATCCCTTTACGTTAACCACGATGGGGTCGAATTTGTCGTGTTAATTGTCTGATCCAGCAAAGCAACATAATCGTGTTGAGTGGCGGACGCCCTTTAGTGATCAGTATGTACGTTCATACGTGCGTCCGTAACAAAGCGTGTCCGGGCTATAACTTATTTCTGAGGCAGGCTTTTGATTTTGGAATGAACAGAACAGAACAGAACAGAACATATTTTTATTTACCAATAGACCCTTTTCACAACGTGTTTATTCCGATTTGGTCAGGATTGTACAATATACCGGAAGTTTAGCGAGATCGAGGCTAAGGGTGTATCAGTCCGATCAGTCGTAGAGAAACGGATGTATAAATTAGTTTTTTTAATGTATCATAAATAAATTGCTTTACTTTCTAAGTTTCTGTTATTATTTCATATTCGCTTTAAGACGTTAATTTGGTTTAAACATCTGTAATTTATTATTGAGTTTAATCATTTGAAATAAACACGATAAATGCCACGATCAAATGGAATATATTTTAACAGGAGTTTCGCCTTGAATTTGTTGTTTACAATCCTGAATAAAGGAAAATCGTCGATATTCGAGTGGGTGGCCATATACATGCATGAGGGTCTAGAGGACGCCAAGATTGGGCATTTGTGTGTATGAGAATTCGGGATTTGGTTAAAATTTGATCTGGAATTAGGGATTAAAACGTAAGCGAGATCGTGAAAAAACACATTTTTTTTTGGCTCTGGGAATTCGGGATATAAAGTTACCGGGATTAATTTGTAGGGCTTAATAAATGTCAAACCTTACATTGGTACGCATGGATTCCGAAGACCAGGGAATATCATCGATATTATCACAGTTTACAAGTGTCAATTTAGCTTATCTCACTTAAATGCTGAACTTGTTGTTCGTTGCTAATAATAAAATAGTAAGAAAATTATGTCAAATTAGTATAGCAACTTTAGGTTGATCTACTTTTCAATATTGGCCAAATTGACAACATCTGGACAATTTTTTATTGATTAACATTCTGAATTTTTTTCGGGAATTCGGGAAAATGTCAATATTGTATGAACGGGGATTCGGGACTTTCTAATATTGTGATCGGGAATTCGGGATGATGACCCCTCCTCCCCTCCTCATATATTTCCAAGTCATATTTTCTTTTGGGATTTTTAACCATTTGGCTAGAGCACTTTTGATGAATTATTGTTTTTCAAAATGTTCACTTTGGGAATGGATGTATACAAAATGTAGGTAAAGATATTGAATATATAATTGTGTCTTTTGACTAACTTTTCATAAGTTTAACTTTGATTATACAAGTACATGTTGGGGTAACACTACTTTTTGGGGGAAAAATGTAGGATTTTATCTTTTTATATGTCTTGTGTCACCTATTTTCATAACTAAGTCACCGCGTATATACATAACCCTAATGAAAAATGCACGGCGAAAATTTTCTAAGGTCCGTATGCCATAGTCGCTCTTTGGCTGTTAAATTAAGTTCATTAAATCATATTTCCTTGATGGAATCTAAACTAAAAAGATGATTGAAATTGTCCAAAATGTCCGAGTCCTCGTTTGACCCATCATCAGAAGTTGCACTCTTTCGATCGTCTACAGCTAATTTAATTATAACACCTGGCAACTAAAATCTGCCTTGTGACAAACACGCTTAAATTGCCATTTTCGATTAAATTTTTCTTTTAACACATCTCACGATCCAAAATTGATCTAGAACGTATTTTTGTGTAATGTTTACATTCGATGCCATTGTCAGTTACAGAAGCTGTAGAGATCTATACACCCTTAGCCTCATTATGAACTGATAAGAGCGATCTATTTTTAGAAACTAAGACATAATTGTGAAACGGTGCCCGTTAGAGGCAGAATCAATTACAATGTGGGTAGATAATTTCAACGCGTTGTGTCGCATATTATTACTATTCATGTAAATAACTTTCATTATAATTGGAGTTCTATTATTCTGCCATATTTTAACAAAGAACAAATAGCGTAGTAGTATTATGCATAAGCATATTACATGGCATATTACATGTCATATGCATATAGGCGGGGCTATTGGGCGTTGCTTAATAAATATATCATGACTGATTTTTTGGACATCAGCTATGCGCTTTATACAATGCGAAAATATTATCTTACCGAAGTTTTGGTTTAAAGTATATAGTCTGCCAACAGGCTGAAGGAAAATGTCAACATGTAGGTTTGGCAAATGTTTATTATGTTTATAATGTTTATTAAACTTGTTTAATTTGGGATGAATTTTGTTAGCACATGCCATTGCCTGATTTGATCTTATTACGATGTTGGAACAATTAGCATTCATAGTAATAATAACAATAATACTGTCTTTGTCATGTCATATGCGAAAATATGTCCCAAGGTTAGAAGGCATAATGCACTTCCCTTCGGGTCGTGCATTATGCCTTCTAACCTTGGGACATATTTTCGCATATGACATGACAAAGACAGTATTATTGTATAATTATAATTCATAACCCGTAACTTTGAACTTTGACCTCAAGGTTACATTATTTCTTTCTGAATGGTGAATTCCTTTCTGGGCTGTAACTTTTTCTCTTTTTAAGTGGCTTTTGATATTTGGCATGTTTGTAGATCATTTGAAGGCGATGTGATGCACTCGGAATAAGAAAACAGTGTCCAGGGTGTCACTTTTTTCATTTAAGGTATGGTTGTGATATTTAGCATGTAGGATATACAAGTTGCATACCATGGTGGTGACCTTTGACTTTGAACTTTGACCTATACTTCAAGGAAACATTACTATCTTAATGACCAATTCGTATTCTGGCTTAAACTTGTTTCTCTTTTGAACCAGACTTTTGATATTGTTGATCACAATTGACCTTGAGCTATGACCTCAAGGTCACATTACTTCCTGAATGACCGATTCCTGTTCTGGTTTTAACTTTTTACTTTTTTCTGTTTGATGGAGGTTTTTGATATTTGGGATGTGGGAAAATCAATTCAAGGCCACGTGTCGCATACCATGGTTGCTGGCCTTTGACCTTGAACTTTGATCTCTTTTCCCATTATCGTTTTAAATGACAAATTTGTGTATGGGCATATGTTCTTACATTTTCTAATCACAACGGATATCGGTGCCCGCAGAGATGGATAGGTGAGAACCATGCAGCCGTTGATAGTATCTAGAGCAGATGTTTAGTACAGGACTCTTTATCTTAGACAGCGGAATAAATGATGAACTAACCACTGGGGCAGATGCTGTTGAATTCTCAAAGTTTGATCAGAATCATTCAACGAAATTGTGGCCTTGTCACAGATTATCTGACGATAATATGACTACGTTAAAATGTATTGTGGACAGTAATCCATTTTGAGGTGTAAACGAAATAAACAACCCACAAAAATGGCAATATACGTTTGTTAATATAGCAATACATTAACATGCATTGACACATTGGCTGAATCCGTATGTCTCATTTTTATTATAATGCAGAGTGAAGCGGATTTACACGAGATTTTTCTATTAGTTAATGCGTGGGTGAAGATATTTTGTGTATGCAATATTAAAACTGGATTTTACAAGAAAGAAAGTCCCTTCACTACTGACGAATCGCTTAACAATTTAAAGCAACGAGAACTATATTGCATGTTAAATGTATAATTAAAACTTTTTTGTTAGACATATGGCAATATACACGGTGGAAAATTATATATAAAACTGCAATCAGACAAGTAACAAATTACTCTCTTTCTTATACTATTTTATTAACATTCTATTGACATTTCAATATCCAGATTTACGTCTATTCTTTTACTACTGAAATGATAAAAAAATATAGATGAAATAAAAAGTAACAACAATGATATCTGCAAGGACAAAATTCGACAGTCTTAAATGGTTTCAATCAATATTTGTGAAGATTCTGATTTCTTTGATCAACTTCACCAAAAATTCCATTGAAGGATTCCATACAACCGAAATAAATTGAGTGGGTAAATTAGTATGTCTTCTAATATTGTGATTAATCATTTTTCTCATGTTGGGGATTGGAATGTCTCGAGACAGAATCATTTGTTCGCACTATTAGCATCAAGATGCGCGGTAGACAAATATTATTTTTTCTGACAAATAGAACTATAAGCATATTTTAAAAAACAATGCCGCTCACCTAAATCCTCCCACACAGATAAAAAAGTAGGTCGTTGACTGCGGACACTGCCCATCCATTCATTCGTCTTAACTAGTTTTTTTTAATTAGTTATCAACTTTTACGAACCGATATCGTAATATTATATGCTCCATATCTAATTTGAATTTAACATTAATTTGATTCTGAAATTAATTACGTACATAGATGCCTCCTTGGCCGCCAAAGTAGGATCCGCTGTCAAATCCGCCATACACTGGGTTACTGCCAAAATCTGACACACCACCGTCGAAACCGGAAAAGCCACCGGCATAGTAGTTGTCACCACCGCCAAAACTTGGAAAGTTTCCAACACTCGATTGTGGGAAGCTGTTAAATGAGCCACCGCCGCCACTCAGATACGCACCTGAAGGCTCATAAGAGTAGGTAAAAGGACCACTATTCCAAGAGCTAGGTCCACCAAATGAGTCATAGCTTGGTCCACCGAAATAGCCACCTCCCACGCCAAGCCCCATTCCTCCACTGTAATACTGGCCCCGGGCCACTGCGAATAAACACAATGCTAAGACGCACAAACTGTAGACATTCATTCTGAAAAAAAGGGTTTGAATACTAAAATCTCTGAAACACTACTATACACAATCATCTACAAACTGCAAATAAATAAATAAATAAATAAATAAATAAATAAGTTAGTAAGTACGTAAAACAATAAATAAATAAATAAATAAATCAATCAATCAATAATTAAAAAATTAAAAATTATGAATATGATAATATTTCAACATTCTTTATCTTGAACGTTTTCTCATTAATCGCTTTTATTCTTTTTAAGCATGCTTTGTACTAGCTATTGGTGCTTCATAAATGTTTTTCAAATAAAGTTTTTTTTTTTACTTTTTTCAACGTTCGCTTATTATTGATATTCCATAAAAATATTTCCTCTAATATATCTACGCTACCGAAAAAATATTGATTTGAAGTCACTATTTGATAATTTTACTTGTTAACACGAAAGTAAATGTTAAGTACAACAACACGCCAAAAAATAAAAGATTGTGATTGGTTAGATGGTTGATGATATTTAACTATCAGTATTTCAGTTCTATCGGCTTGGCGTTTTGTTTGGGGAAGAAAGACGGAGAACCCGTTGAAAACTCAGACCTTTGGTAGTACAACTGCAAAGTTTGGAGTCTTTCACAACCTGCCCGCAGTGAGACTCGAACTCACAACCTCAATGTTGACAGGCGCGTATCAACAGCAGACCGATTTTCCCGAAAAAGACAGAAAAGGAAAACAAAAAGTAAAGCAAAGAAAAGTCTTGATCTATTTTTCTGGCGCGAAATGATGACTTTTATATTTATTTAAGTATTGGCGTAATTATTTCTGTAAAATAAATATTTTTTTTTAATCCGAATCCGTCTCTGCGCAGTTCTTTATTAAAACAGATATTTTGTTTCTGTAAGAATTTTTGACGATATAAAAAAAGCAAAACACTTTCCGTTGAAAATAGTGTTTTTAAATTAATGTGAAAAAAAAACAGAAATACATGACCTTACCTTACAACCTCGCTCGTCTGTGAAAGATTTGGTTCTAAAATTATACATGTTCTGTCTCGAAGTATGTTTCAATCTGCTTTGCCCGGGGTCTTTTACATAAGGGATTTATACAACCAATGGGAAATGAGGAGGAATCTAATTACATGATTTTCGTTCATAGTTGTTGAGCTAGAGTGATCTGGGAAAAAACAGATGTAACTAGTTTTTATCTTTTGACCTTGTACTGTTTTTTTAATAATTGTATTCCGATTTTCCCATTTGACTATATAGTCATTACAAGTACACTGTTCAACGACTTTTATTATTTATCTTCCGCAAATTCCCAATATCAAAAAGGAGGGCAAGATATTTTCTGTTCAGGTTTTTGGGGCATTTTGACAGGTGTGTTAACTGTTTTTTTTTAAAATAAAGCAACTGTTACATGTTTTCAACCATTAGCTGTTATCTGTTTTCGTTAAAATTGTCATTGTTATTAACTGTTATAATGAAAATAAAAGCCGTGTTTGCTGTTAATAGTATTGCCCTTCGATGAGATTCTGCTGTTATGTTTTTTATCGATTTTTTTTTCTCACGGTTTTCATATTTCTCATATAAATTGCTGTTATATGTTTATTTTAAATTTACTGTTATCTGTTTTGGGAAAAATAAAATAATGTTAACCTGTTAATGGATCCCCCCCTCTACCCCCGCCCCCGCCCCTCCCCCAATCAAAATGTCAAAATTGCTACTTTACCAATGTTGGCGATAGTTGTTCGGTTTTGTTACGTTATATTATATCAAACATTTAGACATTTTACGGTATATTTTTGTAAATATTTCATCAGAGACATGTAACTATGTCTCTTATTTCATAGTGTATTTTTATACAAGCTTGTTTTATAGCGTGAAATATGAATAAAGCAAGAGATATTCCGAATTTTGAAAAATTCACCGTGAATTTGTTAACATTTTTCGAATATACCTAAATATGATTCACCAATTACAAACTTATAACACTGTTTTGCTTTCCATCATATAAAATACAGGAATACCTCCGGGCACATGGTTTTGATTAGCTGTGGAAGCATAAAGTCTACCGTTATAAACTTGTCAGGAAGTTCATAATCTTGTAGATTTTTCCTGTGCAGTTGACATTTGCTACATGGACTTTGTACTCGGAAACGAAGACTAGTTGAAGCTATGTTCTTTACATTATAGGATGCTTAACAACCGATTCTGCCAAGACTGTTTTCAAACCTCTAAACAACCCATTTGTTAAGCATCATGCAAATAAAATTGGACCTGATTATGGCCTAAGAATTAAACCTCATTTGGAAAATTATGCTGTACATGTAGATGAAACTGAAACTTTTGAAAAACCTAAAAACCTTCATTTATTTGTGATCTTAAAAGATTTAACATGTCCAACAAAAACCCTATTAATAGAATAATAGATAACAAAAATTAAACCTTGATATCCTGACCATAGTACAATGCATACAAAGGACAGTTTGTTTGTTTTAATGTTTTTAAACGACACTTTCAGCAATTTCCAGCTAGAACGTGGCGTCCAGTTTTTATTGTAGTGAGAAAGCCGGAGTACCCAGAGAAAACCCCCGATCTTCGGCAGAAAAACTGACAATCCTTATAAATTAAGATTACAGTAAAATACACCCTTCCTGTGATGAGACTCGAACCCGCAACCTCGGTGTTGTCAGACCTCGTGATCGTAGACTAACTACCTTAACCACTCAGCAAACGAGCCCCCAGCCCTTAATGCAAAGGATAGAAGGACGTTGAGAATATTGATTTATTTATAATATTTTTGGATAGCGTGTTCCGTCTTACATCTGCAACCTCTTGCTGAAGCTCAAGTATACTTGGACTGAATGATTTAGATGTAGCTGTTTCCGTGTTTTCTTTAACTCTCAGTTTTGAAAAATATATTAATGGAATCCACGCAGCGAAATGAGGGTTGCTACTTGAAGGACATCATCAATATATCTACATGTAAATTTAAAGGATCTAGCTTCTGCTATGTACTTGTCTTAAATAAGACCATGAATAAATTCAGTTTCATAAGAATACAGGAACACATCGACAGTGAGCGTAGCACAGTTTGTACACATTGAAATTCTAATTACTTGCTGAAAACACGTCCTCCGAAAGTTATGAACCTTTTCCTCGTTGCAGCATAATTTGCCTTTTTGCTCTTTTTAGTAGTAAAGTACGTATTGTTCAATGTAACCTAAAACTACATATTTGCCATCATATTTGGAAGCGAAGGCTTTATGTATAATTTCATAAATAAGGATTTTAGTTTTATCGTGAGGCAGGGTGGTATACAAAGTGTACAAGGGTTGAAAAATCAAAGGTTCAAATAGAAAAAGAAATTTTAGATGTCAATCTTGACTTTTTAATTGTCTAATAGAGCTTCACTTTGAAAACCCGCTTCTCTAAGCATATCCTAACTGAACTTTTACGAACATAAAACACAATCCACGCTGTGTGCGTGTTTAGAATTTTTACGCTACTTTTAAAAATGCTTAGCTATATCACGGAAATTGTTTAGCGTCTTGTTTTTATTGGAAAAGAAGTAGGAGTAACAGTTACTGGTTAATACACATAAATTGTAATTTAAGGTTTAAGTCCAGAACAAGCCTGTAAATACTATCAATATAATATACATCAAAACAGAGACGTATAAATTATTTCTGATCATAAAAATGCTCGCTTACTCACAAGTTTCCTATAACAGAATAATTATCAAGTCTAATTAAAAAAATTAGGACCTACACGATAAAGGACCAAAACTTATACCGGTAATTTTCTCTACTTATACCGGTAATTGTCTCTACTGGACTTCTCTTGAAGCTTTTTCACTAAAAGGGCAGTCCGTACAGTTAATAAAATCATTATTGCATGCACAAGGAGATTCGGCGATCTTTGACAGGTTGACCGGATATGTCATGAATAATTGAACTACTCTGAATAAATGCACCAGACGAGTGAAATCATTTTGCTAAAGGCAACTTCATGTATTTTCGAAAAGAAATAAATTCACCGAAATCAAGATCCGAAAATGTATGGCCAAGGGGCGGAAAATATGTTCTACAAATTGACATGTTCATTCCTACGTTCTGAGCGTTTAAGACATTAAGAAATCTGTCGAAATGAAGAGTCTTTATCAAACTATTCTAGTTTTGTATCTCTGTTTTGGAATCGTGTCTAGTCAGTTTTTCAGCAGTGGGTTTTATCAGGGAGGGTTTAGAGCCACCGGGTTCAGCCCTTTTGGATACCAGAATAATCCATATCTTGGAGGAGTTGGTTATCCTGGAATTGGCGGAGGCAATTCACAAACGCACGTTCATTACCACGTGCCAGTAAACAACGGATTTAGCGGTGGATTCGGCGGATTTGGTGGTGGTGGAGTTAATTCCAGGGACTTGGGTGCAGGTTAGTTTTGTTTTCGGTTTTTACTTTATCTGTCTTAAAAATATTCTAAACAATGTCTAAAAATACAACTCCGTTTCATAAGAATCGTTTGATTTTGTCGCGTTCAAAAGTTGTGTTAATTTTTTAAAAATACATCTCATTAAATGATCCAATCTAATTAAAAAAATCTTATATGTGCTACGATGTCTATATACTAGACGGGTAGTACATACATGTAGTAAACGGAGGCAACATAAACAGCTGATTTTAATGAGATTGCATCTGTTTGAATGCTGTTTAACGCCACTTTCAGCAATTCTTCAGCTTTTTCGAGGTGTCCATTTTATATTGGGGGAGGAAGGCGGAGTACCCGAAGAAAACTCCGAAAAATTTCGGTAGGAAAACTGTCAATATTTGTCAACTAAAATTGAGGTCGAGTACACCCTGCCGCAGTGAGACTCGAACCCACAACCTCAGTATTGACAGACCACGTGATTAAAAGTAGACGAACTACCTTAACCACTCGGCCACCTAATGGGATTGCAATATACATGTAAATTAACTGATGCAACGGTTTCAAAAATTTTTACAACACTTTAATTTTGTGTTTCTGCAAAATTTACGTTTTTTCACTACCGTCTTTGAATGTACTGTCTTACTATAGATAAAGAATTTTACAGGTATATATTTTGAAATTATTTGTAGAGGTTCTTATATTTACAAACATTTTTAATTGCTATTGCAGGTGCTGTTGGCTTTATTCTTGGGTCACTTCTCAACAAAAACAAGAAATAGCATAAAGGCTTGCAAAGGTATTATTAGATAGCAGTTTCAAGTTAATCTACATTTATTCCCATAAAAAATACGACTAATAAAAATTAGAACATTAAAAGAATACTATGTGATACGCACTATATTCAAATTAGTCAGTGGGATAACAAAAAGTACTTTCAATAGAGCGGAATAAAATACTGACCTTTTCTTATCTGATTCATTTACGCCGTTTGTAACACAAAAATGTTTTCAACAACAATTCAAGCACATACTGCTAATAGATTTACATCGACAAGTGGGTTTGCAGCTTTCATTCGTGTAATAAAACAGTAACTGTCTTTGATATGCGGTCACTATTGGTATTTCTCAACCCTCAAAAATGTATATTCACCTCGAGTAGCCTCTCGGTGAGTATTACATTTTTCTGGTTGAAAAATCCTGATAGCAACCTATATTAAAGTCAGTAATTGTATATTATTTCATACCAGTAAAATTATGTGAGTCAGTAGTTAAAACAAGGTCAGCTGGTATTACTTGATCTGCAGTAATTTGACACGAGGGCAGTATCACGCTATAATGATCCCGTGGGACAGTGATATTGCTTTCATCTCAGATAATTCGTCTTTGACTCGGACATTATCAATGTTTCAGTAAAGATATCACTATATTGCCCTACTATATAAGCAACTAGTTTATAATTATTTAGCGGATGTATTATAAACCAATTAAAATTACCGAAAAGAAGGAATGTAATTATATTTTATATTAGTGTTACAGGGCAACATATTTATTTGTTTAAATTAATTACGAATCTTTTATTTTCAGATATAGGTATAAGATATAAGTAAAGAACCGAGAAGACAAATTATAGAAATAAATTGTTTTCGATCTCACTGTATTACATCACTATAAATTAATGCGCAAATATAGACAAGAAATGATATGGGTTACACCCATATCCAGAGATGTTCGATTTAAATGTTATAGGTGTATCCGATTTGGTTTTAATATTTTTTTTCAACTTGTTTTATTTAAAATTTCATCATATGCTGTAAAAGGTTACGAATATAGACGATTGTGCAAGGCAAGAAATAATCATCTTGATTATAATATCTCAACTTTGAGAAGAGTATTGTAATCAAAAAAGCAATGCGTAGGAAAGACATAATCACGTGGTTCTGTGGGAAAAAAAGGGGGGGGCGGTAAGATCGACAGTGTTTTTTTTCTTATTATAAAGATATTTATTTTCCCTACCAATGTCTATGACATTTTTCACTCATTCAGAAAATCAATTTTCTTAGATAACATGCCTGTTTTAAAATCTTATTTTCGTATACAAATCATAATCTAAATTAGCATTTTCGTGGCTAATTATGTGATTCTAAATGGTCTTCCATTTATACCTTTAAACATGGCACATCTAATTTACAATTTACAACTCACCCCCACGATGCACACACACACACACACACGCCTCGTTCTCGGCCAATCTCGTGCGAGAGAGTTTCGGATTTCGAAATCGTAAATAATCAAAACCCAGGGAAATTAAATTTAATGTTCAAGATTGATAAATTTCTACATAAAGGTTTCATTTTCTACCCTAATTATGAAATAATCCAGAAATATTTCTCAAAATTATCGATCATGCATTACGTAATACTACAAATCATCTTATGAATTCCCATAAAAACAAATACATTCACATTCTATTATGTGAAGATTAGAAACTGCATAAAAACTACAAGGCTTAAGTACCCTAGAAATTCTGACATAACAAAAGAAATAAAATTGAAAATTATCGATAAAGTCAAATTTATAATCATCTACATTTTTATGTAAAGATACGAATGAAAAAAAGATATGAAGCTTGCTCTATCAAGCATGAAATAATAAAAAAAAAATATAATGATAAAATTGAACTGAACAAGTCTTTCTAACATTTACATTACGTAATATAACGTAACAAAATCTAAAAATGCCTTTTTATTATCAAATTATCTAACTAATTAATAAAAGAAATAGCTGTTTATCGCTGTTTATCGCTGTTTTGTAACATTGTGACGTCACAGTGTTACTTAACGACGTCTTGACAGCGAGCTGAGATGGGCCCATCTCAAGCTAGTAGAGTGAGATGGAATGATATCGCACACAAAGATCAAAAGAAAATATTGCAAAATAGCGATAAATACATTTTATTTTGTAAAGATAAGAATGCATTAAAAAAAATACTAAGCATATCCTATAAATCGTGAAATAATCCAAGAAATAAAATTGAATCGATGATCCTATCTAGCGAGGTCAAAAACGCATTAATATACAATTTTGTTCATCTTTACTACTCCTTATTAGATTAGGACAGAAAAATGTATTTTAAAGCTTGGAGGATTTAACAAATACGAAAAACTGTAATTGAAATGTTTTCTTTAGCATTAAATTAGCCATTTTATCACTTACAACATGAACTTTATTGTCGAGTATGGTTTTTACCTTTTTGCTCAATTTACCCGAAAACAATTATATATCATTAAGAGATAATAAGAAGAGATCGAACATATGAAAATGGAGTCGCACAATCAAGTAAATGAAGTATATGAATACGTAGCGACACAGCACTACGGTTTGTGGAATCTTTGTGTATTTTCAGCGATTTTTCAGCAATATTGTAGCGTTCAGTTTTTATTGGAGGGACTGGCTGAAATACCTGTAGAAAATCCCTAACCCGGTTCATAGAATACGGCTGTCATTTAACGCCGCTTCCAGAATTTGCTCTCCAAATTATGTTGTCCAATTTATATTTGGGTGGAAAACAGAAGAACGCGGTGAAACCCGCAACCCCCCCCCCCCCCCCACCTCAAACCGCAACGTAAAGTGGTAACAAAGCCGACGGCAACGTATACAAGACATTAATAATAACCGAATAAATAAATTTTGCGAGAATACTGACTTTTGATTTGCTAGAAAATATTTTCTATCAGTGGATGGAAAACAAAATTGGTCGTCATGGACACGCACCCTTTGACGTCATATATTACTCCGCGGTAAATAACAGTTTTTGTGTTGATCATTTTTTTTTTAAATATCCAGTAAAGTATTAACTACTATAGGATTAAACACTGGGATTTTGGAAATCATCAATGTGTAAACTCCAGCGACTCACTCACAAACTAAAGTCCGAATGACTTTATGTCAAGTTTGTGATAATGCTGTGACATAATCGTTGCGATTTTTAAAACAGCAAAAACAGTTACCGAAACCCATCTAGACCTTAAAACGTACCTAGGCCAGGAAAACGTAGGGATATGCAAAACATAGTACCAAAGGAATCGCGGTTCTGTAGAAAAAAATAAATTACAGCATGAATAGAATTATAAAAAAATATTTTCTCCATCGAGGGATATAAAAATTTCCGTTGTGCACATTTAATTGTTGTGCACTTTATACAATGTGCAAAACGGAAATTTTGTTATCCCTTGATGGAGAAATATTTTTTGTAGTTAATCCTTAAATAAATTTTATTTGTTTGTATGGCAATTTACGCCACTTTCAGCATTATTTTTTTGTTGCTTTATTATTGCGCCCATTGACTACACATGGCAAACCCCGGACCTTTGGCGGGAAAATTAGTAATCCTTGTTACTTACTCTGTGTTGACAAGCCGAGGGCCAATAGTAGATGGCCTACTACATAGACCTTCAGTGCACAAGGCCTTACACAGTACTGAAATAGACAATACCCCATTGGAATAATAATAATAATAATAATAATAATAATAATAATAATAATAATAATAATAATAATAATAATAATAATAATAATAATAATAATAATAATAATAATAATTGGGCTACTTGTTTACTCAAACATTTTTACAGATGAGTTTTTTTTTTAACTAAAAATTATCAAATCTTAAATTATTTAAAGCTGGAAGATTAGGCAGTATAAATAGCTGAACTTTAAGTATTGATCTAACTTCATTTTGTCTAGGCTAGCCCAGCCTTTAATAAATTAAGTCTTAGAACAACATTGGAATAGGTCACAAGAAATGGTGCACATTTAGTGCCTATTGGATTGATATATGGTGATTGCTGAACCAGAGACATGCAATTGTAACGTGTAATTACATGTCTCTGTCTGAAGTTAACTTTGGTTTTTAATAGAATAGCCCTGTATAAATTCCTCCTCATAATAATATAGGAACATAGGTTGGCAAGGAGTGGTGTGCATATCACGATGCCTATAGGAATGCCAAATCTATGTTGAAAAACACTGATGGCAAACATAAACAAATTGTTACCAATTAAAAAAATATACTGTTTAAAAAATAAACGCATGCAAATTATGCATTTTACCAGGTGTAATAAAATGGTCAATTTATTCACTGACGTTTTAAAGGCATGTTTGGAATGGTATAATTCTGCTCATTTTATTTGGTTATCTGTCAAATTAGAACGGTCTTCCAAGGTTGGACCCTGCTACTCAAAATATCGTCATCGGCCGTCTCCAGACCATAGTATCCCAAGTGAGATTGATCGAACTGAAAACGTGTACCAGAGCACAATTTCTCGGCTGTGGAACAGATTCCATCTGACTGGCTCCCAACAATGATTACCTACAAAGTGGGCAACCTCGCATATAAAGTCTGACCAAGATTGCTACATACGATTCTACGAAATCACACTGTAGCCGCAACAGCCACTGCAGTCTGAATACTTTAATTGAGAATAATTAGCTTGCAAATAGTCCGCAACCGACTTCGACAGTATGGCATTAGACCCAGAAGGCGGTATTTTTCGGTAGCTGTTTTCACACCATTACACAGACAAGAAAGAGGCCGATGGTGCAACATATTAAGGGGCTGCGCATTCCATAACTAGCGTAGAATCTGGTTCAAAGACGAGTACCGTTTTCTGCTACAGAAACGTGATGGAAGAGTCCGTGTATAACGGAGCAGGAATGAACGTTTCTCCTACTGTGTCAAGGAAGAGAATAATTTCGGTGGAGGTAGCGTCATGATGTGGGTGGCGATCTCTTATGAACGTAAAATATAACAGACAATTTAACGGCTCAAAGGTATATAGACGAAATTATACAAACTCAACCATTACGCGTAGTTGACCGAACATTAATGTGCTACCATGGCCTTCCAAATCACCGAAATTAAATCTTATTGAATCCGCTGGATAACGTGTGCACCATGGTCAACCTCCTTCTCAGACTCCCAATCGTCTCAGTCAAATGTTGACCAGACGTAGTCTTACTTGTGACGTAGTCTTACTTGTGACGTAGTCTTACTTGTGATACACTGACTTGTTTACCAATCTCTAAGTAATGGGCTGTAGTTTTTTCAATTAAAAACCGGGGCCTCGGTGGCCGAGTGGTCAAGGTAGTTCGTCTACTATTGATCACGTGTTCTGTCAACACTGAGAATGCGGGTTCGATTTTTAACAGCAGGCAGTGTGTACTCGACTCCAATCTTAATTGACAAGGATTGCCAGTTTTCCTACCGCAGGTCGGGGGTTTTCTCCAGGTACTCCGGCTTCCTCCCCCAATAAAAACTAGACGCCATGGTATAGATAAAAAAATGCTGAAAGAGGCGTTAAACACCATCAAACAAACAACAAACATTAATTAAAACCATATTTATATAGATAGAATAGCTCTTGTGTCAAAAATATATCTACAAATGTACTAAGACTGAAAAAAATCCAATATGCGTTTCTTTTTTTTTTGTGCACGGTATGTACTATTTTCTTACTGAATTTACAATTAGATGTCTAATTAGCGCAGCACTCGTCCGGAGCACCCGAGTGCACCCATGGGTTCCCAGTTTTGATGGTGGATTTTTTTGTGATACGCATGCTTGCCTGAATCCTGGTTTGTAATTGACTTTCCATTGACTTTGAATCTTTTGTTCGATCAGTTTCCAGGATTATTTCAATGAAGTTACAAAAAGTTTATGAAAGTTTAGGCAATGAACCAATTTTAAAACCAAATGGGACGAAGCAAAACCAAATTTGTGCTTTGTCGTGAGGGTAGCAAAACTAAACATAACTAGTGCTGATTGTGTTGGGATGCCAACACAGAATGTCTCCCAAACGAACCCCCATTGCCACTATAATCCCCATGGATAGTATTTCATTCAAATCAGTACATTAAAATATGCCTAGAAATCAAATTTTGTTGAAATCGGACAAAGTTGACTTTTTCCTGCAGTAAAATGGCCGCCATTTTGAAACCGAAAGTCGGACAAAAAATTTTTAAATAGTGGCACACTCAGGGTATCATAAGCTACCTGTATACCAAATTTCGTCTAAATCGAATGACGTTTAAATTTTTACATTTTTAGGGGGGTGGTGTTCGGATGGCGGCCATTTTGAAATGTCGGCCGCGTCAAATTTTTTTTTGCAAAAATGCTCGGGATAGTTAGCTGTATCAGTATACCAATTTTCATTGAAATTGCTTTGGCAATTACTGAGATCTGACAACGGCCGTCATTTTTTTTCAACGGCGGCCATTTTGAAAATGGCAGCCATTTTGAAAATTTCAAAAGTGGATTGCACAACTTCAGGTCACCCTTAACATGTTCCCAAAGTTTCATCTTGATTGGACATTGCATCTCTGAGAAAATGTGCGGACAAGATTGAACGGAAAGAAAAAAGAAAGAAGAAGAATAATAGTAAGAAACCGGACAAAAACAATATGTCTCCCAAAACTTCGTTTGGGAGACATAAAAATGTATGGACATACCGCAGGAAAGTGGCGGGAAACACCAAACAACCAACCTACCAACCATAAATGTATGGACATATCGCAGAAAAGTGGCGGGAAACACCAAACAACCATCCAACCAACCATAAATGTATGGAAGGAATCAAGTTGTTTGCCTTTCCAACGATGTTAAAGGGCTGTGTATTGAGGAAAGTGCCCTAAATAAAAAATCACGTGACACCATAAATCACATGATAGAATACATTGAAAACGGCGTATATTCTGGTAAATTAGAATAAATATTTTATTAAATAGTCATAATTGAAGGATTGTGTATTTGCAAAGCTGAATGCGTCATCAAAGATTTGTTTTCCGAATTCGATGGTTCAAAAGGCCTACAACGTAACAGGAATTTCCACAAGTTCAATATTTCTCGGATTTGTATGACAGATCATTCCTAAGGCCAATATTATAATATATATTACACAAACAAGATGAAATAGTGTATTTCCCTCTAAAACTCTGAGATCATCCATGTCATATCGCACCTTTCCAAGACGGAAGTTTTGTCACAGATTACTCAAAATCTGACATTATAAAAACATAGAATACATCAAAACGGTACATTTAATAAACATCAGTCACACATAAACTGAACGCAACCAACATGAAGATATTAACATCAATAAGTCTTTTCTTAGCAACAGTAACTCTAGTACGTGGGTACATCTACGGCGGTTCCGTTTATTCAGGAGGATTCAGTCCGTTTCAACAATTTGGTGGCGGATGGCAATATGGCGGATTTAATACACCATTTTACGGCCAGGGATACTACAACGAGCCAATAACACACGTACATTATGACGATAGAGGTTTTGGTGGCGGTGGCGGTTTATTTGGCGGAATATCTCAAAGAGATCTTTTTGCAGGTTAGCACTGATAGAACTTTTGTGTTGTTGTCACTTGTGTCCGTCACAAAGTATGTTTTTAGCGCCAATAAATGTAATACGGATTAAGCAGAATAATGGGTTAATTAGGTCAAAGAGCGCTTTAGACTTAGATTGAGCTCGTGGTTTATTTGATTAAATTTGAACATTTTTAATAGGACCCTAAGGAAATGAAAATTAAGTGATATTTTATTCTCATATTTTACCACAATCTTAACGAATAGCTAAAGTTCTCGACTTCATTGTTTGGAATTATGAAGTACGGTGTTATTCCGAGTTTTCGATATATAACCGGATTGAAAATTAGAGGAAACCGGATGACTCTTGCGTTTATAAGACTTTTCTCTTTAAAAAACACGAATCAAATATTACATAATAATTATTTATGTGTGTAATGAAATAATGAAAAGATAAATTGATATCCATATAAATTAAAGGGTTTTAAATTGATGTAAAATCAGAAAAATTACACAGAAATCACAAACACGACCAGGAAACATTCTAATAGACCGGTAAATATAGGTTGGGTTGGAACCGGTGCATGCATTTCAAATTGTGATTTAAAAAAAAAGAAAATGTCATATCTCCTACAATACAAAAAAGTTGCTAGGCTACATCAGATGTGTTGTGAAAAGAGCGGGTGTCCCATCTGGTAAAAAATTATAAAGCTGTTTTTTCCTTATACTTATATTTTACTTTAACATATCGGTTATTTACAGTATGTTTGTTTTTAAATTAAAACTTATGAATTTTTTTCTTTGACGATATTGTAATGACAAATACTTGCTGTCCATTCACTGCTGAAAATACAAAATTTGGAGTCAAATAATTAAACAGGCATAAATGTATGACTGTGTTCTCTTGCATTTTGCACCGATTCTCCCCCCAAATAAGTATGGATCAGTCCCTAAAAAAAGGTATTTGTTGTTCGTTTCGTCACTCAGCAGACGGTTCTATTTTTTTAATTTTAGGTGTAACGGGAGCGGCCTTTGGAGCATTATTCGAAAGACGTAGACAGCAGGGATAAAGGTAAGATTTCTTCCGTTAACACAATTTTTTCCCAGAATTCTTTTATTTACATTTAAGATTGAGCATCTTTGGTTTTTGTTGTTCATTTTGGTTTGTGTATATTTCATATGGTGACTTTGTTTTCTTCCAGATTTTCTTTCTGTCCTATGGTTTTCGAATGATAAATTTCAAAATTGTCAAAAACCCTAATGTTCTTCCTACCCAGGTATAGGTCGATCTTAGTCATAATTTGGTTTCCGGTTCCGTTCGGCATATTTTGATTTTATAACATAAAGTTTGAATAAATCCAATTTCCGTAAAGTGAAAAAATCTTGACAGGACGGGTTTTCGTTTCGATGTGAAAACGGCCATATTTGTAGCCATCCCTTTGAAAGTTCCACACAAGAGTTAGCAAATATAAACTTACCTGTTTTAGAAATTTAAATTCCAACAAATAACTTATTCTATCAAATTTACATTATGATCTAGTATCACATAAATTCATTAAATGAAGCATAGATATTTGTTGAAAAACTAATTTGAAAGATAATACAATTTAATTAATCTAATTACTGGTGAGTACCGTTAACGATTGTTGTCTTAACAAATTACAATTAAGTGTTTGATCTATTGCTGATATGACAGATTGGACAATGAATTGTGAATGTGGTTTGGCTGATGCAGTTGAAGATATGGTGGGTTGTGCTTGGAAAAGGGGAATCAAATCTTGTAATGTTTGGAAACATAAATCTTGTGCTGGTGTCATCAATAACTGCTCAAAACATAATTAATTAACATTCATCAAATTTAAATGTCTTTACAAAATTGTTATATATTATATAAACATTGTAATTACTTTTCATGTCTTTACAAAATTGATAAATATTATATAAACATTGTAATTAGTTCTTATAACTAATTAACTGTGCTTGTTGAGTTGTTGATTCTTGTTATATTATTAAATAAACTTGTCAAAAAATGGCGTCTTCCATCCATAATGAAATCCCGTCCTGTCATGATTTTTTCACTTTACGGAAACTGGATTTATTCAAACTTTATGTTTTTGTAAACTACATGATCTTAGCTTTAGCAGAAACTAAACATTTTTTGACAGACATGTATTTTTAAAAAGATACAAGGCCTCAATCTTTGAAATCTACAAACAATGTCAGTTTCTCAATCAGAACGAAATCCCGTCCTGTCAAGATTTTTCTACTTTATCTTTATCAAAATGCATCAAGCTTTATATTTTTAGAATCTGTATGATCTAGGCTTGAATAATATATAAACATTTCTTGACAGACAATAGTTTTTATGCAAATTATTTATCGTCAAAGATGGTTACCCTATGAATTTTCGGTCGATTTTTCATGTCACCAAATCCCGTCCTGTCAAGAATTTTTGCATTTAAACTCATTATTTTTTTAAAAACTATATATCAATTTAAAGCTTATTATTTCTTCTTTAATAATCAGTTTTAAGTTTGTTAATATCTTTATTACTTCAACAGTTATTACTAATTATATATAGAAAATTTCCCGTCCTGTTTTTAGACCAACCCTGATTTTATTGTTCTCTGCTCTTCTTATAGTGTACGAAGCGCGCGTCAGGCGAAGCAAAATTTACTGCCTGGAACTTTGCCGTACTTTTTATTTCTTTTTACGATTTACATGTTCATGCTCCTTAAAGCTAAGTTGTTTGTCTTATTTGCCGCTTTTGAAAGTGTGTATGTGAAAAAAGGGGGAGAGGTTGCGAAAAATGGGTAGGCATGTCACACTTTGGCTCAATATGCAAGTCATCTTTAAGTAAAGTCATGTAATAGCTGTTTTAATTTCATCTTTGTCGATTTCTCTGCTTTATCGCTATTTTGGTATTTTGACAGATCAAGGACAGCTCAGACAGCAGACGTTACAAAAGAACCAGTATGCCTCAGTATTAATAAAAATAATTTTATTTCGTGTTGTAATTTAAAATGATTGTGCACAAACAGTTAGCATGAATTCCGTTCTTTGTCTGTAAACACACACACACACCCGTTCTCTCCCCTCAGTATCTTAATCTCCTACGATGTTTATATACTGTGTTGGATCCATCCTCACACGTCAGGGTTTCTGTGTCCACATGTATCCACGAAATCCTGACATACTTAGCTAGGAAATTCCCGGGTTAGAAGTCACTATTTTGATTGGCTACATCATACATATATGACTTATATCGTTTTCAACAGAGAAGCACAACCATAACATAAGTCATTTTTCTGCATAGAAAAACACCATTATGACATACTCAGCATAATAAGCACCACTATGGCAGTCATTTTTCAGCAGAGAAGCAGTCATTCTTCATCTTAAACAACCACTTTATGAGATAGTCATGTCATTCTTCAGAATAAAAGAATTACTATATGACATAGTCCATCTTTTTGCATAAAATCCCGAATATGACATAGTCCTTTTTCAGCAGATAAGCAACACTATGACATAGTCACTCTTAAGCATAAAAGCACACTATATGACATAGTTCTTCTTCAGCTAAAATCACCACTATAACATGGTCCTTCAGCATAAAAAACATCACTATGACATAGCCCTTCTTCAGGATAAAAAAGTACCACTATGGCAGTCACTTTTCAGCTGAGAAGCAGCACTAATGCATAGTCCTTCTTCGTCTTAAACCACCACTATATGACAGTCGTGTCGTTCTTCAACATTAAAGCACCACTATCACATAGTCTTCTTCAGCATAAAAAAAACACTACTTTGACATAGCCCTTCTTCATTTTAAACCACAAATATCTGACAGTCATTCGTTAGAATAAAAGCCCCACTATATGACATAGTCCATCTTCAGCATAAAAGCACCATTATGACAGAGAAGCACTGCTATGACATAAAAGTCCTTTTGCAGTAGGGAACTAGAGATGAGTCTAGCAAATTCCTGCTCCGTGCATGGAACCCGTTGTATCACTTAGGTATGAAAAAACCAAATCACTTCAGTCTTGTCATTTGAGACAAATAAACAAGAAAGCACAAAAACATATCAAAATAATTTATGTCTTTTAAATGTTTAAGTATCACATTGTATAACAGAATACTATTACAAATTTGATACACAACACGTAAGGCCTTAATCACTGGTACACCATCATTTACACACATACTACTTCCTTACTAAAAATCAATAAAGGCAAGGTGATCAACTAAAAATAAATGCCTTAAATCACAGTTGTTAACAAGCATACCCAAAACACGATGTTTGGATTTGACCACTGATTAGACGATAACTATCAAAGACATTTTGGCTTCTAAATTAGGATTTCTTCATGTTTTTATTGAAGATTCATAACAGATACTTTGGCATTTCTATTATTTCATATGAAGTTCTAACTTCTTTAACAAACCTCAGTTTTGGCAAAAACATTTCAATTTACACAATGATAAACTAGCATTAGGATACATGCTTACAAATTGTGTTGATCCAAAGTTTAGTATAGAATAAATGTATGGTCTGGACTTTATTTGTAACATTTTACAAATGCACTAAATAATGTTGGGAAAAATAATACTGTGAGAGTAATTTTAGCAGAAAAAAGGGAAACAACTCTTACACATATTGGCCATCTACCTTAAGAACTTTTTTGGTGAAAAAATAGAACTTGTCTAAGATATATTTATAATGTATATAGTTTCTTTTCTCACGTTATTAATAACATAAAACTATTTCATTGTTCTTTTCTGTTGACGGAGAGCTTTCAAGACAAATAAAAAATATACTAAAAATAGAACAAACGGAATTATCAGTGTCATAAATGGAATGATAAAAGGTATAAAAATCAGTTTTGAACAAATGTCATAAATATGAAAAAATTAATATCAAATTGGTGAAATAAATAAGGAAATTAGATATTTTACACTTTAAAATCATGTACACATATAGACAAATTAGCACCATAACAAATATACACAATTGTTATCTATATTTGTAAATATAAATAATTTTCTACATTTTCTATCAGAATTTGTATGGTTTGTTTAGAACTGCATACAACTAACTACTATTTCACATTATGTGGGGGGTCGGTGAAATTGTTTCTTGCTAGAAGCTAAGCTTGATACTGCAAAATAGCAGTTGGTTAGCCATAACAACATATCCATCAGTTAATTATGACAATTTTATGCACAGTGCTAGCCACTAAAGCTCGCTGAAACTGACATGAATTGATGTAAGTTTCATATGAAATATTCCATAATTGTATTACATACCGAACAGAAGAATCTGTTATTTGGTTCATCAAATACTTGTATCACTTAATGACTGACAAAAAACAGTTGAAGTATAATCTATCCTTGACAGACAAAATTATCTCCCTTACAGAATTGTCTCCCCTAAAAATGTCATTTAATAAATAATACGTGAATTAATATCTCAATTTTAACATTACACATAACAAATCACAACCTATAATTATGTCACAACATTGTGAAAAAAAAATGTTTTGATTTTCTACATAACAATTAACGGTAGAATGTCAATATAAACCTTAACCCTATGGAAAAATCAGACTACCGGTTTTTCCCCTCATAATTAAATGCAAATTATACATGTATTCTACATACATGCGACAAATTGCTAAAAACTGATTCAACCAAATGTTTTATACATGTATTTTGAGAGGAAATACAAATAAACATAAACTTGACCAAGACTAACAATGCTCCTTACAACATAAAGAGTGTTTCCATATGCAATTAACCAATTAATTACAAACATGTTCTTCTTAAATTCTGTTAAAATACAATGTATGCCATATATGTGTTTCACACTGAAAGCACTGTAGTTCAAATATCATATATTTTAACAGTCCAGTGCCATATAAAGAAAAAAGAAACAAATTTCATAATGAATTCAAATTTGCCATAAATGTGTTTTAAGAGACAGAATGAATTATCAGAAATCTACCTGATTTTTTTTTAATAAACGCAAACTGCTGAATAAGTCAAATGCTGGGGTGGGATCATTAAACTCACTGGGAAGTTAAGTTCTAATCTTGTACCCTACAATTTGGAAAATGGTTATTACAGAGTTGTGTATCAAAATTTAAGGTATATTTTAATTTCCTATAGAAAGTCTTCCTACAACATTACAATCAAAAGGGACAAAGGGAAATAATTTGTTTAAAAAAAAATGACCAACCCAAAAACACAGCTAGATTGTTCTTTTACACTGGACTGTTAACAATATTGTTAAGAACATATTGTGTTATCTTGTCAATTTTTTAAGAATGTTTTTTCCTTTTGATAAGAAACTGGTTCCTTTGCGTTTCTGTTTGACATCATCTGGTGTATTGGACCGGGAATCAGTTTTTACACAAGAGTTGTCTACCCTATCCTGTGGTAGTGGCTCCACTGTGGTGTGGGGTCCCATCTTCTGTGTCTGCTGCTTAAAATTAAATAAAACACAAAATAAATATTACATAAATATAACAATGTTTCCATTTTAATATAACATGTTTTCAAATTATATTTTAATATGTATTGAAAAATTGATTTAAAAAAAAATGAGCCCAATTACCAGTAAAGTTTTCTAACCAATAATTTTTGGGTTAAAAAAAACAGGTCACCCTTTAGCCTTTTTTGTGGCAGTGACAGATGTAAATGTGCATTAAGGATGACACTCCTTATCCCAATTAAAACTGGATGCCATGAACATTTGCTTTAAGTTTCATTAAAACATTAAACAAAACAAAAAAATCAATAGATAAAGTATAATGAATTAATAAACTTGATTCAACCACTCCAAACCAATCTATTGTTTTAAAAACACACACACAAAACTAGCTTTATTCAGCAGACATTGAAAATGGATCTCACTTATTTTACTAATTAAGAAAAATAAAAAAAAATTTGTTTAGAGAATGTTAATTGTTCCTGTACCAACCATATGTTCTGAGTATGTGCTATAGATCTACCATAATCAATCATGTATAGGACTCACTTCTTTTTGCTTTAAAGATAACATGATCAGCCCGGGTGAGTATTATACATAGGAAGTTAAACATGTTAAGTTTATATCACTTGTTGTAAGAACATTGGGTTAGGTGGGTATAATACATCAGTGTGTAACAGCTTATTAAAGTAATTGACATTTTCTCCAAAGGCTAGAAATCCAGTTACAATAGACCTATAGACGAAATCATACGGTAGTAGAATTATGGACTAAATCATATGGTAATAGACCTTTAGACATAACCATACGGTAATAGACCTATAGACATAATCATATGGTAATTGAAATCAAATTGTTCTTGATTTTCCATATGATTTGTTTGGTTACACAAAATCTTTCAACTGAAAGAAACAGTTTTAACTGGTCTAAGTACTATCCTAAAATTCCTGAAATCCTTGTTTAATAAAAATCCACCAAGAAAAATTTACTGTGATTAAAACATAGTCCTCTACTCTAATAAGCTACTATGTATGAATCTAAAATATAATTTTTTAATTCCTGTATCTCTATAAAATTCCAAAATCCCTAATAATACCTGATAAATCTCGTACTTCTTATAATTTGGATACATCAGTTTCCAATGAATTGTTTTTCATTATAGAATGAAAGGAGTCCTTTAACATTTGAAGAAGAGTTTTGGAACGGAATGTCGGATTGAAAATTTGTTTGACTTCCTCTGAGTTTAAACTGTCTTCTGAGTTCTCAACAGTAGCCCAGCTAAAATATATAAAGCAATGAAATATTGCTTTTTTAATATATTTACAAAATGACTTGGTGTTCTATAATAATGGTCAAGTTCAGGTAATACAAAATGTAATAGGAAGTAGTACTGGTACCTATTATATGGGGATCATAATATTGTAGGTACCAGTACAGCATACTTCCATCCTGATTACCTTGCACTGTTTTTAGTGAAAACCAAAATGTTAAAAAGCAGATTTTTGTTTTAGAAACTTTAGAAACAGTTTTTGTTGTTGTAAAACATCTGTCAAACATCTGATGACTCCAACAATTGTTCCCCATAGAAAAAAGGACAACACTTCTTACAACTTGTAACTTGTGCAAAATTCCCTATGTTATATTTTGCTAGAAATTGTAAAACCAAGACTAAATTTGTGCATTTCTGTAACTTGTGCAAAATTCTCTCTGTCATACTTTGCTAGAAATTGTCAAACAAAAATAAATTTGAAATGTTCATTTAATGATACTGAATTTAATTTTAAAAGCATCATCATAAACAAACTCAAGTCTAGCAAATAAATAGCATTTTGAGATTCCATATATAACACAGTGTACAAGCAGCTCTGGAAAATGATTATGTAAAATCTATTCCAGTACACACAGTGGCCGTGGCTTTGTTTTGTGACGAAATGATTTGTTAAGCTGTATTGCCATACTGCCATGCAGTTTTGTGCCAAAAATGTGCAATAAAACATGCAATAAGTGTAAAAGACCATGCTTATGCAATTCAATAAAATTAAACTTTTAAATCAACCAAAATGTCTACTATGTTGCGTAAGAAGATTAATCTAAATAAAAAATAAATTTTGTGAATAATTGTTTAACAATTTTATGATTTCATTTTAGAGGCTGAACTAGTGAACATTTTGGTATCGAGTACAATCTCACAAATCAACCTTTTCCAAAACTTCTTCAAAAAGTCAACAGGGAACCATTTTTGGCATATCCCATAATGCATTTGTAACAACAAATACATAACCAAGGGAATATAAAATTACAATAAAATTATTTGCTATTGTTTACCAGTTTTGTTTAATAGATTAAATTACTTTTCCGCTTATCCCTGGGATGGGTGGTATATAGAATTTGGACAAAACATTTTTGCCAATGCCAGACAGTTTTGGAAAAGACTGTGAAAAGCAGAGATATGTTACCTAAAGAACATCTGTTGTCATGGTGATATCACTGGGGTCTGAAAACATACAATAAATATACCATGTGTCTAAAAATAAACATTATCTTATTTCAGTTCCATTCTTATCACAGTAAAGACATGGACACCCAGTTTGGAAATTTTATTTTATCAAAGCCTAAACACCTGATACCTTCTTTGAAGCTAATAATAAATGTTTATTTAGAAAACAAAAGGTTTTATTAGGTATTCAACCATATTATGACACTGCATTAATTGTAAGACAGACACCTTAGACGATTAATTATTGCTTAATGCCGGAACTGAAAAAACATGTGTCTTAAAGATGTTTACTTGTCAATTCCAATAATAAACTGATTTATAATTCATATGTAAATTTTAAAAGGTACTTAATAAGCTTAAAAAAATAATGGTTTTTGATTAATAAGGGGCTTAACATTTGGTCCAAAACAGTAAGTATAAACATAGTTTAGATGTTTCATGGTCTAACCCGTTTATTTTCGTACTCTAGGTCTCTATATTTTGTGTCCTTTCTACTTTGCTTTTCCTGGAGTTATTTCAAATTCTGATTAATCATCCCATGTTTGCATTTATGTTGTGTGTAGGTATAAGTTATTTGTGTTTAGAATTGGTTTTTTGTTTGTTTGAATGTTGTTTAATGCCACTTTCAGCAATTTTTTCAGCTATATCACAGCATCCAGTTTGTATTGGGGGAGAAAACTCCTGAACTTTGGTAGGAAAACCTGCAATCCTTGTCAATTAAGATTGGTGTCAAGTACACTATGCCTGCAGTGAGAATGGAACCCGCAATCTCAGTGTTGACAGACCACATGATCAATAGTAGACAAACTACCTTAACCACTCGGCCACCGAGGCCCCTGTTTAGAATTGGTTAAGCTTTTTCTTTTTGTTGGTATAATACAATGCATGTCTATGTAATCATGTGATAGTTTGTGCTGTATTACATTTGTTAGCATGAGAACAACAATGTTGTTTAATGTGAACACAGAAACAAATTAAATTTAAATAATACTAAAGTGTGATATTTCTTTTGTGATTAAAATAAACTTAGGATTCTTTATCACTTTAAAAATCAATGGCAGGTGATTTAAGCAAAGCAAATGCAATATTTAGGAATTCAAAATCTGCCATTTGACTAAAATGAATCACTCATTTATTGCAATTTGTTTGTGAAGACAGAAAATGGGGTCAACAAGGTGATATTAACAACAATACAATGTTCAGATCAAATAAAACCAATGGTGATCTGTGATAAAAATCAAACTGAATTTTTTTAAATATGGAAAATATTTTTTATTTTTTAAATTTTTTTTTCTGTTTCAAGACAAACATGGTATATTTGGATTAAAATAAACTTTAAAAAGATATACAAACAAAACAAAAATGCAGTAGGTAAAATTAAAATTAGAACAACATTGAAATGGAAAGAGGAAGTAAAACCAATCTGTGAGTTAAGGATCAAACATACAGCATGCCATGTTTAGCGATTGTAACATTTTACAGCTTGCCAAGTTTTGGTAAAGAGTTTCAGTGACCATGATGCATCCTTTTCCTCCATCTTATAAGAAAGTAAAAATAAAAGATGGTTTTACTTTCAATAAGATGAATTGAAATGTCTCACCAAAAAAAAAGACAAAACAAAAAAAAACTTCAACAAAAAAAATGAAAAAAAAGCAAAACAAAAAAAAGCTGTCAGACTTCAACTGAACGAAATAAAAAAAAAAAATATTTTGCTTTACTGTGAGTTCAGCATTAGCTAATAGGAATTTCATTAATTTACAAATAGCACAATTTTAAAGAAAACCAAATTGCTGGAAAAAAGCCTATTCTTAATCCTGGAAGAATCTTAATTAACAATAAACAGATAATTTCAATAGTTATGGACTAACAGCAAAGACATTCAGAATTGTAAAATAAAAAAAAGGTATGTAAAAACTGTAAAAATTTACTTGAAACACCAAATAATTATTTAATACTTGTTTGACCTTAAAAAAAAAAAAAAAAAAAAAAAAAACCAAAAATATTAACAACTCTACAGTGTAAGTGAAAAAAAAAATTATTTCTTATAATATTCAAAACCAAAACCTTCATCAAACTAAAACAAGAATGAGACTTGACATCTTCATTAAAATCAAAATCCAAATTTTCTAAAAACTGAATACCATTGCTAAACTTTAAGCTTAAAGACAGAAGTTTTTTAACATTCCAAGTAAGCAAACTGAGGTGCATTGAAGCAAGCAAAATAATTATCCAGTGAACTGAAACCATTGAAACAACAACAAAACACAACACTAAACAAGCATGCATAACGAGAGATCGCTTACTGTGTCAGATTGGCGTGATAATGTGACCAGACTCTCTCCTGACCTGGCAGGGGAAACAATGCTGGCACTCTCCATAGCTTCGTCATCGGTAAGTGGCGCATCCTGAAGAAAATTTGATGGAACTAAGCCTCGTCTTCCATTGTGCTCTCCCATAAAGAATCCATCATCGTCCATTTCACCATAGACCATAATTATATCGCCTACTTTAAATGCTAGTTCAACCTGTTCAAAGGAAATCAATGAATTTAAATTTATTAATGGAGAATTTTTGGGGGAGGAAGCTGATGTACCCTGTGAAAACTCCTAAACTTCAGTGGCAATCCCTGTCAATTAAAAGAAGGGAGTTGAGCACACTATGTCATCAGTGCTGACAGACAACTTTAACCACTTGGCCGTCAAAGCCACCTTAAACATTTGAGAGGGTAATTAAGTTTTTCTGTCAATTATGTAAATGCTAATTGTTTGTTTGTTTGGTGTTTTATGCCACTTTCAGCCATTTTTCAGCTATATCCAGCTTTTTATTGTGGAGGAAGCCGGAGAACATGGCGGAAACCTGCGACCTTCTGTGCGTAAACTGGCAATCCTTGTCATTTAAGATCAGAGTCGAGCGTACCCTGCCCGCAGTTAGACTTGAACCAACAATCTCAGTGCTGACAGACCACGTAATCAATAGTGGTTAAAGTACCTTAACCACGTGGCCACCGAGGACTTCTTGTGGCTAGAACTTCAAGATTTACTACATAATCTGATTGATTACCTCAGAATCCACATTAGGTGATAGTTCTTGTGGATCATAATCGTAAAGCGCAATCATACGTCGCATGTTGTCTGCATCAAAAACCGGTAGTAGGCTGCTTGGACTAGTGGACATTTCATCTGTATTTTTGACTGGCTTTATAAAATGATCATTACCTGTTCAAAAATGACATCAGTATTTTAGATGGTGCATTCAAACTGTACATAAGTACACATATATAATTCATTTTTTGACAAAGAGGTGAAATGAAGGATTGAACATTCTATAATTTCTAAAAAAAATAGCAAAAGTCTGAAATGGCTGGGTTGCAAAGCAAGTGCCTTAATGATTGGTGAATAGTTTACAATTTGTTGGAAAAAGGTTTTGAGTCTGTGTCAAAAAATGTAGTTGATTACACAACAAGAAAACCATTATGTATGACATGTATGAAGAGTGCTAAAAATGACTAAGTTCCATGGACTAGAAAAATGGAAAAACATTCCTTGAACACTTCCATAATAGCAGGTGCACAACTTCAATATGTATGCACATTTTCAGTGAAGTTTCAGAGATCTGGGTTGAAATTTGTAGGCGCAGTTGATTACACAATATAGGTACATGTACTGTCTTCCCAAGTTCCCAAGTCTTGAAAATCAGGAAAAAAATTCCTGAACAATTCCATAATAGCAAGTGCACAACTTCAATATGTATGCAAACTTTCTGTGAAATTTCTGAGATCTGGGTTGAAAACTAGGAGGAGTAGATTACAAAAAATAGAAAAAAATTTCAGCTGTAAACCAATAAGTAAAAATATACCCTTAATTTTCATTTAAAGTGTTCTCTAGCAGTGAAAATTTTCAATATAAACATGGCCAAAAAATTGTTATTTTTTTGTCTGCTGTAAACCAATAGAAATACACCCATAAATGGAATTCAATACTTTCTGTATTGGTAAAATTTTGTTTGTTTGTTTGTTTGAATGCAATTTTCAGCAATATTATGGCGTCCAGTTTTTATTGGGGGAGGAAGCCGGAGTACAAAGAGAAAACCCCCGACCTGCGGTAGGAAAACTGGCAATCCTTGTCAATTAAGATTGGAGTCGAGTTCACCCTGCCCATAGTGAGAATCGAATCCGCAATGTGACAGTGTTGACAGACCACGTGATCAATATAAGACCAACCCCTTATCGGTAAAAAATGTCCATATTGGGTAAGGCAGTAATGAGGATACTGAATCCACTTAATTGAGGTTGCACAAGTCTTACCAATTAATTGGGCATTTATACTGAATGGTACACCTTGGCTTTCTTTAAGTAATTGATCTGCAAGCTCTTCATCATCTATTTGAACCTCTGAAACCATATTACAGGGGACATAACCTACTCGGCCATTACATTCCCCACGATAAAATCCATCTGCATCCTTATCTCCGAAGATCTGAAAGACAATAATTTATTTAAATTGAGGAACTAAATACATGTATACTTAACTATGATATAACAACAAAAAAAACCAATAAAAAATCAAATTTTAATCCCAATACCATTTCGCTATGTTACAAGACATGAATAATGGATTCAAATCAAATATGCAAAATGGAACTTAACTAGTTTCCCTTTTTTGATTAATTTTTACAAAATGCAGAATCCCCAAAATATTGAAATTGTATTGCCAGTATCAAGAATTATTCATAACACATGATTTTTTTGTTAAAAAAATTCCCAATTGCAGATCCTTTTGAAAAGATCTAGTTAATCCTTGGTAACAAATACAACAAAGATTTAGAAACAATTCTTTGACAGTTTTTCATCAAAGTTATAACTGTAGTTATAGATGTAGCACAAACACTTTCTATTAACACATTTGGTTTATGACCACAGGTTGTCTCTAATAAGAGATAAAGTTATCATTTATTTTGCAGTCAAAGGAGATTTATTGAGATCATCAATTTCTGTAATATTGCTCATGATGGTTTCCTGGTACCTGGGCCTTGGTGGCAGAGTGGTTACGGTAGTTAGTCTACTATTGATCATGTGGTCTGTCAACACTGAGGTTGTCGGTTCAATAAATGCTATTAATTTCGTTAAAAAACTCAAAATTAATGTTAATAAAATCTATTTAGCATTCTTCTAAAAACAATAAGGCATGCTTAATTGAAGACATAATTCATTGGGAAACAAATATATACTGATTTTGCCAAAGGTTGGCCCTTTATGTCCAATGTTTTACCTCGAGCATTAGCAAAGGGTAAAATGTGGGCATAAAGGGCAAACCCATGGTAAAATCACTATATATTATGGCCCCCAATGAATTATTTCAATTCTAATAGGACATTTATATTTTTGACAACGTAACATTTGAGTTGCAGGACTAGTCAGCCATTTAGGACATGCATTTGATTGTGAGATTGTTATATATGTAAAAAATATAACTATGACGTCGCCATAAAGAGTGTTGATCGTTTATGACGTGGATTAGGAATATATACACGTTTTACACCTGGTGTGGACTCAGAGCATTATAAGCATGTCATATTAGAATTGAGATTTAATGTCACTATCATGACACCCAATGTAAATTGAGGGAGGAGCTGAAACTTGCCAACTCAGCAGGAAAACTAGTAAACCTTGTCAAATAAGGTTTCAAGTCAGAATCGAACTCATAGCCACAGTGTGGCGCCATGGCAGATAGAAAACTCCCTGGATAAGTTGGCCATAAAGGCCACAGCTACATGTATTTCAAAAATCTTCTGCTGTCCAATGCTTTTATTTAAAACTTTGATGGGAGCTCATCAGTCAAAAAGAGCTTTGGATGGCATAGGAATCTTGGACTATGCTACATGTTCATCTCTTCAAGTTAATGCAAAATAAATCGTCTATTTTCTGCTAAATTTATGTATATTGCTTGCCTAGGACACTAATCCAAGACATGTTAAACTGGTTCCTATAGTACTAAACTTTAGGATCCAGTATCAGTACGGTACAAAAAATGTTCAAGTGCAATATTCCAATAAAAATGTCTACAGCATTATACAGTGTTATATATTCTAATCTGGCCAAATATGTCCGTGCAGTGTGCTCTTCATAAAACTACTTGAAATATTATGACACTATACAGTTATGACTAAAAAAATACAATAGCAAAAAATAATAATGTTTAATATTGAATATACTGCCCTACTACTAGATGATATAAATAAAATTTGAAAATTCTATGAATGACAAATTAGATGATAATTTTCTGACAATGTAGAAACCAAAATGGCCATGTTAGCCTGCAAGAATGAAAAAAAAACATAAGAATTTTAATAACAAACACAAACAAATATAATAAACAAAAAACATTCTTCCCTGCAAAGAACTTAATTCCAAAAATTAATTTAGGGTTTCTGGTAATTTTTCTGTTGTGTTCTGTATTTTGTTACACCTTCATTAAAAGATATACCCTTCCTTCCAACCCAGTAAGAAATTTGTCGTAGCTGGAGTACCAAGTGAAAACCCCTGACCTTTGGCACGATCACTGGCAATAATTGTAAACTAAAGTTGCATTCCAGCACATCTTGCCTATGCCAGGCTTGAACTCACAACCCAGAGTTGAAATGTGTTAATCAATGGGATCTTCTATTTTTTTAGCCAAGTATGTACCTTAATGATTTGTCCTTCTTTGAATGGCAGCTCTTCATCCAGAGCATCAGTGTTTGGAGACATTGTTTCCGGGTCATAATCAAATAATGCAACAAATAATCGCACTCTATTATCATCAATCGGTGGATTTATTTCCCCACTAATAGAATCCACATCGCTGCGATCATCACAACCATTTAAATCCAAAAGTGGAATGTCGTCACGTTTTGACTGCCGAACTGGACTATTTTCCCTAATCAATTTATTTGCATTTGAGTCGTGACCACCTGACACTCCATTTGTCGGATGTTTCCTAGGAGTATTAGATACAGACCGTGGCGAATTATTTTTACTCGTCAACGTCCGACTACTGTCAAAACTACTATCAAGACTTTGAAAACCGTTTGTTTGTGAATGATCACCATGTGGAATATTTTTATCTATGGATTTCCTGGAATTTTCATCACTTAAGTCACTGTCTGTATTTGAAGTCACTTTTATTCCCTTATCACTTCTATCTTTCTGAGATATTTTATTTTTTGGAGATTCTGTCTGCTTTTTACCAGAAGTTTTCCCCCTTGAATTCACCATATTGTCTATTTCATCCTCAGAAACATCAAACGAAGTTCCTCTTTCCGAACTACTGTCTCTAGTGATTTCTGGAAAATAAAAAAAGAATTAAAGTCCCTGAAAGATATATTACTCTTTAGTGTTAAGTTGCTTCTTGCTTAAACCAGTTTCAACCTACAACTGACAGTTCCAGAACCTTGGTTCCGATTTGTTACTTGTCTTTTTCTCACTATAATGAGACAGTGTAGTACCCATTTTTATCTTTGTCTCAACCCATGGGTGAGATAAGAATTTCACACTCCTTTTCCAGTAAAAATGTATTGTGATGTCAAATGTTGCTTCAGCAATAAAAATCATAAAACATTTGCTTTAGTTGTGTTGGTTTACTAGGCCCCTTTAAATATTTACCTGAAAACAACATATCTGAGTTCCATGATTACTTTATGTCACAATATGATAGCACTACACGTTAAAACAAACATGTTGACACAAAGTACACTGGAGATTACATTCAGGGTAGATAACTTATTAGTTGACATCTTCCAACATAACAGTGCCAAATTTTTTAAACGATTTGGTGAGAGATAGAATTAAACACTATTGGTAGGGCATAAAAGATTCTTTTGGTCTCCAACTTGGCAGAGCCTCGATGGAGACCAAAAATTTTTTCACTTGGGTGTCTGTGATTTTCGAGTCTTGCCCTCCCACCGATGTTGGATCGTTTATGTCTCTTTTTATCTCGTTTATCACATCATGCCAGGTGTCACTAGTGAGGCAGGATATGCTCACCCTTCTAGAAAACCTGATATCCCACCTCTGTTTATATGGGCAAGGTATTAAGGTACTTGTTGTTGCATTTTTACTGATTCCCCACTTGGCACATATTGGTAAAAATCCCCTTTTTTCTAAGTCCACAGAAGTGTAAAATATTTGGCACAGTTCCAGAGAAATTTGGTAGTGAATAGACTTCATTAAGAAGATATGGTTGTCTTAAAAAAAAAGGCTTCAATGCAAAGGTCAACTTGAGGTGGGACAGACGAACGAACAAACAAATGGACTGAAAAACTTTGTCGCCCAAAATTTCATTATTTAGTGGGACATGATAAAAGGAAATTTTTTTAACACCAGCCAATTTATTGGTATTCAGACAACCTAGACAAGACTATCGCCAAAAAAAATGGTCAGCTAACATATTGCAAAAAATATCTGTTATCATCGAACTAGCAGAGATTAATCTTCATATGACATTACCAATAGCAGGAATTTTCATTTTTGGTGAGGCCCTATGACTTTCCTTAGCCAAGTCAACTTTGATTGCAGGAGGAGCTGCTGAAGCTGGCTGTGGTGGTTTGTGGACAGCCCTAGGAGTGGATGTAGATCTAGGAGTAGAACTATCATCTTCATTTAAATCCTGAAAATAAATTTAACGAAACTACTAAAATGCACAGTACTACAGTACTCAGATGCATCTAATCAAAGTTTGTTAATATAATCCTTTTATTATTAGTATGGAGAGTCTTGGATCTCTGGTACTAAATAAACAATCCAATTAAATATTGAGTAAAAGCCCTTACCAATTTCAAATCTTTGTGAATAAAAGAAAAACTAAATTTTATAGATTATATTTGGTGTGAATAAAAAGTTAATACATAATTGATTTCGTTGTATAGCAGTATTTTTCTTGTAGAAAAAAAAGGTAACAGGCAGTATACTTCTAAATTTTAATTTGGGTTTTGTTTCTTAAATAGGGTTTAATGCTACTTTCAGCAATTTGTCAGATATATCATAGCTTCCATTTTGTTGTTGAGGGCGGAAGTTGGGGAACCCAGTAGGCCCCCCCTCCCACCCAGTAGCACCCCCTGCCAGTTTGAACCCACAACCTCAGTGTTGACAGGCACATGATCAATAGTAGATAGTAACTACTTTAACCACTCGGCCACTGAGGAACATCCAATTCGTCATCAACATATTAGATTGGTTTGTTTGTTTGAATGGTGTTTAATGTCACTTTCAGCAATTTTTCAGCTTTATCAAGGCATCCAGTTTTATTGGGACTGGAGAAAACCCCGACCTTGGGTATCCACATGTTAAAATGGTGTTCTGATAGGTTTCCTGAAGTTTTGCGACACAACAAAAAGTTAACTGTACCAATACTGTATAATATAGTTTTTCACAGAATATAAATAACGATTGCAATCTTATGCAATATAATATTTTGTCAGAAACAATATTCATCAATATATGTGAAATAACCAAATAATCGTGCAGTCAAAATATCATTGAGTTTTATATATTAACTCGGGGGTAGGCGTTGTATAACAAGATAAATGGAAAAACATGGTTCCTGAGTTTTCAATTTGTCAGTTTAACCAATGGTCACACAACATTATTTTTTTCACATTAATTTTATTACAGATGAATGAAACTTAAGGAACAAAACAAAATAAATATACATATATAATAACTCTAGCATCTGAGGCAACATATTGCTTACATCGAAAAAAGCAAAAAAATTTTTATTTAGAAACAAAAATTAGGAGTGTTTCTGTTAACTGTTTAAAAGGTCCCATGACTGGCTGTTAACAGAAATTTGCATATGCAGTGTTCGTGCAGTGTAGGGATTTAGCTCATCAGAAAGTATACTTCACTCAAAACAGAACATGTACACACAGGCAGTCTTTTTTATGATTGACAGGAAATTGATTAATGTTTAAATGACTGGTTCCTTGTTCAATATTTCCTTATTTCTAATTTTCAGCACCAGGAGATTCTGCTTTTTCCAACCTTCTACAACTGTGTGAGTTCAGCACAAGGTATGCAAAATATCTGGCTTGTGTATCCTGCCGTCCCTCTTGGAGTAAAGATTTGACATTACTTTGTCCTCCCTTCTACAACTGTGTGAACTGGGCACAAAGTGGGCATAATATCTGGCTTGTCTATCCTGCCCTCCCCCTTGTATGAAAGATGTGACATTTACTTTTTCCACCCTTCTACAACTGTGTGAACTGGGCACAAAGTGGGCAAACATCTAGCTTGTCTACTCTGCATTCCTCTTGGAGTAAATATGCTCCTTTTTTGCTTTAGAAAGACATACTTCATTGAAAATATCAGATGCATATATTTTAACTATTATTTTTACAAAATATGAGGTCAAAGGAGATTAATGTGCAACCCAATGTGGACTGGTGGCACACTCCACCAGATCTATATAGCTTACTGGTGGTATACTCCACCAGATCTGCACTTTACTGGTGGCACCACCATCTCTGTAGTGTACATAGTGTCCCACATTGATAAAGTAGTGCTGTTTTTTTAAAAAAAACTAAAATTAACATGCATCAAGTATCACTACTTCGTAAAAAACTGCAATATTACAAGCCCTTTGCCAAAGCCTAGACCCGTTACCATGGAGATGATATTAAAATGAAGTTATATGCCTGACCTGAACTGGAGTATCATGAGTTTGAAAAACCAATGAGGAGCTTTGATCATCCTGCACCGAGCTCGTATTGGCTTCCTCCAATACATAGGATTCTTCCTCAACTTCTGGAATATCGGAAAGTTCCGAGTTGCTGGATGATTCTATAAAGTCATCTTCATATTCGTCGGAAGGAGTCTGTCAAAAAGATTGTCATGTGACAGGAAATCTGACAACAATGAACATGATGACAACAATGCATGATGGGAAAAAATGAAGCAGTTGATATGGTTACCTGATTTTCAAACAAAATATTCCCCTTTATTTAAATCATGGACTCAATTTAAGTTTAAGGTATTGTGAAGCGTTATAAAAAAGTTATTGACTGCCGTCTGCAGAATTGGTATTGTGAAGCATTACCAACAAAAAGCATTATAAAATAATTATTGTCTGGAGCATGTAGGTAAAATACCTATAAACAGTAATTTAAAAATTATGCATCACTATAATGCTGTTATAAAGACTTTTGTTATTCAGGAAATGATTTTTTTAACTTTCGACATGTACTGAAAGAAAACCTTGAAACTTAATTGAAATTATTCATTTTACTCTAAATTTTAATGTATTTTAACTAAGATTTTCCTTTCCATAATAAAACTAGACAAACATACAGGTGATTAAGATGAACATGCATTTGTGCAGTACACATTTGAATTTTTAATTTATTCATTATATTCATTTCAACCAAATTATTATATTGTCAGCCAATGAAATGACAGAAAAAGTTCCTCATACTTTATAATATTATATGTAACTTTTATCATGATGTCTGGGTCCAATTAATCCAATGTTTCCTGCACTATAATTTATAGTAACTATGACCTTGACCTGGGATATGGTGACCTCAAAATCAATGATTCAATTTCTGCTATCTTAGTTATTGGAAACTGGAAATCTATTTTTGTGAAAATTTGATGATTGTTTGGTCGGAGTGAAACAGTTATCAGAATAATCAGTTAATATTTCAAATAAAGACTACCTTTCCAAATTAAATGGCAGTAAAAAATTACTTTGAATATTAAAATAATAATAATGTTATTGTAAAAATGTTCTTTAAAGGAATAAAACTGTTTTAGTGGAATTCACAAGTGAGTTGGCGAGTTCTTACACGGATGAATTTTGTAACAACAGGTGTTTTTCCTTACAATTCCCATCATTTTTTAAGAATAATTTCACTTTCAAGCCTTTTATTTTATTCAAATGAAAGGACCAATTTGTTGCAACATGTATGTTTGTTTCATGGTGCTTAATGCCACTTTCAGCAATTTTTCAGCTATATCATGGCGTTCAGTTTTTATTGGGGGAGGAAGCAGGAGTACTCAGAGAAAACCCGACATGCGGTAGGAAAACTGGCAATCCTTGTCAATTAAGATTGGAGTCGAGTACACCCTGCCTGCAGTGAGAATCGAACCTGCAATCTCAGTGTTGACAGACCACGTGATCAATAGTAGACGAACTACCTTGACCACTCGGCCACTGAGGCCCCCTGTTGCAACATGTAACTATAAACCGGATCTATTAATAAAAAATGAATGATAAAAAAACTTTAAATGACTTAACAATAAATATTGTAATTTTTATTTGATAGATTTTATTAAATTGCAGATTAACGATGACCCGATTCCATTTTCAAATGGTGGCTGAGAGTTTTAAGAGTATTTCATTCATAAATGTTAAAACAGAAACTTCTCAGACTGTGTCAGATTCACACTCTGAGATAAGAACAATTTAGTGTACATTTATGCCTTGATATATATCATGAACCAATTGTAACCTTACATGTACATCTACAGGAAATGGTAGATATTGTGGTTTCATGCATACATGCAAAATCAGTTACTTTTGTTATTGTGTAAGTTTTTATAATTATTATAAAAAAATATCACAATTCTTTATATATTTTATTTCACAAATTGTGAGTAACAATTCCCTACATGTGAAAAAAAACATGCTTTTGTGAAATATAGAATTTCAAGCTCTTTTGTGATGAAGATCAGATAACCATACTAACCAAGAGTACTGAAGATTTAAAAATAAAAAGCGTGCATAAATAAAAAGCAATATCCCATAAATAAAACAGCTAGGAAAAAAAACCTCAGGGATTAGCCTCCCAATTTTATGATAATATATTTTTAATTACAAAATATGGTCAAGATAATCAAGCATGTAAAAGCTTTCTAATGTAAATCTCTGTTTTTTCCAACAGCAACTTGACATTACTTCTATGAACACTGGTAGCACACTTAATGATGCACCACCTCAACGAATCTTTGGAAATTCAGTTCATAAAAATATATTTCTCAATTGTTTTCCCAGCTGTTATATTCATACAATGGTTTTAAGCAAAATAAATAATAAATGGCAGTAAATAATAAAATTAAAATGCAAGCTTCCTTATCTTAGAAAATTAGTTAAAAATCTGTCAATTTTACAAACATTTCAGCCATTTTGTGCGGCTTTTTTTAGAGTATTTATTATCTAAATATGTTCATTCTTACATACTGCATAAAATTTCGTAATGATATTAATATATATATTGCTAAATATTTTAAAAGTCGAGACACCTCAGAAAAACTATTTTAATAAAATATTTCTAAATTCCACCATGACAGACCAATGTGAATTTTTTTAAGATAAGAAGGTATGTGTGGATTCACTTTAGCTGAAAATTGGGACAATATGACCTTGTTTAATGTTTTCAGTGGTATGTCTGCATGCCACAAAAATCTGTCCCAATTTTCAGACATTGTTACAACAGTAAGCTGCTATGGTGCCACTACACTTTCTGATGTTCTACTAGCAACTTCTATATTTTTAATAAGAATTGTTACCATAGCAACAGTTTCTGTAACTACCTCAACAGCTTTTTGAATTTCATGTTCCACATTTGGTTTTTTGTCTTTAGCAATAGAATTCTGTAAAAATAAGTAACAACCATTTAATTCATAATTGATGGATCATTTTAAGCAGTAGTTCATACAATGAAGCATTTTCAAATTAACCTTATTTTTTCTTTAACAAAAAAAAGAAACAAGAAACTGTTTATTAGTGGCAAAATTGTTCCAAATTTTTCCACAATCCTCAGTAAAAATAAACAACAAAACGATGGCTTAATCACGATTTCCTTATAGTAACCTCCGAATAAAACAAAGTTTACAAGTATCTTACCTTTTTAGAAGCTTCTTTCAGCTCTTTAGCAGCACTGTCTGTGATTTCACTAATCAAGGAATGTGGAAGTTTGACTACTTCTGAATCTGCTGATTCCTGTTCATCTGTGGTGACTGTTCGTACCACTAAATTACGTGGAATGAATCCTCTAAAACTATTGGCATTTAGAATTATGTGGTCATCTAAAGTAGAAACAAGAAAATGTGACAAAGTGGCACATATTGGTAAAAATCGATCAAATACAGAAATGGCCAGACTTTGTTAAACAGAGGGTAGGAAAACAGGAAGTAGATAACTGACTGATCTGGAAAGGGGAGGCATGGTACAACGTATCATGCTAAAGCTGTGCACCAAATTTGAAATCAATCCCTTTAGTAGAAGCCGAGAAAACTGTAATGAAAATTTTTTCCCGCCCACCCAACATTCACCATACTATAACCCAAATTTTTGCTTTGTGAAATCCGGCCAAAAAACCCTCCTTTTTCTAAGTATACTCAATAGTGAAATATTTGACATATAAAGGATCGTGTAACTTTGTACTAAGTTTCATGAAGATGTGAAAAAGGAATAAAACGCCAACATAACCCAAAGGTTGGACGGACAAATGAACGAACAGACAAAAGAACGAACAGACAAATGAACGAACAGACAAATGAACGAACAGAATGAAAAGCTGTATGTCCCCAACTTTTGTTGACAGAACATAAAAATCCTTTAGCTTTTGTTTCTTTATTGGCGTTTTCACCACTTTTAGTTATTTTAGGAAGGTAGCCAGGGTATTTGGCAAAAAGCCATGACCTTAGTCAATAACACAGCCATGACCTTAGTCAATAACACAGCCATGACCTTAGTCAATAACACAGCCATGACCTTAGTCAATAACACAGCCTTGACCTTAGTCAATAACACAGCCATGACCTTAGTCAATAACACAGCCTTGACTTTAGTCAATAACACAGCCATGACCTTAGTCAATAACACAGCCATGACCTTAGTCAATAACACAGCCATGACCTTAGTCAATAACACAGCCTTGACCTTAGTCAATAACACAGCCATGACCTTAGTCAATAACACAGCCATGACCTTAGTCAATAACACAGCCTTGACCTTAGTCAATAACACAGCCATGACCTTAGTCAATAACACAGCCTTGACCTTAGTCAATAACACAGCCATGACCTTAGTCAATAACACAGCCATGACCTTAGTCAATAACACAGCCTTGACCTTAGTCAATAACACAGCCATGACCTTAGTCAATAACACAGCCATGACCTTAGTCAATAACACTTTGGATTAAGTCGGGCACTACCCAGAAGCCATGACCTTAGTCAATAACACTTTGGATTAAGTCGGGCACTACCAAGAAGCCATGACCTTAGTCAATAACACTTTGGATTAAGTCGGGCACTACCCAGAAGCCATGACCTTAGTCAATAACACTTTGGATTAAGTCGGTCACTACCCAGAAGCCATGACCTTAGTCAATAACACTTTGGATTAAGTCAGCCACTATCCAGAAGCCATGACCTTAGTCAATAACACTTTGGATTAAGTCGGGCACTACCCAGAAGCCATGACCTTAGTCAATAACACTTTGGATTAAGTCGGGCACTACCCAGAAGCCATGACCTTAGTCAATAACACAGCCATGACCTTAGTCAATAACACTTTGGATTAATCGGGCACTACCCAGAAGCCATGACCTTAGTCAATAACACTTTGGATTAAGTCGGGCACTACCCAGAAGCGATGACCTTAGTCAATAACACTTTGGATTAAGTCGGGCACTACCCAGAAGCTATGACCTTAGTCAATAACACTTTGGATTAAGTCGGGCACTACCCAGAAGCCATGACCTTAGTCAATAACACTTTGGATTAAGTCGGGCACTACCCAGAAGCCATGACCTTAGTCAATAACACTTTGGATTAAGTCGGGCACTACCCAGAAGCTATGACCTTAGTCAATAACACTTTGGATTAAGTCGGGCACTACCCAGAAGCCATGACCTTAGTCAATAACACTTTGGATTAAGTCGGGCACTACCCAGAAGCCATGACCTTAGTCAATAACACTTTGGATTAAGTCGGGCACTACCCAGAAGCCATGACCTTTAGTCAATAACACAGCCATGACCTTAGTCAATAACACTTTGGATTAATTGGGCACTAGCCAGAAGTCATGACCTTAGTCAATAACACTTTGGATTAAGTCGGGCACTACCCAGAAGCCATGACCTTAGTCAATAACACTTTGGATTAAGTCGGGCACTACCCAGAAGCTATGACCTTAGTCAATAACACTTTGGATTAAGTCGGGCACTACCCAGAAGCCATGACCTTAGTCAATAACACTTTGGATTAAGTCGGACACTACCCAGAAGCCATGACCTTAGTCAATAACACTTTGGATTAAGTCGGGCACTACCCAGAAGCCATGACCTTAGTCAATAACACTTTGGATTAAGTCGGGCACTACCCAGAAGCCATGACCTTAGTCAATAACACTTTGGATTAAGTCGGGCACTACCCAGAAGCCATGACCTTAGTCAATAACACAGCCATGACCTTAGTCAATAACACAGCCATGACCTTAGTCAATAACACAACCATGACCTTAGTCAATAACACAGCCATGACCTTAGTCAATAACACAGCCATGACCTTAGTCAATAACACAGCCATGACCTTAGTCAATAACACAGCCATGACCTTAGTCAATAACACTTTGGATTAAGTCGAGCACTACCCAGAAGCCATGACCTTAGTCAATAACACTTTGGATTAAGTCGGGCACTACCCAGACCACTTGGCAACAAAGGCACCAAGTAAAAAGATTCAATCACCATTACAAAAGTAAAATGTAAGAAAAATGAATGGTCAAAAAAAATCTACAGGGACAAAGTCCTGATTCAGACAGACACACAGCACAAAGAAGAAACCTTAAGGAATTACAAAAGAAAAACAATGAGTAACCTAGCTAAACCAAAGAGACAAAATAATATCTCCAGTAATAATTTGATTGTGTTACTCCAAATTACACTTCCTTTACATAGCAGTACCTTGGACTTTGTTTGAGGTCTTTGTTAGGGAAAAGTACTGAAAGTAAATCTGATCTTCTGCAGGAAAACTGGAAATACTTGACAATTAGAGTAAAACACACCTTGCTCATAATTGACATGACTGTGAGCAAATGACATTAACCACTCGTCCAACAATAACATTCAATCTGAAGCACAAGTACGGCTTTGCATTAAATCCAATCACTAACCCATACAAAGAATTTAAGATTTGTAAAACATTTCGCCCTATACACAGTTAACTACGGTATATGAGCCCTATACACTCAGAATTACAGTATACTCACTTGTTGCTCCTTTTGCTTCTATTGTTCGTTGTCCATCAGCATATACCACGTAACCCTTCACTAGAGCGCCATTTGAAAATCCAGAAGGGTCTATGGTGACAGGAAGCCATGTTAGTAATAATGTCCCTTCTTGAGGACCAGCCTCAACCTGAACATTTATTGGAGGTTCTGGCATACCTCCTTTTGGAGTTTTGAATTTGACGAACGCAGACTGGTGACCTTTGGCTTTGTCACCCAATGGATTTCTTGCAGTAATAGTGACAGTGTGTTCAATGCCAGGCTCTAAACCTAGAAAGAAGCCAAAAAGACTAGATCTTTATTGATTCAAATAAATAATTTCAAGCCAGATGCAGGAATATATATATGTATGTATGTAGAAATACTCTGTGTGTTAGAGTCAAACGTGCAGAATATAATACACAGCAATATATTAGCTTAAAAGACTTTATCAAAATATAGCAATACATATATGTATATAAATATTTGACCCAGATCTCTTCATAACTCAAACAACCTGAAGCAATACACATTGATTTAAACACTGTATGTGTCCCCCTGGCACATTTTGTCATAAGAATTTCTATAAGGGGTCGTCCATAATTGTCAACCATTATCACAAGTGTGCAAAAAGCACACTTTTTGAGCCCCTCCACCCCCCATCAAAAAGTGTACATCAACCATTAAACTAATATAAAAACCAAACTACACGGAAATGAAAATTTTCTGATGATAAAAAAAAGTGTACGCAAAAATGTCGACATTTTTAACCCCCTCCCTCAAGTGTGCGGTTTGCACACTTATGAAAATGGTTGACAATTATGGACGACCCCTAAGGTATTAGGCAGTCATGCAATTTATTGGAAATCCAATTTAAAATATAGAAAATTTGTGCACATACTTTGTGATGGAATATGCCAATTAAGAAAGGGCAAAACTCCTTCAAAAATTGTTAAAATCAAACTGCATAACACTATACTGTTGTATGGGTCTTCATATGGTAATGAGCAAGGACAAACAGATGTAAGGACTTCCCATTTATTATGTAGGAGGAGTTGTATGTGCAAATTTTGTTGAAATAGGACAAGAAAAAAAGGGAAATATTTCCATCAAAAAAGGTTCAATCATACCGCATATGTGGATCTCCTTATGGTAATGAGCAAGCTCATACAGATGTAAGGGCTTCCCATAATGAATTTATAATGTTGGAGGAGTTGTATGTGCAAACTGTGTTGAAATATGCCAAGAAAAAAGGGAAATAACTCCTTCAACCATGCCATAAATAAGTGCAAATCTCCATATGATAATAGGCAAGCATGCAAGGTTTCAAGGAATTCCTGACGTATAATATGAGTTGAACATAGTTTTTGATGAAATTTGCCAAGTAAACAAGTGAAAAAAGGGAAATTACTCCTTCAAAATGGTCCAATAAAATGCCACAATGATTGGCAGGTCTTCAGCATGCAAGCACAGAATTTTCGTCCAAACATGATTGAAAACGGCAATAACGTCTACAAAAACTATCCCATCAAACTGCATTTACACTAAGTTTATCTCCATATGGCAATTAGCAGACATGCATTTTCAAGGAATTCCTATTAAAAATGCTGGAGGAGTTGCATACAACTTGTGATGGCCAGGCAGAGAGAGAGAATATGAAAACAGTCGGTCTCGTCAAGAGAAAGCAGACATAATATTTTCTGTCATTCTTAATAGTTGATAGGAGGGAGAAATAGTGATGGATCATTCTTGTTGCCTTATAATTAGAATAAAAGAAATTCAATTGTTTTGCCAAAAAATTAATAGCACTTTTAAACCTAAAAATAAAATTAGATATTGCGAATTACAGTGTATCAAAACACCTGCCGAGCTGACAATCTGTGTACTTATACTCTAAAAGCTGAAAGAAACTTAAAAAAATTTCATGAAAAACATTTATTGATATCCACTTATATAAATACGAAATACAATTTTAGGTTGACATTTTTTTTTGGCTCCTGCCTCGATTGTGTACCTGTTAGATTGTAACTGCAGACGGACCCTTTGACGACTCTCACTTCATTGCCATTGAGTGAAATGCAGTGCTGAAAGTTGCTGTTGCCAGGCAACCAGGTCAAAGTAGCAGAGTTAGGAGTGATGTTGCTAGCAATCAGCTGACTAGGTGCAGGAACAGCATCTGTTATCATGGAAACAAGGGGTATATATGATTGGTTAATTGAAAATGAGGTTCATAAATATGTCAATGCAAGTCATCTCCAAAACACAAAATTTGTTATCTTGTCAAAATGATAATCACCTTGTAAAAGTTACAAAATTAAAAACTAATAAAAAGGAAAATCTATTTATAGAATGGGGGATACCCCTACCATTTAGGGAGCTATCGCTCACTATTACTTCCATGGAGCATCCACTATTGTACATTCAGGAAAGTAATTTTCCTATAATCCTACTTTTTCACAAACTCAATTAAAATAGAGAACAATTGGCCATAGGTTAACCTCTACTAAATGATTTACATTATGAAGTTTTATAGCATACTGAAGTTCACTATTAGTGACAAACATTGTTTTCTCAAAATACCATGTCTTTGCTAAAAAATCTCTGAACGGCACAACAAGTTTAAAGTCTAATAAGAATGTTTTGTAAAGTTTACAAAATGACATCACAAATAGAGCTAGTTTCAGTGGTCAGATGGGTAGAAACATGTTCCAGTCAGTGAAGTTTCGTAAAAACTTGATTGAAATCAATGAATTCGGATTTATTTCACTTCTAAAATATTTGTGCATCAAATAAACTTAATTTTAAACAGGTTTATTCAGAATTACAATTTTTATGCAAAGTGAAAGTAGAACTACTTTGGTTCTTTTAAGCACAGCTTTTGACTATGGCATCAACTGATTGGCTATTTAGTAGAGGTTAACCTTAAGGTGCCTATTATATGCATATTAGTATCATTTGTCATAACACATTTTTGAGTAAATACGTTTAGCCATCATGAGAATATTCTTAATCCCCATGACCACAGAGGATATTTGATTTAAGTTTTAATTGGATGAAAATGATAATAATAAGTTCTCAGCTAAGATCTGTGGCTGGGCCTGGGTGCTACAGATCAAGGCTGGGCCTGGGTGCTACAGATTGGGGCCTGGCCTGGTGCTACAAAAAATTATTTGCAGAGAATTTGTTTTATTCTCAATTTAATCCAAACAAAACCTTTCATTTCCTTTGTTAATACACTAAGAAAAATTTCAAAAGGTCTCATGGTGCTGGTGTCAACTTTGGATATTGGATACAAGTAATATCCTAAAACAGGCCCCGGCAGGAATCCAGTTTTTTAATGCCATAATATAATTTAATTAGAAAAGCTAAATTACTGTGAGGGTTAAACAAGAAAGCAGTCATCATTTCTGAAAGAGAATTACAAGATACATGAATTTAAAATAAAATGTTTTGGAGATTGACTTTAAGATTACTGGTTCACAATATCCTACAAAAGCTTTGCATATTGTTAATATAGTAACAGTTTTTATTTTAATTTTACATACAAGCAAATTTGTCTTAAGAGACCTCTAAAGGAAAAGCCAGAATTGGTCAGACAGGGGTTGCTTCTGAATTGACCAGGTTTGCTAGTTTTCCTGCCAAAGGTTAAGGTTACCTCCAGCTTCACGTCCTACCCCCCCCCCCCAAAAAAAAAAAAAAAACAAACAAAACAAAAAAACTAGAGGCTCCCAGAGCCTGTATCGCTCACCTGAACCTGAAACCAAACAACCCTTTTTTTATATAGAATTTCGTTCCTATAAGGAATTGACCAACACTTCTGCAAAAGTCATTAATTTTGACCTTTTAAGGGAAATAACTCCTATAAGGAGGAGCTTTTGATGCTTAGGAGGGAGGTTCACTTGAAATTTGCTGTACCTGTTATACTTTTTTAACTATCAGCCAAAAACTCCTTGACCCCCCCCCTTTCTATTTTAAGCCAACATAGCTATGTAGGTAGTCAGCTGTAATGATTTGCACAATTTTGGTAGAGGACATCCTAAAATGATGTGTGCAGTGAGTGAATGTTTCAAAGCAGTCCTTTCATTGGTTAAAGGAGAAGATTTTTTAAAATCAATTAAAATTCATTAAAAAAAAATGTTCTAAGAGAATAATTCCTAAACGGTTAATCAGACAATCTTGACCCTAAAGTCATTTTTGTAGCCCTCATAGAGCAGAACAATTAAGCAATGCTAACTTTTTCTCCAGTTCTAAAAATTTTCAAGATTTTGTGGCAAAAATAGCAAAAATAATCAATTTCGACAATTAAAGGGCAATAACTCCTACAAGGAGTCATCATACAACTTCGACACAATGGAGTGTTTTGTAGAGCTTTCGATGCTGATGAAGGCTGGTCTCTTCAGTTTTCCTGTATCTGTCATACTTTTGAACTATAAGCCAAAAACTGTATTTTGACCCCCTGTTCTATTTTTAGCCACGGCAGCCATGTTGGTTAATCTGCGGCCATGGTTTGTGCAAACTTGGTTGAAGACATTTGGCGGATAATGTGTACAAAGTTTCAAAGCAGTACTTTCAGTGGTTTCAGAGGAGAAGATTTTTAAAAATCAATTAAAACCGATTAAAAAAAAACAGTTCAAGTGGAATAATTCTTAACAGTTTATCAGACAATCTTGACCCTAAAGACATTTTTGTAGCTCTAATAGAGCAGAACAATTAAACAATGCTAACTTTTTCTCTAGTTCTAATAATTGTCAAGATTTTGAGACAAAAATGGCAAAAATCATCAATTTCGACAATTAAAGGGCAATAACTCCTACAAGGAGTCGTCATACGACTTTTACCCAATGGAGTGTTTCGATGCTGAAGAAGTATGGTCTGTTGGGTTTTCCTGTATCTGTAATACTTTTTGAACTATAAGCCAAAAACTGTATTTTGACCCCCCCCGTTCTATTTTTAGCCATGTCAGCCATGTTGGTTAATCTGCGGCCATGGTTTGTGCAAACTTGGTTGAAGACATTTGACGGATAATGTGTACAAAGTTTCAAAGCAGTACTTTCAGTGGTTTCCGAGGAGAAGATTTTTAAAAATCAATTAAAACAGATTAAAAAAAACAGTTCAAGTGAAATAACTCTTAAACGGTTTATCCTACAAGGAGTGGTCATACGACTTTGACCCAATAGAGTGTTTTGTAGAGCTTTTGATGCTGAAGAAGGAAAGTCTGTTCGGTTTTCCTGTATCTGTAATACTTTTTAAACTATAAGCCAAAAACTGTATTTTGACCCCCCTGTTCTATTTTTAGCCATGTCGACCATGTTTTTTTGCGAATCAAAAATCCAAACGATAGTTTGGTAAAGGACATGCTAAGCAACAACCATACCAAGTTTGGTTGCATTCTGTCAAGTGGTTTCAGAGAAGAAGATTTTTGAAAAGTTGAACGGACAGACGACGGACGACGGATGCCAAGTGATGGCAATAGCTCACATGACCCTTCGGGTCAGGTGAGCTAAAAAGGAAAGGGAGGCCATTAAATAGCTGTACAGTTGCTGACAGTGGTGGGTAAACCTAATTAAAAAGAAGAAAAAAAAACGAAACAAAACAAAACAAAACATAAAAAAAAAGAAAAAAGAACAAAAACCCCAAATAAGTGGACAGCTAAGATAAAGTGGTCTTAATTATTAATTTAGCTTCAAACAATCTGTACAGATGAATTTTAAGATCTTAACATAATGGTGTTGTAAGGAAAAACATTTGGCTTTTCAATATAATATTATAACAAATGTAGAAATTGTGAACCAAACTCTTGGAAACTATTTTTAACATGTCTATGAATAGCAGCAAAAAATGCATAACTATTTTTAGCCACACTTATATATATGTGTTAAAAGACTGTATATTGCAAGCAAAAAATACTAATCATTTCTTTAAAATACTTAAACTATTAAATATTTTTACTAAGTACTTTTTTTACTTTATACAATAGCACATAGTGTTACATCTACATTTTAGTTTTGACTACACAAACTTTTGGGAGAAAATCTATGTACTACTCTAAACAGAATACACTGTGTTATTTTTGTTCATCTAGATGTATTTTGCAGATTTCACTGTTATTTATTATCGATTCACAATTGTCTGTTTAAAAAAATAACTCCCATCCCAAACAGAACTTCCACATTTGTTGTCATTTATTGTTTTTCTTATTAAATTATATTTAAACCAGAAGACAAATGTGTGCAGAATCAAAAGCATTAACAGTGTCTAACAGCAATCAGAAAAAATATTTGAAATGGATTTCAAGAAAAATGACAAAAAATTAAAGCTCTAAGGGGTTGTACAAGCCTGATGCCCAGGGGTAATATTTTTAACTATCATGCCTCCACTTTATGTAATAAGACTAAAGGACCCGTAAATATTACAACAATTGAAATGTGTGTTTAACACAAGTTTTGATTTCTCAAAGCATTGCTAGTATATTGCCTCATCAAGATAGTGAAAATGGGCAATTTGTGCAGGGAAAATTTTTGTCGCTGCCTCTCTTTAACTTCAAATATACGAATTAAACTCTATTAACTTTAAATAAAGGCAGCTTAACAGTAAATGTATGCATAAATGAAGGCAACTGCTATAGTCTGAAGAATATTGAATAAAATCTGACCTTTTCCGATGAGTAGTGTTGCCTGACCATCTTGAGACAATCCCTTACTAGAAAGGCACCGTACACTAATTCGATGAACCTGAAATTAAACAGGTAATTCAATTATATACGAACATCAGTTCATTCCTAAATAAGAGGTCTTGATGGACTATTGATTACATAGATGTTGCCTTTTCTACCTAGAAACTAAACAGGACAGGAGGTAATTCTAAAACAAGAAAGTGTCTCAGCGACGCTGATGTCCCGCTTGGCACATATTGGTAAAACATCCCCCCCCTCCTTTTTCTATGTTCACTAAACCATGAAATATTTGACACAGCCCTACTGAATTTTGCCAGTGAAGAGATCTCATCATTTTGTAACTGTGTACCAAGTTTCAAGGACTGAATGAACAGAACGAAAAGCTACATGTCCCCCAACTTGGTTAAAAATTTTATAGTGAATTCCAACATACCACAACACGACCAACCATTTTACATCAAGAGGTTGCAAGTTCAAGGCTTACTATTGGTGGGTGGGCTTATCTTTATTCTTAATTTACAAGACTTGTCAGTTTTCCTGCTGAAGGTCAGGAGTTTTTATTGGGTATTCTAGCTTCTTGCGTTAATGACAACAGGATACCGTGATACAGCTAAAAAAATTATGAAAAAGATGTCAAGCTATCCCAACCACAACTGACCATAGCCAATGTCACAGAAGTCCATTGATTTTTAATGGAGCAGACGTCAGTAATGTTCGGCAAACATCGGAAATACTATATGAGCAACTATTGAATTTTTACTCAAAATTACTTTTCTGTTACCATAGACTCAATCAATATATTCTGTATCTTTTATTAGTAATCAATTTATTTAATCATGGGTGAAAGTGAAATTTGGTGAAAAGTCCTGGTGGGGGTCCAGGGGCGACTCCCCCTTAAAAATATGATATTTGAGTACTTCAGAACATTACTCTGATACTTCCTTTCTACTCCAGGACCGAAATCTGACAATGCCTTTTTACAATAATTTACTCAAATTTCAGACAGTTGTATTATAGCTTTCATTGAAATTGGCTGTATTAGATGCCACTGATGTCCTTTTCTGTAAGCAAAGACCATTGCCAGCCGTTTTTATGCCTTTATCGGCAGCCTCAGCTCCAGAACCATCGTTTTCATTAAGAAACCACATGCCGGCATGTCGTAATAAGATTGAATAACCTCCCTTTAACAATGTCCTAAGTTTTACAAAACGAATTTATAACTACGACTCACGATCGCGATTGCGTCTTTAGAGAAAAAAATATTTAATCCATGACTAAATCAGTCATTGAAATCAATATTTACAATAGATTTATCAATTTTTCTATTTCACAAGACCAATTTTTTTAGACCTCACCCCCACCCCCCTAAAAATTTCTCAATAGATTTGCATGAATCACAAAAACGGCCCGAGAGCAACCCAAAAAACAGGAAATCCCGAAAAATCCAGAAAACTTTCCCCCATGTTTAATACAGCTGTATTTCTTGGTTGACAAATTTAATTAAACTGCAACATCAATTATGGGTCGGTTGAAGTAAAAAACCAAAAGCAAAGCTGTACAGGTGAACTATTCATTAAGTCTTACCTGGTTACAATCAACATGTTCTATCAACGATTTCGTTCTTTCATTTCCCTTTACTGTAACGACGACCTTCCCGTCTAGACACACATGATATGCTTTGATGTCCTGCACTTTAATACCATCTGGAGGCTGCCAACTAATCACGACACTACTGGCCAACTGTCGTTCAAGCACCATATTTTGGGGAAAAGGAATAACTGAAATAAAATAAGAAAAACTTTCATTCTAATAGCACTCTTTGGGTTCCCCTTTAATGCTAAACCAGTTAACCAGTTTCATTAGCACAGGGAAAGTTCTGGGGAACAGAATCGCAGAATTAACACATCATTTCTTCAAATGTTGCACTGACAAAGCTAATGTGCATTTAACTGAAGGATCATTTCTCTAAATGCCTCATTTTATACAACATGAAATCCCAGGAAATCCTCAGTTCAATAAAATTCTGTTGTGTATTATGCCCACAATTCGTGACCGATCATCTAATCCTCTTGAGTGAGAATTATACACAAGAAGTACAACAGGTTACAGTTATTGATTGATTGATTGATTGATTGCATGTTTTAACGTCCATTAAGAAATTAAATCACTGTTTGTAACAACCTTGGAGAGTGTATTATACACATTGGATTTTTTTTTTCAAATTACCTTCTTTTTTTAAAATTCATTTAAAAGATTAAATCTACCTGTAATATATGAACTATCTTCTAAGAGACTAGATAAATCTGTTTTATTGACATTAAGAACTTCTAAGGCAGGACTTTTACTTTTGGAATCTGCAAAAAAAAAGACAGTTGTCGACTCTGACGTTTATACAACATCATCAATTACATGCACGAGTGCCATAATATCCTAGCATTTGGGACAAATTTATATTTCTAAGAAATGGGATCATAAAATTTGTTTGGTCTTTAAAAATACAAGAGAGCAACAATTGATGATCTTCAGTACAGTGTCATTGGTTAGTTTTTTTGTCATGAATATAACTTTACAATATAGACTTTTGATACATTTTCATTTCATAAGTTGTTAATTTCTGGTAACATAAAGGGACTCTGACAACAAAAAGGGTAAAAGAAGCCACAAGTTAATTTATCACTATTATGTTCAATTTCATTTGATCATGCAATCCTCTACCAGGAAAGGATAATTATGGACAGTTTCTAAACTCTACTAGCAAGATATTGTCAGTTTCTAAGGACATTTTTAAGTAAACAACGTGATTTTACAATATGTTGTAATGTTACATTAACAATGTTCTTGTTTTGAGCCTTTTAATTGGATAACACGAGTACAGATGAGTATACAACCATTTAAGGAAGAATCAGTAACACATTCTAATAAAAAAAGATCCTAAAAATTATTGTCGTATAAGACATGATTTGCATTTTACAATGGCTGATATAGAATGATATATCCTACTTTTAGTTGATTTAGCTGTATCTGTCTCCTCACTACTGTCAAAGTCCAGTTCCTGTTGGAGACTATTTGCTGCAGTACTGTCGTCGTCATGGTCTTGAGGATTATTTCCAGACATTATTGCGTGGAATTCCGACAAGTCGTCATCTGCAAGATAAATTATTTTATGTCATCTGAGCCATTTGAGAACAGTATTCTTTCTCTTATGTGGCCACACATTCTGCACAGAATATGGACATGTGAAAGAGGTACCATCTGGGAGGGAGATATTTTTGTTAAAACAGATATTATAAATAAGGGGATGGCCGATGTAGAAGGGGCCAAACCTAAAAGGTTCTATTGTATCTATGATCAATATTCATAGCTGTCTAGAAACATTTAAACAACAGAAAAAACCCCAAGAATCTCAATGTTTACAAAGCACAATTTTAAAACCATGTCAAAATCAGGTCATTTTTATCCCATAAAAATCTCATGTTCAAAAATGAAATAAAATTTATGATTCTCTGTGTTAAGGTCTCAGATTATAATCATTAAAGGGGCCTCGGTGGTCGAGTGGTTAAGGTAGTTCGTCTACTATTGATCAAGTGGTCTGTCAACACTGAGATTGCGGGTTCGAGCCTCACTGCGGGCAGGATGCACTCAACTCCAATCTTATTTGACAAGGATTGCCAGTTTTCTTACCGCAGGTCGGGGGTTTTCTCAGGGTACTCTGGCTTCCTCCCCAAATAAAAACTGGATGCCATGATATAGCTGAAAAATTGCTGAGAGTGGCGTGGTGTTAAACAATATTCAAACAAACAAAACAATATAATCATTAATAATTGAAAGAACTATTCATTAATAATTGAAACCACTGTGAGTAAACCACAAAATTGTTTTTATAAGAAAAGTAATATCTGTTATGAATACGTCAATTTATTTTGAAGCTCTAGTTGAACACTTTAATGCTAAAATATATCCAACGGTTAGTTGTAAGAGTGAGTGGGTAATTAATTAATAGGCAGAGTAATATATTTAACCAATGATCAATTGATTGAAAAGATCTTCTGATTTCCTTACTTTAGTAATATTGCCATTTTTGTAATAACTTGAACAGAAATACCAAAAACAAATAAAAATAATAATTTTTCATCCACATACCTGACAGTTTTTCTAAAAAATTTGATGGCACCAGACCTCGTCCTCCATCCATCAGCTCTGCATCGAAGAAACCATCCTAGAAGTACCACATTTTTTATTAAACATGCTTGATAAACTAGATATCAGAGAGATGGTATAAATCTCTGTGGGCCATGCCAAACTTGATGTCATAGATCAAGGTAAAAAACTATGGTATGCGACACATCGCCTTGATATTATCTACCCACATACCAAATATCAAAAGCCTATCTCAAAAGTAAAAAAGTTATAGCCCGGACAGATGAACAGACAGACAGACTGATAACTATCGGGGGTCCACCCCTAAGTAGCAGGGCCCTTATAATTACCAAAGGTACTAAAACATGGTTCTGTAAACCAACCTTTGACCTTTATCCTGCAATCATGACCTTTGCTGTACAATAATGGTAGCTGAATAAATTGTTGCTTTATTCAGCAGGGCTGATTAAAGTCTCCTTGTACCCTTGTCATCACTTCTTATAATATTGAGTCACCTGTTCTGGTTTACGACATGTTGTCGAATACAATATTTGTTTGTGACATCATATTGTCATTAGAATATGGGCTGAAAATTACAAGTCAGAAATCAGATAGGAGTGCACTTTTTTTTTCATGTTTCCAGTAGTGTTAATTGCATTTTACGGATGCAGGATGAAAACAATATTCATAAATTGTACGAAAATATAAAGTTTATTTGAACTAGACCTGAAACAGGCAAGACATGCTTGGCATATCCTCGCATTCCTACCTGTTTCAAAGGCTCGTACAAATAAACAATTATTTTTGGACAATGTTTTATTCTAAAAAACTTCATTCCACCTTCATATTCTCCAACTGTTAATATGTATTTGTACTTGCTTGTCTTTTTCTATATGCATGCGGTGTAGGTGTTTGAAAAAATGGTCGCTTCTCTGTGTTCTCTATTGTGAAGGTACAGTTTTAGTTTTTATTGGTGTGGTATGTATATTTCTGCATGTATGTGTTGCTAGGGTGCTACAATAAAGAGGGATGGCTGACCTTTAACCATTTAATGTTTTTTGTGACTGCTCACAACCAGTAATTATGTTTGGCTAATCTCCCCTTTTTTTAATTATTCAATCTTATTGTTCTTTCTATTATATGTGTTTCTTTCATTTTGATAATATATTGTTCAATTTTTTGACAATTAATTAACCTCTGCGGTTTGTGATTGGCTTATCTCCCCTTTCTATGTAAGATATTTTAAATTTATCTTGTTCATTTATCCTAACACCAAAAGAAAGAAAGAGTTACGACAGTATATGACATTCACTTACAACTAGCATGTCTGTAATATGGACTATTCGCTTCATCCATTGGTACATGCACAAAACATAGTCCCCTAAATTAAGCAGCAATTCTGCTTCATGATTCTGACTTCCAAAAAGTATGCAATACATATCTGTTATCAAGACTATTTACCTCATCCATGTCTCCATACACCAAAACATAGTCCCCAGAATTCAGAGGCAGTTCTGCATCTGGATTATCATTGGGTGAATGTTCATATGGATCATATGTGTATTTGGCAATGTACACCGTAATTGGACCTTTTTTCTCTAGCATAGCTGTCCTGGTCTCCTGCATAACTTCTTCCTTAGACTGAAATTTATAAAAATGCAATATTGAAGAATAATTGCTCTTTTTGTTTGTTTGAATGGTGTTTAACTCCACTTGAAACAATTTTTCAGCTATATCATGGTGTCCAGTTTTTATTGTAGAAGCCAGAGTACCCTGAGAAAACCCAGACCTTCGGTAGGAAAGCTAGCAATCTTTGTTAATTAAGATTGGATTCGAGTACACCCTGCCTGCAGTGAGACTTGAACTGGCAACCTCAATGTTGATAGACCAGGTGAATAGTAGACGAACTACCTTAACCACTCTGCCACCGAGGCCAGTAATTATTGTTCTGTTTGTTTGTTTTTTTGAATGTTATTTAACGCCACTTTCAGCAATTTTTCAGAAATATATCATGGTGCCCCAGTTTTTATTGGAGGAAGCCGGAGTACCTGGAGAAAACCCCGACCTTCTTTGGGAAAACTGGCAATCCTGGCCAATTAAGATTGGATTCAAGTACACCCTGCCTGCAGTGAGACTTGAACCGGCAACCTCAATGTTGACAGACCAGGTGAATAATAGACGAACTACCTTGACCACTCTGCCACCGAGGCACCTAATAATTGTTCTGTTTGTTTTATTTTTTTGAATGTTGTTTAATGCCACTTTCAGCAATTTTTCAGCTATATCATGGCATCCAGTTTTTATTGGGGAGGATGCTGGAGTACCCTGAGAAAACTGTTAACTTTTGGTAGGAAAACTGGCAATCCTTGTCAATTAAGATTGAGTCGAGTGCACCCTGCCTGCAGTGAGACTCGAACCCGCAACCTCAGTGTTGACAGACCATGTGATCAATAGTAGACGAACTACCTTGACCACTCAGCTGCAGAGACCCCTAATTATTGTTCTGAATATTCTTTATAACTGAGAGATAAGTTAATTCAGAATCTTAAGAATAAAGATTGAACTTGCAAAGCTTAAGTTGATGCGATCTGATAGAGACAAACTGCTTTGCAGAGCCAACAATTGCATTCCTGACTGCTCCCTCAATTAATTTTGATACAGTGATGTTGTTTGGGATTGACATTTTTGTTAGGAGTAGAGAGGTTTTTCATTTTGACAGGATGAATTTACAAAGATTTTAAATATTTCTGTTAATTACTAAATTTTAGTTCACACAGAATTCCAATTTTTTTCAAGATTTAGTTTACATCATGTTCCTTGTATAAATTGCATACCTTTTTATCTTGGTTGCTCTCCATGCCGGAGTCTTCTCCCTTGTCTGTAAAAATTTAAAATAAAAAACCCTTTATTAATGGATTTTAGTTTTTATTTGTATAGTTAAAAAATATACTCCTTAGTCTGAGCAGTACTTTTAAAATCTCTTTTCTCTCAATTAAACATTTAGTTAAAATCTAACTTTTCTTTTATTTAAAGTATAGTTATAAAATAAAATTATTTTGCAAGTCTTGAAATAAATGTATATATGTATACATAATAAGAAAAATAAGTAAAAATATAATATAAGATGCAGCCAAACATGCATTATATAACATTTGCTGAAATAAAAAGTTTAGTGCAGTTGCAGATGAGTCGGAAGACATTGTATGGGATGAATTTGGTCCAGACAAAAAAAAAATTGAAGATAATATGTATATCAGTGTAAAATTAACTATGGTTGCTATTTATAAAGTTCACAGGAAGTGATTTTTGGGAAAAATAAGGGATAAATGAATACATTGTATCCCATTGGATTATTTTATTACTTTTGTCCTTTACGTGGATTGTTTTATGAATTTTTGGTAATTGGCTGTTCCCATTTCAGGTGATTCATTGAAATGTGAAGTTTGTGTTTGATTTATCTCCCCTTTCTACATTATGTACTATTATTATGCCAGAAATTATCTAAATATAAACAGGGCCTATAACCAAGGTCATAATTGATATGCAGCTATTTATGATTTAATAATTTTTGTGAAACTGTGGTTATTATGAGCCTAAAAATATCACACTACAAAAAAAAAAAAAAAAATACAAAAAAGAAAAAAATGAAAAGACACTCCATTATCACCTTCAACAGTGATAACTTCCTCTGAGATTGCTTCTTCCGTAACTACTTCCTCTTCTGATTCTGAGGAAGCCTCTAGTTCTTTCAATTTCTGTGCTATTTCATTTAATTCTGGGTCTTCTATCAATTCGGATTGGTTGGCCTTGCCCTGGTCTGGTGAAAGACCATTGGACAATTCTGCTTCATCATCATCTGCAAATCCTAAGACCAAAGTATAAATAAACAAAAACCATAAAGGCCCATCACCATTTTATTTTTCTATGCTAACTGGTGAGGTCTTAAGTCAACAGAAAGTTTAAAATCATAAAAGGTGTTAAAAACAATACAATAAAAAGGTTTAAAACTAAACACTTAGTTGGATTAAAGTTATGACATAAGGTCAACATTTAGGACTTCGCGTATGTTGTTATTTTTTAGACAGATTTCCAAGCCAGTAAGCATTTTTGCAGTAGTTTTCTCTGTGACAATCAGGTCACCCCAATTAAAAAAATATTTGACCCTAAATAGATCTTAGTTTGAAATATGTTGTGTAATTTGTATTTTTTAAAATCCCAAATATTTGTTTTTTCGTTTGAATGGTGTTTAATGCCACTTTCAGGAATTTTTTCAGCTAAATAATGACGAACAGTTTTTATAAGGTGAGGAAGCCTGAGTACCAGGTAAAAACCCAAAGACCATTGGGAGCAAAAAATCCTTGTCAACTTTTGTAAAGAGTCGAGCACACCCTACAAAAAGTCATCAACTCACTCAACTGTGTTAACATGCTAGTGATCACCAGCAGATGAATAACTACAATAATTACAACCAAAAAATTGTGATCTGGACATCAGCTTAGTGTTGGACTTTATACCACAAAAAAGAGCCTGCAGTTCAGCTACATAGCTCACTGTCCAAAAAATGATCCGAAACACATCTCGAATGAAAATGAAAAGAAAAAAGGACCATTATCTACAACATCCATGCAGGAAAACTAATGGGTATGTATTCATTATCTGTATATTTTTTTATTAATACTTCTAACAAATTTCATTTATTAACTAGTTAATGCATTACTGGCTGACAAATTACAACCATGGTATTACTTATTTTACTGTCTCTAATTTGAACAAGTTATTGCTACATCTACATTTGTTAAGTTCAGGATAGTTATGGCAGTAAGTTTAGTTTTAAAAGAAATGTTTCAAAACAGGAAGAAAATATTATTGCATTTTTGGTAAAACAGCTTAAACTTTTTTAAAATTTAAATAAACAGGTCAGTTTTAAAAAATATGAACACCTTGTGTTAAGTTTATTACTTGAAATACAAGTAAAAAATATTGAATAAATTAAATGGGTTTAAAACAAATTAAATTGTAAAAATATTTCAAATATTAATATAACAATGTAACTGAGAAACATTTGATAAATAATTAAATGATAAATTATTTACAATAAAATATATAAACACATTACATATACACTAGTTTATCAAGAATTTTTTTTTACACCTATCAAATAATTTGTAAACCTTAACCGATTATCAAAACCAAATTAGCAATAAAAAAGTAAAATGAAAACAGAGCTTAAGCGTACAATTTAAACAATATATATATATGTTACTGCTTTAAGTAGAATAAATATTAAATTTTTACAGAAATGAAAATGTAAAGCACATTCCAAAAAAAATTAACATGGCAAAGCTGAGGCCCTGCATGAACCTCTTTGCTGTTGTTGACTACAGGTAAGCAGGTGAAAGGAAAGGACAAGACATGTAAAAAAGACCCGCCTATTATGTAAATTACCTGTATCCAATGACTTGGATGATTCTACAATATTTGTGTCTGTGCTGTCGATATGTTTGTGCGAGTCATATGCTGAGGAACTAAAAGAATCTGAAAACAGAAAAATGTACTATTATTTTTTTTTTACAATACATGTGATATTTAGTTTTATCATACTTCATGCAAAAATGCTGTCCTTTTTATTGGACAGAAACTGTGTGTTAATTTCTACTGATTCTGATTTTAGCCCCGCCCATTATAGCAATGGGTGTTGATTCCTAGTGCTTTCCTCCCAACGGGTGATATAAATAAAATTAACATCTGCTAAAACTGGAGTTTGCCGAACTGTAAAATTTTCACCCAATCCAGCCGAAGTTTACGAGTGCCAACCTGGAAAATGATCACAAGCATCAGCTGAAATTGACTTACACATCGTTTGACTGTCCGGGTAAACATGTCAGGACACAACAAATACATAAAAATGTGCAATAATTATTTGGAAAAACAAATAGTAGACAAACAAACATTTTCCATTAAAAATATAATTCAGTACAGTATCTTTTTGGTAGTTGACGTTTCTTCTTTAAAAGGCAGTCAGTATAATAACAAGTGTGGACACAGAAAAACGTCTCGCCTGCATTCCGCATCAGTAACGAAAACAAATTTCGTCATAAGCATTACGTAAATAGCATTAAATATCAGCAGCGGCCTGTATACAAAATATTGTCACCATACCCTGCATAGTAACAGGGGAACAGCCGTAACCCAAAAACTTTAACGTAGTCGCTGGACCGTGAAATTGAGGTCAAGGTCAGGTGACACCTACCAGACAGTCATGTACTAGTCATCAGCAACCTATATACCAAATATTGTCATCCTACCATGCGTAGTTACAGAGGAACTGTCGTAACCCCAAAACTTTAACGTAGTCGCTGGACCGTGAAATTGAGGTCAAGGTCAGGTGACACCTACCAGACAGTCATGTACTAGTCATCAGCAACCTATATACCAAATATTGTCATCCTACCATGCGTAGTTACAGAGGAAGTGTCGTAACCCAAAAACTTTAACGTAGTCGCTGGACCGTGAAATTGAGGTCAAGGTCAGGTGACACCTACCAGACAGTCATGTACTAGTCATCAGCAACCTATACACCAAATATTGTCATCCTACCATGCGTAGTTACAGAGGAACTGTCGTAACCCAAAAACTTTAACGTAGTCGCTGGACCGTGAAATTGAGGTCAAGGTCAGGTGACACCTACCAGACAGTCATGTACTAGTCATCAGCAACCTATATACCAAATATTGTCATCCTACCATGCGTAGTTACAGAGGAACTGTCGTAACCCAAAAACTTTAACGTAGTCGCTGGACCGTGAAATTGAGGTCAAGGTCAGGTGACACCTACCAGACAGTCATGTACTAGTCATCAGCAACCTATACACCAAATATTGTCATCCTACCATGCGTAGTTACAGAGGAACTGTCGTAACCCAAAAACTTTAACGTAGTCGCTGGACCGTGAAATTGAGGTCAAGGTCAGGTGACAGGTGACTGACTGGCAAGTACTCATCATAAGCTACCTCTGGACCAAATTTGATGGACCTAGGGCTTGGGCTTACAAAGATATGAAGCAAGATGTCAAGTGTTTACGCCGCCGCCGCCGCCGCCGGATTCCCATACATATGTCTCGCCTCCAGCGACTTTCGTCGCAGGCGAGACAAAAATCATACTGCCTTTTAACTCAGGTGTTAGGGTAGATTATCACATAAGGAAAAAAATTATCACCCTCTACTTTGTCTAGGGTGATAATTTTGTTTCATGTGATAATCTACCCTAACACCCTCGTTCAAAGGCAGTATGATTATAATGTATACAATAAGTAAAGAAAGTTTAAAAGCAATTAAGGGTAATAAACAGAAAACCTTCAAAAAGAAAGTAGACTTTTCTTCATTTTTGATAGCCAAAGGTTAAGATCCCCTTCTCACTTCCTTAACCTTGGAGGGGCCTTGAGAGTGGTTAAGAGTGGTCATTTGTGTGTCAACAATGAGGTTGCGGATTCAGTTGTAACTGTGAGTAGGGAGTTCTCAACTCCAATTATAATTGAGAAGGATTGAAAGTTTTCCAACCAAAGGTCAGAGTTTTCTCTGGCCCCGTCCCCCACCCCCCTTCCAAAAAAAAACAACACCACAACTGACTGGAAAATTGGTGAAAGGGGAGTTAAACACCATAGAAATACACAAACAAACCAATGTGAATGCATGGTCATATGAACTCACCAAGTGAAAACAGAACTAGAAAAGTATTATAGAAATATAAGCTGTTTTTGGTGTGTATGAACAAGACCAACTAATTCACAAACTTAAGAGGGGCATCGGTGACAGAGCGGTCAAGATAGTTCATCTTCTATTGATCACGTGGTCTGTCAACACTGAGATTGTGGGTTCAATTCTCACTGCAGGCAGAGTGTACTCGACTCCAATCTTAATTGACAAGTCTTTCTCCCGCAAGTCTGAGTACCCAGGCTTCCTCCCCCAATAAAAACTGGACTGGATATAGCTGAAAAATTGCTGAAAGTGGCGTTATACACCATTCAAACAAACAAACAAACTAAAGGCTTCATGTAAGGTTTCTGAATGAGTTGGCGAGTTAATACTCCAAAGAATTACATAAAAGCAGGTTTTATTCCTGATCCACCCATTTAAGAATAATTTTCATCTTCAAGCCTTTTGTTTTATTTAAATGTATTATAACACAACATATATTCACACACTATAAACTGTTCATCGAAAAATGAATGATAATGGTTGACCAATCAAAAATGATGTTATACATGTAATGCTTATTAGAATAATTAAGTTTGTAACAAAAGAAAACTTCATTTAACATATAATTTAATTTCATCATCTATTTAGTCTTTTCGAAAAAAAATACTTCCATTTAATGTAAAAAAAATTTTTTTTATTATTATTATTAGTAGTAGTAAAATTATATTTAAAATGATTATGTCATAGACTATTTACTGTCTGAATTTCGATTAAGTTTATGTCAAAAGAGTCAATTAGGTCACAATGACCGATTACCTGTAGCACTCTGATGATTGCTTTTATTATGAAATTATTAGCAGATGTTCAACAAAATTTCTCTTGAGTTGAAACAGATAGCTAGGTTATTTAGTTGATTTTCTGCTAATTACTCAATTGATTAGAAAATTGATATGTGCGACAAAACAAAAAGAGGAAAACATAATTCTGTTGTGGGTCATTAAAATAAACAATCTGACTAATGATTTTAATAAACAAAAGTCTCCTGTTTTTACATTTTTTTGTAGAGCATATATTTATATTTGTTCAACTAACTGCCTTTAACGAACCTGATTTATTATGAGTTGATGAAGTATTATGGGATTTATTTTGTGGACTATTTTTAGCTGCCTTTGCGGCTGCCCGTAACTGTTCTAGTTCTTCCGTTAAAGCTTTGTGTCTTTCTTCCTGTCGTTGGCACTGATTCTGCAAGTCTCCAACTTTGCCCTAAAAATGTAAAAATTAAAATTTAATCATTTAACATTAATTTATATTTAATGACACTTCTGTTATCAGTAACCCTTTTTTAAGGAACTGCCGATCTTATAAAAGTGAAACATTTAGTCTAGTTCTGTATGGCATCTGTCCTGTATGTAATCTTGCATCCCTGGGAACAAATTCACACCCACTGCATATTTGTATGTCAATTATTTTGACATCTTAGGTGCTTGTTTATTTCTTGCAACAGTTTCAAGGAAATACATGATAACAAAATTGATATTTGAAATCAAAAGCAGTTAGATTACAATAAAGCATTGTTTTCTGTCCAAAACACTGACCAAACTTTCTAACAGTCCTGGGACCATTTAATTAATATCAAACGTTTGTTATAGTTTCTAAGGAATTTTATAAATCAAATTAAATTAAAAAAAATATGTGTTTATTTTTGGCATATAAGTTATTGAAAATTTCGCAGGAAAAAAAGGCTTATCTTAATTTTTCATGTTTTGTATGGGCAAGTTTGGTCTCAAAAGTATTTCATAAAATTTTGACAGTAGCTTTTTACGGTTTTAAACAAATATTTGTAAGAAAGTCAGAGGTCAATAGCATAAAAAATTTAAACTTTAAACCATCTAAGTTTGAAAATCAGAAAACAAAACAAGCAAATGGAAGATCTTATACATCTATATGAAATCAAGTGTCCATGTAAGGTTAAGTACTAAAACTGCATGTTTATTTCAGTAAATAAACAAGCCATGCACCCCAATCCAATGGACGGACGGATGGAAATTAAGACTTTGCATGGATGGACAGGGATAAATTAATATGCCCTATTTACTTTTCCTTGCTGGGCATAAACATATTTGTGGTTCTTACATTAGATGACTATAATATTTTCAAATCTAAGAGCTTATACTCACTAGTGATATCCCCCTTTCACAAAAAGTATTCGGTAAACAGCAAGGAGATGACCAAGAAGCATAAAATGGCTATACACATGGCACTATAGGATATTAGATAAAGCAAAAGGCAAAATATCAGGCTTCTGCATCCTATAGTTTCCAAAAAAACTGTGACAAATTTGTGTTATGGACGGATAGACAAAGTTAAAACAGTATACCCCCACCCCACTTCTTCCAAGCAGGGGTATACAACTTTTTTTTTCATGTAATTTCACATGGTACTGACCTGTAACTTACTGGGCATTTGCTGGGCATAAAAAAACTTGTGGTTCTTTCATTAGATGATTATAATATTTTCCCATCAGTTATTTAAAAAACACATATTTTTTTCTCGTAATTTCACATGGTACTGACCTGTAATTTACTGGGCATTAAAAAAACTTGTGATTCTTTCATTAGATGATTATAATATTTTCCCATCAGTTATTTAAAAACCCATTGTTTTTCTTGTAATTTCACATCGTACTGACCTGTAGTTTACTCAGTGCTTCTTCATAATCCTTCTTGGTCTTATCATGTGACTGTAAAATTATTCAATCTTAATTAATTAAATATTACTGGAAATAGAAAAACTTTAAAAAAATATTTTTTATATTCAAGTTCATAGTCTATGTCTACACTCTCAATTCTATTCTATAATGACAGCAGATTGAATAACAAGTTTCCATCACATATTACTAATGAACTAAATTAGATAAAATTGATTTTGAATTTCATTATAAATCAGAGACAAACAAATACACACAATATTTCTTTCGCCAAGTAAGATTTGTCAGTGTATTGTTTTTTAAATTAAAGTATTAGCAAATGATTGCAAATGATTTGAAACAGTAAACACCAATAATTTAATTTTGTGTGTAAAATGTTTTATGATTGGTTAAAAATTCACGTGGATACTTCAATGAACAAAACCCATGTTGTCAAGGTGACACATGCTAAATATTTTTTTCAGTAGGAAAAAGTTTAAATTTAAATTATATTGATTTATTGTCATTATTAGTTTAATTGATTCCGTATGCACTTATGTGTGGCTTCTTTTGAGTTACACAGTGTCTACATCACACTGATGGTTACCATGGTTACACAGTGTGTGTACAACATAACACCCCTGGTTACCATGGTTACACATTGTGAACAACATAACACTGCTGGTTACTATGGTAAGAAAGGGTGTACAGCTAATTTCATTTAAACATGAACCAAAAATATAAAGACATAATTCATTGGGGCACGAATATATACTGATTTTTCCACAGGTTGTCCCTAAAAACCCAATATTTTACCCTGAGCGGTAAAGTTAAAATGTTGACGCAAGGACCAACCCATGGTAAAATCAGTATATATTCATGCCCCAGAGAATAATTTCTATTCTAATAGAACAAATATGGTAAAAATAAAAATAAATATGGTAGAAATAAAAACAAAATAAAACACAGCTGATTAAAATAACAGCAGAATAACTAAATGACATAAGCAAAGATTCATCCAATACACCAACCTGTTGTAAACGATCAAAATGTGCCTGTTTTTCCTGTAATTTCTGAACTGTTTTCTGGTAGTCATGCTCCAAGTGGGTGAACTGTTCAGCTGTTTCTTTGAGATTCTAAAATAAAACCAAACCAGTTATACTTGATTGATTTGATTGATTTGATTGATTGATTGATTGATTGATTTCCAAGTCTTCAATGACTTACAGCTTTTGTTGCATGATTTTTAAACAAAAACATTTACCATTTACATGTTGACCATATTTTACCACATATTTGGACAGAAATTGAGACCCAGTCAGTACATGTACTGCAGGAAAAATTTCACTGCAAAAAACGTGATGTGAAACATGATCTCAACAAACAATTGCTCAAAATTTAATATACACCTAAAACAATTTTGTTCACGGAAATTACAAGTATTTCATAACTAAACAATAATTTAAATTATTCAATGAAGTATTCACCATAAATAACAAATTAAGTAGTGTATGTTTTATCATTAGGGAAATTACTCACTTATATATTAGAATATTAGAATATTTAGGTCAAGGACTTTATCATAAGGAACAACTTCTTGCAAAATAAAGCTACAATTAAATATTTCCTTTAGGTGATGTAGATTTTATCATTTAAGGCCTATGTTTTTGTTTAGATGTTTTGCATCACTTTCAACATGGCTTCCTTATGTCACAGGAAGCAGACAGACAAAAAAAGAAGGTCTAGAAAATAATTTTATGAATCTTTGGATCCACATCTGACCAGTTAATTTTTTTAGCACGTCTATTCAATTGTCAGGAATTATATTTTAAGCAATTTACAATTAACTAATATTCTATGTATACAGCTACCTTAACAGTGGCTTCTAATTCTTTTACTTGAACTTGCAGTTTATTTCGTTCATTCTTGGCTTGTTCACATTCTCTCTGAGCCTCTGTAAGGTTCAGTCGTAATAGGTTACACTCTTCACTGACCTGCAAAATATAACGTAACAAATTTAGTGTTTACAGTTTTTAAAAATATCATGGCCTAAATTATGGTGTAATAAAAGAATAATAAAGAAATTAGTCAACAATTTTGGAGAAAATTGTAGCAGGAAAACTTCTCAAACGATAAATTCAGTAACAATGAAAAATATATTTAGCAACATTACTGTATTTAGGTTACAATGACGACCCTTTTTACTGGTTCACCCTATGACACAAGTTTTATGTCACTGTTCCAGGTTATTAAGCTCTCTGATATTTCCATTCTCTATTTGTTTTTAGATAATGTTTGGTATTTTGTTGATCTCTATTTCTATTAAGAATTGAATGTATTCTCTTGAAGTTGGTAGCACTACAAATATGTCTGCACAATAAACGCTTTCATATGTCAACTATAATGGACTATATTGTGTGGTTTGCTTTTCTATTATCTTTCTGTGACATATATTTAGTGTTATGTATACAGCCGGTGTAGTTAACCGGTTCAAGGGTCCCAGGGCTTTCCCTAGGCACATATGATGTGGGTACAGGTGATCCCTCGAGTCTGAACCACAAATGACATAACATTATTCTATACATAAATGTGCAGACATAAGTCTGATCTCTGGCAAGTCTGCTTCACTGCTACTTTACTCGAAAAGAATTGCCAGTTTACTTCCAAAGGTCGAAAATGGCGTAAAACACAATACAAACAACATACTGGTCAAGGTATAACAATAACAGTCTATTGAGAAAACTCTGTGATTGTTTATGATGCTGCAAAAACAACCCAAAGATATGACTGAATTCAGCTCACAATAAAATAATTTGAAATAAAGACGTCTTAAGAGTCATATTTTAATGCTTAGAAGGTCTAAAGTCTAAATCGCTGCAAACCAAAAATGACTTGCAGACAATGCCATCGTGGCTGAAGCTAAAGAAAAAACCTCAACAACCTCCACTGGGCCCCTGCAGACATTGCCATCATGGCTGAAACTAAAGAAAACAAACTCAATAACCTCTACTGGGCCCCACCCCTTATAAACATCAATTCCAGGTGAAACCACCATAAGAAAACTAATTTTTTCTTTAATCAAGGAATTATAAACTTGACTGTGTGGTTTCCTGTTTTGATTCTATTGATATATATTTGTATTTCATTTAACAATATGATTATTTTTGGCATCAAGATGGTGGGAGGCTTGTGAAAGGGCTTTTATTAAGAAATTTCATTTCATTGTGTTAAGCATAAAGATAGAAACTCTTTTGTTTGAATGTGGGTGTTAATGCAAGATAGTAATATTTCAGCTATATCATGGCCCCAAGTTTAATTTGAACAGAAGCTAGAGTACCAAGTGCAAAGCCTAAACATTCAGCGGGAAAACTGGCAATCCTAGTCAATATAGGTTGAAGTTGGTCACATCCTGTCAGAAGTCGGAATACAAATTGCACCCAGGAATTAATAAAGGGTGAACAATTCCATCTTTAGTTTTCTAGTCCAAAACAGTTTTATGAAGATGGAAAAATTCATGAATCAATTATTTTCGACATAACACATCGTCAATGAATATTAGCCTGCATTTTAATACTGAAATTACCTTAATTAAAGTGTATAAATAGAAGTACAAAAATTAATGCATCACCACTTGTTTTTCCCCATTTATCTATTTATTTATTTATTTACCTGAGACCCAAAACAGCAATGTATATATAATTAAACACTAATCGTTACAGAACTTTACCATTTCTATATCTTTATCTGTGCCAGGGGAATAGTAGAAAACGTAAACACAGGAAAAAGCATGGTATTAAGTATACAAATATTTCCTGTCGATATTTAGGTCATAAATGTCAAAAGGTCAAGAAATGTGCAAAAAATAATAATTTCTATGGATCTATACAATTACATTTTTGTCTGTGATTTTTAAATCTTTCACTTGCTTCCCAATTTTTGTTATTGTTGACAAATGTTAGCAGTGACATAAGCAAATAAGGGGGGGGGGGGGGGAGGAGGGAGGAAGGCAAAGATTAAATTTTAAATAGATTAGTTTTTAGACATGTTTTCGTGTTTTTGATTAATCTCACACCCAAGGGCACAGATATCTTGTCCATCCCAAGGCTTTGTCGAGGGGTTTGAGAATTCCTTCAATCTGCACGAGTCTCAGAATCTCACTCGAGTTCCAGATTTTTCAGGCATTTCTACAGGACTTTTGATAACTATTTGTGTATACATAACTGTGACGTCGATGACATCATTATAAGCTATCTTTCATTAAAAAAAAAGCGGTGGAGTGATTCAAGTTAACCTGCCAGTTCGAGTCTCACTGCGGGCAAGGTGTGCTCGGTTCCAATCTTAATTGACAACAATTGCCAGTTTCCTCCAGGAAGGTCTGGGTTTCTATGGCATCCACTTTCTCCCCAAATAAAAACTAGACACCCCAATGTAGCTAATAAATGTGCAGAAAGTGGTATTAAACAACATCCAAATAAACACAAAATAATCACAAATGACATGTTCTCTCCAATGACATCATTGTCAGGAAAAATGACCTTTTGTTTCAGACAACAATAGTGACAGAATAAGACTTACTGATGATTTTTCTGACTTTTTATACAGGAACCTTTTATACCAGGACATCTTAGTTGTGTTAATTTTACTAATCCACTATTGTCCATAGTCATGGATGATATTAAGAAAACTGCAGATACTTTTATATAATTGAATACATTTCCTTAAGGAAGCATATAGGTTTTCTTTTAAAATTAACACTATACAATATAACCTATTTTAAATTTTTTTGGGAAATCCAAAAGGGGCATTCCATACATTTAATGATTTTTAAATTTCAAATTTATTTATGTTCAGAAATGTACAGTAATTTCCTTTTCACTTGTTACAAACGTCAAGAAACTAATTAAACAATGAAACATGTAAGGTAACTATAGGTATTGTTTTTGTTTGTATGAATGGTGTTTAATGCCACTTTCAGCAATTTTTTAGCAATATCATGGCATCCAGTTTTTATTGGGGTTGGAGGAACCTGGTGTACCCAGAGAAAACCCCCGACATCCGGGAGGAAAACTGGCAATCCTTGTCAATAAAGACTGAAGTCGAGTACACCCTGCCGGCAGTGAGACTCGAACCCACAATCTCAATGTTGACAGACCATGTCATCAATCCTAGATGAACTACAATTAACCACTTTGCCACTGAGGCCACTGCTACAGGTATTCAAAAAGTAAATAAATGTATAACATTTGTATGTTTGAAAAAATTATGTTTATAATTTGTGTTAGCCCAACAACAGGTAGATATGTGAGGCTCGACAAAGCATTTCTCGCCAGTTTCACGGGAAGTACAAATAAACGGTATACGTACTGACAATTTATAAATATAAATTTAAGTCTAACAATAAAAATAAGCTGATAAAAGCATGAAATCTTTGGTGCCCAATCATGCGATGTCATGACGTCACAAGTATATTAATAGCCCGGGGGTAATTTTTAGGGTGGGGATGTGCCATTTTTGATTTGAATTCAATACCCATATTTGTATAAAATTTCCAATTTTCATGACCCATATTTATATAAAATTTTAATTTTCATGGCCCATATTTATATACAACTAGCAATTTTCAAAACCAGATTTTTTTTCAACTAAGATTAAAATTTTTTATATAAGATTGTTATAAAAACTATAGGGGGCCGCAGTGGCAGAGTGGTTAAGGTAGTTCGTCTACTATTGACCACGTGGTCTGTCAACACTGAGATTGCGGGTTCGATTCTCACTGCAGGCAGGGTGTACTCGTCTCCAATCTTAATTGACAAGGATTGCCAGTTTTCCTACCGCAGGTCAGGGGTTTTCTCCGGGTACTCCAGCTTCCTCCCCCAATAAAAACTGGACGCCATGATTTAGCTGAAAAATTGCTGAAAGTGGCGTTAACACACCATTCAAACAAAAACAAAACAATATAAAAACTACATACCCATTTTTATATAAATTTTCAAAAAAACCTACCCAGATTTTTTTTTCCAATTAAGATTAAAGATTAAAAAGCATACCCATTTTTATATAAGTTTTTTTTAAAAACTATACCAATTTTTATATCAATTTTCAAAAAAAAACCTACCCATATTTTTGGCACATATACGTATACATGTACCTTTATATAGGAATTTACCCACCCCCCCCTCCCTGTTTAATAGCTTGTTGTGAGCCAGGAAATACATCCTTGGTAGCGAGTACAATGGTCCTGGGACTTTATTTGAATACTATTGTATACTAACTAAATAAAAGAAAACTCTATCTCTGTACCTTCACTGTACAGCACATTTCATAAAACCTATTATTATATAGATAGAGATGAAATATCGAATTTTCCGAGTGACAGAAATCACGGTAAACCACATGTGAAAATTATCGTTTATTTTCACTCTCGGGTTTTTTCCCGCCAAAACGTCACAATGGTTTTGTACTATACAAATATTCATCCGCAGTTCATAAAATTTAGAATTAGGCATTAAAATTTTATGAAAACAATTTTGATCTATTTAATAAATAGGATAATCAATTGGGCATCATGAATATCCAAAATATGATCACTCGTGCCGCATAAAGCATCAGATTAAACTCGTGCGCGGAACAAGTTCCGCGCACTCGTTTAATCAGATGCATTATGCGGCACTCGTGATCATATTTTGGATATTCACTCCGCCTAATTAATTATCCTATAAATACTTATTACGCCATGAGCTACCTTAAAAAAGATTGCAATAGCTTTCTTGTAGAAAGTGAGAAACTCTCACCCCAGACAACAGATATGATCCTTACATACTGCTTCATAAACAATTTGATTACATGGTAAAAGCACCATCTGTTCAAATAACCTTATGATGGAGTTGTATCTAAAAACCATTAAGAAAATACAGGAGATAAAGTGTAAAGAAACAACACTGTTAACGATTCATATTTACTGATCATGACTTATCGGAGAACAATTACCGACAGGTCAATCCAATGAATTCTGAATTTTACCATTATTTATGTTAAGTTCAATAGACTAACCACATCAGGTGATATCAATATCTGGACAGCATGATAAATGATGGATTGATTTTTATTTATTTTTAACTCTAGGTTTGTGAATTTCAGTCTTGAGTTAGAATAAAGTGTGTTTGAGATTCATGTACACCCCTCTCCAACAAAAATAAATAAATAAATAAAATAAAAAAACAAAAAACAAAAAAAAAACTTAGTTATATTAGTGTGACACTGGTTATCAATATTAAACATAGTGTGACACTGGTTATCAATATTAAACAAGATTATTGCGAACTACTGCTCAGTGACGTTACTCCCACTTTATAATCTCAGAGAAGCCTAAAAAAACCCCACAATATTTATAGAAAGCTATTGATAAAATTTTAGTATTGTATCATTTCTGTTGCAGAGAAAAATGTAATGAGAATTGTTACTGACTGACAAACAAAATGATGCACACACACACAGAGACTGAAAACTGTTTACCCCTAAGTCCTCTATACCCTATGGAAAGCCAAGGTATAATAACTATCTACCTTAACCAATTGGTCACAGAGGCCCAAGAACATTATGATAAGGTTTCTGGCTATTGTGCTTAATATCTTCACTAATATGTCATGAATATTTCAGTTAATAATTTAAATGTCCTTAAAAGTTCATTAACAGTTTCTTTTTAAATATGTTTCAGCTATCCCAGGAGTGAAATTTGATTGCCATGTTTATAGTCATGGGTTGAAATCAATTTCACTGTCTGAAAACAAACCTTGTCATAATTTCAGACATCATTAACTATTGAAATTGTTCATTTCAAGATACATTAAGATATAGAAGATTTATTTGATATGAAAATTTAAATATTTATATCCAGGTTACCCAAGTGTCTCAAAGTAACCGGGGGCCTCTGTGGTCGAAGGTAATTCGTCTACTTTTTTATTACATGGTCTGCCAACACCGAGATTGCGGTTTCGAGTCTCACGTACTGCAGGCAATGTGTGCTACAATCTTACTTGACAAAGATTGAGAGTTTTCCTACTTGGTTGGGGATTTTCTCAGTATATTCCAGCTTCCTCACCCAATAAAAAATGGACAATGATATAGCTGAAAATGGTGTTAAACACTAATAAAACAAACAAAAACAAAGAAACTGTTCCCCCAATGTTGGACTACGATTAGGTATAGATATAAGCTAAGAAGTATGCCACACTTATAATCTGCATGAATGATGAATTAATGGTTTGTTTGATGACCAGCCAGCAGTAATTTCCATTATATTCAAGACAAGTCTGCACAATGGAGACTCTTAACGAGTGTTTAGGCTTTCAGCTCATTGTCTTAAGCTAAATATCTGAAATCAGAGACCAACCAACCATTGAATTAGTTTGGACACAAACGTTTTTGCCAACCCACACACCCGCAATTATCTTCAGGAGTAAAAAAAATGTCCTCTGAATTTAGACAGCTTTTTGGGCTGTATTAATTTAAAAAGTAATACTGACATGACTGTATAATAAATGCTTATCTGGTACTCACTTGTTTGATAGCATAAGGAATGTAAGGTACATGATCACCTTGCTGAGACGGGGAACCAGCACAAGAGCACAAGTTATTTCCCATATTTTCTCTCAGTGCAATAAAGTCAAATACAAAATGGACAAATCATTTCCTTCATCTCAAATCAGTTAGAGAATTACAACTGTAAGGCACTATCCGGCAAATGCTTCCAAGTCTCTACTCTCTACATCTTGAGATTTTTCTCATTATTCTTATAGCTGCAGGGCAACATTATAACATTTCCTTTTCAATCAAAAAACATATATATCAAACAAAAAAACTGTTAATTTCTGTGCTAATAAATGTTTTGTTGGTGTATGGTTTTCAGAAATCAATCGCTATTTGAAATAAAAAAAAATTTTCACAGCTTTTTCAACAGGTTTTCACAGTTAAGATTAAAATATCCACACAATCCATTGATGTTGCAAGATTTTCCAAAAAACAATAGGAACGTAACACATATTCAACAGTGCCTTTTTCAGGTGACTATAATTTTAACATAATTTCATATCTGTGTAATAAGCAAGGCAGATACAATTCGTAACAATGTAGAACAAAAACTGTTCATGTCATGCTGGCAGAAATGTCAAAGAAAATTATTCTCTGTGAAATTCGATCAAATCATACTATCAAATCTCAATGAATCATGAAAACTCCAGCTTTTTAACATCAAACATCAAAGACATTCATCCTTGAAACTTAACACAATACACAAAAAAGTCAAATAATTCACAGTAATTAAAAGTAGGTTCCTAGACAGTGTAGTAATTGGCGATAACTGTATTACTTCGACCATCAAATCACAATTTTTTCATCTGAAATCTTGTGGGATTTTCGCATAGTCTGATTACAAAACGCTGTACACTTATTATGGAGAGCGCAGATGATTCTATATAACAATTAATTTTACACTGTTTGGTCTTCATGTCTATTCACAGTTGTAGTTTTCAGATCGTGTCAATCATAAACGATATCATAATAATTGGCTGTGTAACAAACAAGCTACTTATAACAACTGATGAAGACTTACAGTTTTGAAATGCCAGTCATCAAATTAAGCTTTTTTGTTCAACTTCATGTGTAATAAATATCTGCCATCAGCAGGCAATTATGTCTAACAAGATATTAAAACATGGAGATAATATTGGAGATTATCAATTATAACACCTGTTCAAAAGCAGCCATTTTATTATTATTTTTCTATTTTTTGTCTATGGTATTAATCATATATCTTTTATTCTAGAATACTGCGCGCATGCTAATTTTTTTTCATTAATTTTTCAATAAAAATATGTTTATTTTTTTTTTTTTTTGTGCCTTTAAACATATAATTTTGGTAATTTTCTTAGAAAACTTATATATTGGTAACACTTCATTTTACTGAAGTTGTAAAAATCCTTGAAAATTTTAACCCTTGGAAAAATGGCCCTTCATTATAAATAATCCACTTAAATTAGCTGAATATTTGTTTTTGGAAAACAGTCCAATCCTACATTTAAAAAAAAAAAGTTTTTTAATACCATTAGTTAAATCCATTCAAGTTTAAATTAAAATTCTTGGAAACACTAATTTTACTATTTTTTTCTTTTTTTTCTATAAATTGCAGCAAAATTACCTTAGCAATTTAAACAAGAACACATTAGCTATTTTACGAAATTATGTATTATAAATGATATTTTGGAAATTTTATGCAGAAATTATTTTCTGTCATTATAATCAATCTTTTTTTCTAAGCATAAACCCTGATGTTATCACAGCTAATAGGAGACAATTATTGAAAGAAAATTGTTTGACTGCTACAATTTTATTGAGCTGACATTTATATGGCAATTTTTCCCAAAAGTGCATCAGAGAGCTGTTGCTGACATACCTGGTAGTTAGTAAAAAACATCAATATAAGTTGATATAATTGTGCAAAAAAGATTGTAAACTGACTCTGATTTATCTGAAACAAGGAAGTAAAATTGATTTAAAAAAAGAAGGGCAAAAGGCCATATTTAATGGCTGTGCAAAAGAGTAAAAAAATGTAGGCATTTGATACTTGTTGATGCAATAAACAAGAGATTGTTTTTAAAAACTTTAAAATCCATTCCAATTCATCTAAAAACACCAAGGTAGAGAAAAAGAATCCATCCAAGTTTATAGAGCTCTAGCTGAAACAATCGTAGAACCAATCACAGAATTTAAATGTCAAACTCCATTGCAAAACAAGTATGTGTTGAAAATCCATCAATAACACAATTGTTCACCAACAAACAAATCCTCGTTGACAGTTCACCTGCTTTTGTGGTGTCGCTAATTAAATTAACAGGATTCAATACTGTCCTTAATAACTTTTATAAACAGTTAAAAGAACCACAGCCACAATACATTTTCAGTTCATTATTCAATTGTTTGAATCTTGATTTGTTGTGCAAATTCGTTACTTTTTGAATTGATACTTGAACTAAATAACGTTTCATTTGTTAATCTGGAATTATATTGCACTCATAAAATCACTGCGATGAAGTATGAAATATTTTTAAACAGTTACCGCATAACAACACTTTAATTGAATTATGACTTCCACATCAGTATTCATCATGCAATTACTGGTCCAAATTCCCAATTTCAAAATATTTTTGCAAAAAATACTTGAGAATATTCATATTTTAGAATCCAAGCTGTATATTTCAACTGCCAATCAAACTATTTTGTCAGACTTAACATTTGTTTTGATACACAGAAAATCATTTCCGACTTAAGTCAAATAACAAAACTCAATTATGCATTTTTTGCACAATCAATGAAAATAACAACACTGCAACTAATACAGTGAAATAATCACAAAATAAAAGTCTCAAAACAATATGAAAGACAACAGAAATCAACGCTTAAATACAATGGCGAAATCTACATTTGATTTAATTTCATCATCTGTTCATCTAAATATTGCAGAAGTCTGACCTTTAATTCATATACAACAATAACGCAATCACAGGTAATGAAGGACCTTAATGGATACTCAAGGCTCCGGATCAATATCTTTCACAGACTCAAGAACAATGTCACAGAATTGTAAATAATCCTTGTTTGAAGGCTTTCCGACTCGAATGACAATTGGCTTTCATCAGAACTTAACATTTAGAGGTTAAAAGCATCTGAGATAAATGTACATCAACCTTCAGTTTGATCAACCAAATATTTGTTTTAAGATATCTGATATTACTGAGGGATTTATCGAAATTTTCAAAATTATCGCTATTTTGCAGTATTTTCCTTTGATCTTTGTGTGCGATATTATTCCATCTCACTCTACTAACTTGAGGTGGGCCCATCTCAGCTCGCTGTCAAGACGTCGTTAAGTAAACACTGTGACGTCACAATGTTACAAAAAAGCGATAAACAGATTATTTATGTTTTATGAAACTGGATGCATTTTCTCGTCATCTCATCTCAGGGCTGTCGCCCTTCGATGAGATATGGACGAGAAAACGCATCTCGTTTCAAAAAACGTAAATAACCTATAAATATCACAACAATTTTATGCATACTGAACTTTGAAATCTAGTATGTTTTTTCTCAAAAATATTGAGACCAAATATCACTGAGATGGTATCCATGGTTCAGATTGAAATGTACAAAGTTACACATAAATAATGAGGACACCAAGTTACAACACATATAGGCTCAAAGCATTGAGTTCAACAAATCAAACCATACAAATTAGACTTTTTTGAGAAGAATTTTAAGTCAAAATTTAATAAAAAGTCAATTCACCATCAATAAATAGTAGTTTTGTATGTCAGGAATTAATTTTCTTTTCAATTTAATGATAATTTTTAATAAATTCTTAAAGCCAAATTGTTCCCAATAATTATAACATCCAATGTAAGAGTGGATAATTAAGTTGTCTGGTTTTTGGAAGTTTGGAAGTTAAAAACAAACATTATCCCGATCCAGATCTGTATGGACAAAATCAATTTAAATTATAATTCATTTTCATCTAATTTCCAGCAAAAAAAAAATTAATGAAAAAATATGAAACTGATGATGATAAACAACATCTTAAAACTGAATAATAAATACCAGAACCTCTCAATCAAAGTGACGTCTGCTGTTAACAATAATCCATCTTATTCAAGATGATCCAAGATGTTAAATAACAAACAGAATCTTTTGGGACCTAATATTTTTTTTTGATCAGTTTGAAGTAAAATGTAAAATAATGTTGGATAAAAATCGAAAACCATTAAAGTACAGTAACAGAATCTGGACAGAGACACAAGGAAGAAACAATATTCTAAAGAATGAGTGACAGCTATCAATCTGCTTGCCAATACATACAGTCAAACCTGCCTAAATATTGACCACCTCTATATAAGGATAACCTGTCTATAAAGACTTTTATTTATTCCCCTGTCAAAAATGATGCCGTTTATAAAGAACAATTATCCCTATAGACCGTAATTTCAGTCTCCTTTTGGCTGAGTGGTTAAGGTAGTTCATCTACTATTGATCACATGGCCTGTCAACACTGAGGTTGTGGGTTTGAGTCTCACTGCGGGAAGGGTGTACCTAAGGTCAGGGGTTTTCTCCTGGTACTCAGGCTTCCTCCCCCAATAAAAACTGGACACCATGAAATAGCTGAAAATTTCTGAAAGTAGCGTCAAACATCATTCAAACAAACAAACAAACAGTCTCTTTTAAAAGGCTCCACAAAATAACTTGACTGTTGGTGCTTGTGGTTGAAAACAATATCTTAGGTATTGGTCTAAAAATATGTTACCAAAATTAGCTGTATACAATATGCATTGATGTAAAATAAGCACCTATTTCAATGTTCTAATTACAACAGGTGGTTCAAGTAATTTAATATTAACCTGTGTATAATACTCACCCAGGCTGATCATGTGATCTTTAAGGCAAAAAAAAAAAAAGGAAATTTATACACAAATTAGTTCTAGTTTGAAACAAATTGCACCAAATTCACAATAAAATCCACATTTTCTTGAAATACACAATATTTGGAAATTGTCCCAACACGATGTCTATGGGGAAAATGTATGTTGTGTTATACATGTAGATTTCTAACATCAATGTCCTAAATTTTACATGGGCAGCTGAATACATCAAATGACAAATCAGTTAACTTATCAACCTGCAGCTACAGATGACACAATGCGATTTGACAGAAAAACAACTACATCTTAGAAAATGACATCACATATGGTTGACAAAATCCAGGTCAAATTCCACAAATTAACCATAAAAGAATGAAAATAATTTGAAGAAGCCATGATATAATTGATATTTAACCATGGTTTACCATTGTATACATAAATTTTCCTCATCTCTAACATTTGGGGTCAAAATTCAACAAATATAATGCAATAATGCTTTAGCCTGTGGTAAAATATCTAATAAATCATAGCTTTCATAAATTATTATAACAATTGATATACATTGTTTAACATCAAGGGAGTAATATTTCAGATTTTTTTTTGAAGTTGAAACAATAACACAATAAATTAAGATTTCATAAAATGCTGCATAATTTTTTTGTGTCTTTACAAAAACGAAACAGAATAAAGTGAAATAAATAAGCCAAATATCTTTCAAAAATTTTCATATTATCAATAAAATTCTTCTTATAAACGCCTATGTAACATATTTCAAACAACTGTTAATTTCCACAAATACACTGGACAATGAAAATATTTCAATATCTGTAAAAGTCAAAGAGCTTAAAAAGCAATAAAAATATTTCTAATTTGTGAATCAAATAACAAATTAGCATAAACATCAACAATTTTATGGAAATGTGATTCTGTTAATTAACTTTTAGGTGAGAGATCAATATACCATTAGTAATCGTTATTACACCTCGGCTATAAATAGATCAGTTATCAATGGTAAAAGTCATGTGACATTAACTAACAAAGCTCGAACTTTGTAATAGACAGAATCTACTACTGAAATTATTCCATAGATTTTGATATTCCAACTTGTTTTATTAATAGTACTGTTCAATCTAACTAAAATTAAATCTTTCACAAACTCCCCCTTTTTGTTCTCGCTGCAAAGCTTCACAGGAACAATTACAGAAGGGGGGAGATTGTGAAAGATTTAATTTTAATTAGATTAAGTTTTGTCTTGTTTGTTTTTTTTTCAGATAGTGTTAACTGTACTTTTAAGAATTTTCAGCTTTAACATGACGACCAGATTTTTATGGTGAAAGATGCGAGAGTACTCGGAAAACTGGTAATCAGGGACAATTAAGCTTGGATGGCATGCTTGCCAGCAGAAACGCTATAAACCACAATCTCAGTGGTGACAGTGCTATTAAATGTAAAGTGTCTTGGCCATAGAGGTCCATCTACAAATAAAATATGAGTAAATCCCAGAGTAGTCAAACGCTTAAATATTTCCTGATGAAAAAGAACAGTTTATTCGGTGAACTACTACTGAACTGAAACAAAACCCACTTAGAGAAAAAACATACATTTAGGGCTTCATTTAAGGGACAAAGATATCAACACATATATTATCTTACATTTCTAGTTTAAAATATTACAGATGTTACATATTGGTAGTGAACTATGAACAAGAACCCATTTTGGAGCCCTTAACCCATCCATCCACGAAAACGTTTTTATTTAGGTGGAATATTTGGGAAACACTTAAAACCCATTTTGTTTATTATTATTAATTGGGTTGTACAAATTTGGAGGATTTTTTTCTAAATGATCAGAAAACGAAATTCTGAATAAATATATGTTTGTTTGTTTGAATATTGTTTAACACCACTTTCATCAATTTTTCAGCTATTTCATGGCATCCAGTTTTATTGGGAGGAAGCTGGAGTACATAGAGAAAACCCGCGACCTATGGTAGGAAAACTGGAAATCCTTGACAATTAAGATTGGAGCTCAGTGCACCCTGACCAGAGTCAGATTCAAACCTGCAACCTCAGTGTTGATCGAGACCATGTAATCAATAGTAGACGAACTACCTTAACCACCCAACCACCGAGGTCCCGAAAAAATATATGACTTTCCATGCCTAAACTTGAATAAAACTGCTTGTCATTGCATGACATGCGACATATGTTAATTGCAGTAGGTTGATATTTCACCTGCACAACTTAACACCTGTAATTTTTGCAGTTGGGAAACATTTTAGTAACTTTTAAGATCAAATTTTTAAAAAATCAAATATTTACAAATGAATTATAAAACTAATGCCACTTGTAAATTCATAAAAATGTTTCATACTAAAAAAAACATAATCCATTTATTTAAACATTAATTCAAGTAAACTTTTTCCAAGAATAAGTAAGTTTTGGTCTTATACACCTAATAAATAATATGTCTGAATTTCAATTTTTCAATTTAAAAAAAGTGTCCAAATGGAACCAAATTACCATTTTGCTATATAAAATACAGGTGTCAATCTATTTTTGCAAGACTTGTCATAAACAAATAGTTTTCCCAGATAAGAATTTCTCACCAGGTGGTTTTCACCTGTTGTTGTTGTCATCACCAGGTGGTTTTCACCTGTTGTTGTTGTTCTCAACAGTTAGTTTTCACCTGTTTTTGTTAAAACTTTTTAGTTAATTGACTTTTAACTGGGACCTTGTTTTATTCTGAATATTAATAAACTATCACCATGTCATTTTCAGGATATCATTGCTCTCATTAGGGGAGGTGGAAATTTTATTGCTGATCACGCGATTTCATAAAAATGAGAACTTCAACTTTTAAAATAAAATGGAAAGGTTTAAGAAAGACCATGCAAAACCAAATCTGAGCTGTGTTGTGCTGGGGTGCAAAGCCCACATTAAACATAGATTTATGGAAGGGGGTCAAGTTTTATGCCATTCACACAATATTTAAAGACTGTGCGTTGTGGAAAGTACCCTAAATAAAATCGTGAGGTTGGGATACATATAACTACCTATCTTGAAAATTATGCATTGATCAATCAATAAAAAATTTTTTAAAAAGCAATCATTTAATCAAAACATTTTGTTTAAATAACCAACTACTTATCAATCAATCGATCAATCAATCAATCAATCAATCAATCAATGTCTACAAAACAGGAACCAATCAGTCTATTTTTAGATGAATAGGTAATTGTCATTTTCCACTACAGCAGCATCTACAGAAAATCAGATATATGACAATAATTACATAAAAAGATTATTAGCTTTGGGACCACCATTTGTCTCCGTCATATGAAATTACAATTTTTTCTGTATGTCTACCGCAATTCCAGTGGGCTTTAATAGAATCAATACTGAATGCAGTAATATTGTCAATTTCAGCCTGTCAATCTTTTATTAAATGTTGTCATTTACGAAGGTAACCAGACATGCTTTAATGGCATGGTATAGGTGTTTCCTGTCTCTAAAAATGAACTGATTTCTTCATTAAATTTAATTTAATATTTTTAAAGTTTTTATACTGCCGTCTATTTTAGACGGCCATATTGATTATGTGAACACTGATGCCATATTGATTATGTGAATACAGCTGTCATATTGATTATGTGAATACTGATGCCATATTGATTATGTGAATACTGATTCCATATTGATTTTGTGAATACAGATGCCATATTGATTATGTGAATACTGGTGCCATATTGATTATGTGAATACTGGTGTCACATTGATTATGTGAATACTGCTGTCATATTATGTGAATACTGCTATCATATTATGTGAATACTGGTGCCATATTGATTATGTGAAAACTGATGCCATATTGATTATGTGAATACTGGTGCCATATTGATTATGTGAATACTGATGCCATATTGATTATGTGAATACTAGTGCCATATTGATTATGTGAATACTGATGCCATATTGATTATGTGAATACTGATGCCATATTGATTATGTGAATACATATGCCATATTGATTATGTGAATACTGGTGCCATATTGATTATGTGAATACATATGCCATATTGATTATGTGAATACTGATGCCATATTGATTATGTGAATACTGATGCCATATTGATTATGTGAATACTGATGCCATATTGATTATGTGAATATTGATGCCATATTGATTATGTGAATACTGATGCCATATTGATTATGTGAATACTGCTGTCATATTGATTATGTGAATACTGGTGCCCTATTGATTAAGTGAAAACTGATGCCATATTGATTATGTGAATACTGATGCCATATTGATTATGTGAATACATATGCCATATTGATTATGTGAATACTGGTGCCATATTGATTATGTGAATACATATGCCATATTGATTATGTGAATACTGATGCCATATTGATTATGTGAATACATATGCCATATTATGTGAATACAGATGCCATATTGATTATGTGAATACTGATGCCATATTGATAATGTGAATACTGATGCCAAATTGATTATGTGAATACTGATGCCATATTAAATTTTTTGATTACTGATGCAATATTGATTATGTGAATACTGATGCCATATTGATTATGTGAATACTGATGCCATATTGATTATGTGAATACTGATGCCATATTGATTATGTGAATACTGATGCCAAATTGATTATGTGAATACTGATGCCATATTAAATTTTTTGATTACTGATGCCATATTGATTATGTGAATACTGATGCCATATTGATTATGTGAATACTGATGCCATATTGATTATGTGAATACTGATGCCATATTGATTATGTGAAAACTGATGCCATATTGATTATGTGAATACTGATGCCATTTAGATGAGGTGAATACTGATGCCATATTGATTATGTGAATACTGGTGCCATATAGATTATGTGAATACTGATGCCATATTGATTATGTGAATACTGGTGCCATATTGATGTGAATACTGATGCCAGTGGTTGTTATTTTAAATCCAACTTCATAAAAAGCCAGCTGCTCGACTCGAACCACTCATTTTGCTGCCTAAGATGATACTTCTCAAAGAGTATGCAGATTCCTATCCCAAGTCATGGCATGGCTGCAAAATTTAGCTGAAAGTGGCATTAAACCACACACTGCATAAATCTGGATTGATTGATGGAATGTCTGCTAAACATCCTCGGAACAACATTTTTATATTGTTTGTTTGTTTTAAAGGGGTTTAACACCACTTTCAGCAATTTTTCAACTATATCATGGTGCCTAGTGTTTATTGCGGGAGGAAGCTGGAGTACCAGGAGAAAACACCAGACCTTGTAAATTAAGATTGGAGTTGAATACATACTGCTGGCAGTATCTGCATCCTCAGTGTTGACAGACTTGTGATCAATAGTAGGCGAACGATACGGCCAGTCCGAGGCCCCCATTTCAGTTATATTCAGAACAAGCTCGAACTTTAATAAAATTAAGACCTTACATATATTTCTACATTTTTTTCAACATATTTATGATAATACTTATCGCAATGTAACAATTTCTGGTTATAGCATGGGTTAAAAGTTTACACAAATTTAAAACATTGTAAACAATTTCATAATGTTTTCATAATCCAAAACTGATGATTTTTTTTACCTTTTTTTAAATAAAGAGAACATTTTAACAAACAAAAAAAAAAGAAATTTAAAACTTACCTAGAAATAATTTTGGCAAGCCCTAAATTCAATAGCATTAAATCGTAAACATTCCCATAATTCTGCCAATTTGTAACACATCGGAAGTGCAGAAATAAGAGAGACTAAGTCAGGCGATTTACACATTGTCAGTTTGCATGTCAAACAAAAATTTTAAGTTTGTGAAGATGTCTGTGCAATAAATATTGCATGACAAAATTGCATGAATGTAATACTTAATGATATACTATAATGTTCTTTAAACAACTCATTACTAATTCACCAAGGACTTTTAAAATTTGTATTATTCAAAGGTATAAAATAAATGACTTTCAGGAAAAAAAACAAAACAGATGACTTTTATGCAATTTCTAGAAAATTCACATGCATACAATACAAAGTTGTGACTTATTTGTGAATGAAAGCATTTCATTTTCTTTAAAATCACCATTCGTTGGGTTGCGACTTAAGACCAGAAAATACGCTTACCGAGAAACCACCTAATTAAGACACCTTTCCTCACCAACATAACTGCAGTATTTTGTCATTTACACAGCATTATAAAGAATTAAACCGGTATTAAAAATCTGTCAGCCTTTTCACAAAAAGTATTCAGTAAACAGGAAGTTGATGACCAAGGAGCATTAAATTGCTATAAACCATATCGTACTATAGGATAAAGCAATATGCAAAATATCAGGCTTCTGCATCCTAAAGTTGCTTAGAAAACTGCGACAGAAATTTTTGTTACAGACGGACCAACTACCAAACGGATGGACGGACAATGGTAAAACAGTATACCCTGTCTTTTTCTTCGAAGCTGGGGTAGATTAATCACAGGGGTAGATTAAGACCTTTTCTATGTTCTTTTGAAAAATCTCAAAAGCAATTTATGACTGTCTGGTTGTCACCTGACTTGAGACTATTCCTACAATATACATTCAAGGTTTGATAAGATATGGTCGACTGTCACAGGTAACTTATCAATGACTAAGGCCATGTTGAATACTGGTATATAGAAAAAAACAGAAACTTAAATAATTATACCTTAATTTTGAAGTCCTGAAATCGACACCATACAATGTTGATAATTTTTAACATTTCCACATGCAGGTTTAAAATAAACAGGTGGCGCCCTACATCCATGGAAAATAAGGTGTAGAGTGTCGACGAACTCATTGTTCAACTTTAACGTAGATTTTATGGCAAAACAGTATGCATATCCAAATGTCAGATTTCACCATGGTACTAAAATCAATTGTTTGCTCCATACTAGTCTTAATCCTCTAAGATTGACTTGTAATCTACACGGAATACTTTTTCAGCATTTCTAATCTTCAGCAGAAAAAGTCAGGGTTGGCCATTAAATATAATAATCCCATTTGAAAAATCCAGTTGGTTTTTTGTCAGAAATCTTACGACTACGAAAGATGATTTCTAAATGACATCAATATAAAAAGTTAAAAAATCAGTTCTATTTCTGGGAATTATTGCCCAAATAACATGGTACTGATTAATTTTGTATAATTAAAACTTATTTATGAAACCTAAATTCACGTACGTATCCATATTAATTATTATGATACGGGCATTATATTGATGTCTTGAAAGTGATATGATTTATCTACGATGTAATACATACATTGAACTGATAATTTTTTTCACCTAGAAACAGTAAATCCTTCGTCAGACAGCAGTTTGTAGAGAAATTAAGTCAATTACTGAAAATAAGCTCTATCCAATACACAACCAATATAAAGTAAAGAGATATAGGTTTCCACATGCAAAATTGTTCGTTACTCGTCCCAAAGCTAATTAGATAAAATACGGACTACTATTTCAGGTCATTCGTTAAATAAATTAATATGTATTATATACCGTGGCATAAATACATTAGCATGTGTTACTTCCACTCTTTCAACCGATCCCAGGGGAAAAATAAATATGTTTCCGATTTCATGTCGTCTCATCACTTTAATTACACACTTATCATGTTCGCAGTAATTGTCATCAACAGATTGCTACAACTGTTTCAACAAATCGATCAATTTAAAAGTAAAATTTTATGCAGGTAAGACAATATCAATCATGTAATTCTGTATAGATCTTCCTGGAAATTATTTTCAGGTCACTTTATTTAAATAATTTCTATCGTTCAGGGATCTCAAAAAACAGCAGGAAATAACCGAAATCCGTGTAATACAAAATTCATTTACGGAATGAAATTGACTGATACTACAGAGACGCATCAACAAGTTTTCCGATGTCTGGAAGTTGAATAAAAATTAAAATTTAATTTCCTGCTAGTTTTAGGATGAGGAATATTAATTGGAATAATTAAAACATAATTAAATATTAAACATGATCAACCAGCAAAGCCTTCTCACCAATCATCGTTTTGACACACTTACAAGCAGTATTCACAGAACATTTAATTTAAAACAAATTCAATATTTCAGAACAGATTAAGCTGATCTATTTATTATGCAAACCATCGGAAACGACTGTAATCCAAACATGTACTAATTAAGACTAAATGCATTTTTCCCATTTAATCTGATTTTGTAACAGAACTTGCATAAAGCCACAGGTAGTCATTTTGGTGGTCCAAATTTAAATGCTCTACAGTTTATTCGTGTGATTGCCAGATACACATTGAGCTCAAGTAATATTGTAACTTAGTACAGGTAAGACTCTTCATTAATTCAGAAACAAACATCCAATTTCATAAAATGTTTACATTTGTTTATATCACGTGTTTGTCAATAATTGATTTTGATTCACTTCAAAAATTAAAACTGCATATTTAATGCTGTAATTAGTTCTGATAACATATCTTCGTTTTCACTTCATAATTTCCGAATGATATATTTCAATGGAATACACATAACGCCATCCAATTTCAAAACGTATCAGCACAATAGATTTTACAATTAAAGCTGTATGGTGACTCGTTAATAATTAACTCAACGGTATGATGTATTACATACACTTATTTTTTTCACATGACGAATGTGTCTTATTACATATTTATTTCAACGCAGAAACTGATAACGTTGTCGCTAATAGCTGCAATTCCTATTTATAACCTCACCCTTTTATTGACTGCATTCTTCTGAAATCTGCATCAGCCGGTGTAACTGTTTCATGTTCATTCAACCTTGTTATGATTTTTCAACCTTTCGTAATAAACTTTGTTCAAAGAAATCGACCACTTGTGTGGAAGAGCTTTATTGTTTCACTTCCTTCCAAAGTTCCGTTACGAAACACAGAAAATTGTCCCTGATCATGCAACTGAACTATGAAATTTATTTTCAGAATTTTTTAAATGGTCTTGGCTATTATGTATCCTATTTCCGACAGCATTGTTCAGCTACTCGAATGAAAATAAAGCTTTAGATCTAATATCCCTCATAATTCCCCACGATGCATTTCTGTAATACTATGATATTTCAAAGACATATATTGATTCGCTTCAAACTTTCACAGAGTTTTTTCTTAAAAATCCTCCTTCTATATACTTAACTTTTCATTCTTTCACATATGACAAATGAAAAAAGTTATTGAATTTCTGTCATAAAATGCAATTTCTATTGAAATGAAAGTTTAAAATGTTTTCAGTCATGTTTATTAAGGAATGAGGAATGAAAAAAAATTGCACAATAAATGTTCAAGACTTAATATTGGATTTTTTAAAGAAATGTTAAATTTTATTGAAAAGAACATTTGTAAGTGTTGCCTTCATTACGATATGATGAAAAAAAAAAATTCACAAAAATTACTCATGACTTAATATTTGAGTTCTTTAACAAAATGTACATTTTATTTAAAAGAAAATTTTAATATTGAAAAAATAAAAATAAGAAAAATAAAGATAAAAAAATACTCAAAACTTAATAAAATTTCAAATTTAAAACAACAAATTTTTTTTATTTAAGTTGTTGACCAGACTGCAATTTATTTACAAACAATTAAAATCTCCACATACGAAAGATGCTTTAAACAGAAGATCTGGTAGTTTAATTAAAGAAGGCAAAATAAAAAAAAAACTGTCCATGCTTAAAATTTCACTTAAAATATACATCAAGTTCTCCTAATGGTGGAAGTTTAACTGGTACTCAGAGCAGTGTAGTTAATCAAGAATTTAATGCTTATTTTCTCTGATTTGACCACCGTTAATAGTACAATTAATGTCAATTTTATTTTCAGAGTGTGTTGATCATTTCACTTTTATCGAGAATGACTTACCGAGAGAATCATACAAATTATATTAAATCTGTCCACTGAATTTATACAAGTACAAATCTTTGGTGTTAAAGTCACAAATAAAAGGTGCTTCCAATTTCAATGGCTGATGGACATGCAAAGATGGCTATTTAAAAATGAAGCTAAATAAATACAGTGATTAAAAAAATGTTCACTCATAATGAACACAAGTCAACGCATACAAACAAATTGTTTTCATAGGACATAGATATCCCCAACGATAACAAATTTAAATCAGTTAAATTTCAATAGAATCTGTGAATGATGCTAAACAACTTTTTCAAATTCAAATTTCAAACAGCCAAGATTTTCTCTAGTTGTAATATGCAAACCAAAAATTTTGCTACTGTCAGCATCATAAGGGGCCATAACTCTAGAGAAACATAAGTTAAATCAGATAAACTAATATCTGTGTTTAGTGGTCCCAAACAACATTTCTCAATTTCAAATGATTTGGACAAAGCTTTCATAAATTATCATGAAGCAACCACAAATTTAGCTATTTTTAGTTTCTTATTATAATAAAGGCAAAATCTCTTAAACTGAATCCTTCCATGGTTGATGTAGTTGGTAGTAAAACCTGAAAGTGGTGTTAAACACCATTCATATAATTAAACAAGCAATTAAAAAAAAAACATACCAATAAGAGGCAAATAATACATATAAGGGAAAATTTCAGACATGGTCATTGATGACATGCATGTATTTTTATTGTTTATTTGATGTTTAATGCCATTTTCAGCAATTTTTCAGCAATATCATAGTGTCCAGTTTTTATTAGGGGAGGAAGCTGGAGTACCTGGAAAAAACCAGCTACCTGTGGTAGGAAAACTGGCAATCCTTGTCAATTAATGTTGATGTTGAACGCACCCTGCCCGCAGCAAGACTCGAACCCACAATGTCATGTGGACAGACCACGTGATCAGTAGTAGACCAACTACCATAACTACTCTGCCACCTAGGCCTCTGTTAAAAAATGTTTTGAAAGAAATGCCATAACTTAATCATATCTACTGTAAATAAAATAGTCTATAGAAATAAATCACCATGAACATATCTTTCTACATCTATGGACATCACCAAACATGATGCTGTGAACCGAAAAGTTAATTTACAATATCTCCAAAGTGTTGAAAAAAATTTATATAAAAAAAAATATTGTTGGCTGGATTTTAACCAGTGAGAATCAAGTAAAGTATTCACTTTTCAACTACAAATACCTAAAATTAAAACTTCAAAAAGACCTGGATTTCCATAACACTTTCATTACAATCTCAAACTAATGGATAGTTACGTAAGAAAAAAAAATATGGACACCCACAAAGAAATGGAATTATCTCTTAAAAGTTCCAACAAAATGGCCATAATTAGAGAATTCTTTATCAATTTTAATCAATCAATAAATACGCGTCATTTAGCAAACCTGTATTCCTGTCTTAAATAACAGTGCATGTCATTCATTCTTGGAAATAAGCTAAATTTGATCAACGAAACATCTGCTTTCTGAAATAAGATAACAAAACCTTTTCCGTGACGTTGAAGTTTTAGTTTTGAAAGACAAGCCTCTAAACAGACAAAGGGTGAAATTAAAAAAAACACTGGTTGTCATTTCAACAATAATTGAAAATATTTTCTTTGAAAATGTAGAATTTTTTTCTATTTTAAGGAACTTTTGTAATCATTATATAATGGAAGGTGTGCAACTGGGCAAATAGAGATTGGTAATTTGTACACTGGTACCCAGTATAAGTACACCTAATACAGTACAGTTAATACTACTGGTTCACTTTTCTACCAGTCATAAGAATTCATAAGAGTTCCAACAAAACAACTCCATCTAGTGTTAGATGAACTTTTTTAAAGCATTTATTTACGGTTTTTCCTGCTTTTAATGATTAAATTTACAATTCAAACAATAATTTTAAAAAAAATTATGAAAATACAGCATAAAAGCGTGGTAATGTCAGAACTATGTACATCAAAGATGTCGCTACTAAAGTTCCATTCATTAATGACTGGGGAAAAGCAATGCCAAAAAGATGCCAATAAAAAAGTAATCGGAAATCACCGGAAAAGTCATTTCTGATTGCTAGCGATCGTTTCCTTTGTAGACAGCTGGATACTGCCACAGATATGACTTATCCGTAAATACAGATAACTGACTAGACAGAAAACATTTGCTATCAAGTTTCATTCACACATAACATTGTGAAAAAATATGTCATTCTTAAGAGTTAGATTGGCTATTAAGTGATACAGACAAGCACATTATGTAGATTCAGTCTCGAACTTACAATCCCAGGATTAAGGACTAACTGCCCTGAGTATTTGGTTAAAAAGGCCCCCAACAAAAAAGACTCAAGACAATGTTGTTATTATTCAAACTGGATACAATAAAAAAAAATTTTTGTGAAAGAATATCTTTTATTTACAGGAAGAAGAAATACCATAGCAGTAAATGAATCATAAAAAATAAAACACAGGATGTTTTATGTGACGTTTCAATGGCATAGCTGAGGTTGTGGGTTCTAGTATCCATGTGGGCCAGGTGTACTAGCCTCTCTTTCTTAATTGACAAGGATTGCCAGTTTTTCTACCAAAGGTCAGAGGGACTTCTCCAGGTACTCCAGCTTCCTCCCCCAATAAAACTGGATTATATTCTACAGAAAAAATGATAAAAAATATAAAAAGAAGACATTTTTTTATAACAAATCATGCATTCTAGTCAAGTTTCCACTGTAGGCGAAATGTGAATGAAATTGACAACTAGTCATTCGCATCTGCATATATAGCAGTTCTAATGAGTTTGACCTTTTTTACTAATTAGCCTTAAGGATTAGCAGTGATAATAGAAAATGCAATTTCTCTTGTAATAGAATAGGTATTGATCAAATCCTTATGTCAAGGCATTAACTAAGTACTTAATGGTTCTAAGTTAATTCAGTACGATAGGCAATATGACTTAGCTGCTATTTTTGAATCTGACATTTTGCAACTTGCTATGTAACGATTGGCTAATGTATGTCATATCATTTCAGCCATTTTTCCATAATCTCCTAATTAGGGCCAATATACCAGACAAAGCTACTATTTTGGAGTCGGACATTTGTAACTTGCTTTGTAACAATTGGATAAAATAAGTGGATCTTGCTATTTCATCAATTTCACTGTAATCCCTATATAAGGAACACTCTACCAGTTGCCCAATATGGCACATTCAATACTACATGTATTTGTATAGTTCTTTAACTAAAATATTCCCCAAACCTCAGGCCACTCAATCTGCAGAAGGCTACATTTTCTGTGCAGAATGGGTGGCCGGACATATCTAATTTCAAACTAGCCAGTAATAACTGCCTGGACTTTAAGGCTGGACCAAGTTAGGAAAATCTATTACCCATTTTTTTAAACAGTACTGTCAGCACTTTGAAAAATGAAAGTGAAGCAATTTTAACATTCAATAAATGCTGATTTTACATTTTTATATCACTGAAAAAGATTAAAGTTATCTGTAAAGGTTTGTTTGTGTTATAGGTCTTAACTTGTGGAGAGATAACAGTAATATTTGGTTAAAGTCAAAGCAACAAATGTTTAACATATAAGCAGCCACATATTGAGTGCCAATATTATTGGAAAGTTAATTTCCAGATGATCAAGTTATCAAGAGATAGCTAATGAAAAAGTTATTTAAAGATTTGTATTGATAATTTGCAACCGCTTTGAAGATATTGAGTAATTTAGCAATTGCAAATTCAACTAGAGTAAAAACACCTGTGAGCAATGCTCACCATTGATACCCCCCGCTTCACAATTACTTTGAAAATTCAGGTGTTCTTAATTATGAAATTGAAACTTTATCTAGTTAAACGTGAAGGCGAAATTGCAGATAATACATGTAACCCTCCCCAATCCCCCATAGAATGGCATCCCCTATGTCAATGACAAAGTCCATGTTTTTCTATGGCAAACCTCCAATAATATTCTGATCAAAATGTTTTATATCCAATGCACAATGGCAATATGTGACCAAGATTCTGTATAAGTTTCAACAAATTCCATTCAGTGGTGTAGGAGGAATTGTAAATAAAAGATGGGTATCCCATTATGTCCATTACAAACTCCATGTTTTTCTATGGGAAACCCCAAATATCATTCCAATCAAAATGTTAAATATCTCCTGCACAATGGCACTATGTGACATGGATTCTGTGCAAGTTTCAACAAATTCCATTCAGTGGTGTAGGAATGAGTTGCACATAAGAGATGGGTATCCCTTATGTCCATGACAAAGTCCATGTTTTTCTATGGGAAACCCCAAATATCATTCCAATCGAAATGTTATATATCTAGTGCACAGTGGCAATATGTGACAACATTCTGTGTAAGTTTCATCAAATTCCATTTAGTGGTGTAGAAGGAGTCGCACATAAGAAATGGGTATCCCCTTTTGTCAATGACAGTCCATGTTGTTCTATGGGAAACCCCAAATATCATTCCGATCAAAATAATAAATATCTTCTGCACAATGGCACTATGTGACAAGGATTCTGTGTAAGTTTCAACAAATTCCATTCAGTGGTGTAGGAGGAGTTGCACATAAGAGATGAGGACCCCCTTAGGTCAATGACAATGTCCATGTTTTTCTATGGGAAACCCCAAATATCGATCCGATCAAAATGTTTAATATCTCCTGCACAATGGCACTATGTGACAAGGATGCTGTGTAAGTTTCTTTAAATTCCATTCAGTGGTGTAGGAGGAGTTGCACATAAGAGATGAGGCCCCCCTTAGGTCAATGACAATGTCCATGTTTTTCTATGGGAAACCCCAAATATCGATCTGATCAAAATGTTTAATATCTCCTGCACAATGGCACTATGTGACAAGCATTCTGTGTAAGTTTCATTAAATTCCATTCAGTGGTGTAGGAGGAGTTGCACATAAGAGATAGGGACCCCCTTAGGTCAATGACAAAGTCCATGTTTTTCTATGGGAAACCCCAAATATCATTCCGATCAAAATGTTAAATATCTCCTGCACAATGGCACTATGAGACAAAGATTCTGTGTAAGTTTCATCAAATTCCTTTCAGTGGTGTAGGAGGAGTTGCAAATAATAGAAAGTGTAACGGACGGACGGACAGACGGACGGACGGACGGAAGGACGGACGGACACCATGAACACTATATACCCCCCGCTTTTCAAGCGGGGGGTATAAATACAGATTCTGTTCTGCAAGGTTTTTAAAACCATAATGGCTGCCAAAACCTTCCTTTTATATGAATTTCTGACCCAGATATGCAACAACCTTCTCAGTTTTTCATCGGATTAACAATTAAATCTTTCTTTGATCTGAATCTCCACCTTAAGATCCTTGTGCAACTTTGAGGCTGTTTACAACTAAATAAATGCATGCTAACCACTAAAATTTAATAAGATCATGTCATTAGATGCAGGATTACAGTAATCAAAGAGTTTCATGGACCCAGATCAATATCTAATCAAATTCTAGTCACAACAACTCTTTAATGGATATTCATATTTATGGAATTGCAATGTTTTATGTACTGTTCTGAGAACTCCAGACTGCAAAACAATGTCAAACATAATATATTACAGATGACACTGCAGCTATCAAATTTTCAAGCATTATGAAATAAACAAGCTAATATTTCATGTCAAATAAACTAATGTTGATGGCATATAAGTAGAGAATGTCACTGTCTGGAAGCAAGTCTACGATGGAATGGATTATAATTAAATACCCATCTGAAGGATCTTTAAATAAATTACTAATTACTAAGTTCCTATTTTTAATTTTTGATAATGTTAACCATACAGAGACACTGAATTCTATAATTTAATGAACACTTGCAAGAATAAAACACTTCTGCATGGTAAATTGATTCATATACATTTAGAAACCAAAACACTTTATGTGTATAGCATGAATTTAGAAGAAATCCTCCAGGGTAGTTAGCCATCTCAGTGTCAGAATAATGTTAAACCCCTGGAAGCTCCAAGGGTCTAGTATTTTGAAATGTAATTTCCAATTTTTTTAAATAAAATTGAAGTGAAACAGAATCAAAATGTTATAAAACAGATAATTTTCGGATCATTTTTTTTTATGCAAGCAACATATCAAATATGAAATAAAATGACAATCCGCTGTATTCAGCTGATCAAGTTGTAATAACAAGGAATACAGCCAAGTGAATAAACCTCCTGCTGAAAAATTGCTGAAATTGGTGTAAAACATGATTTAAAGAAACAAACAATAAAGGAAATACTCGCTTCAAACACAAAGTTTTTGGTTTTCAAACAAGAATTTTTTCGGCTTAATAACAGATTACTATGATAGCATTGGTATTGACCCCTGGCTTAAAATACCATGTGACACTGGCAATACCCCTTATTTTGTTTAACATTTATGTCAGTAGCAAAACTTGTTACGCGAAAACAGAAAACAACTTATACACTAAAAGTCAAAACTTAAGTCTTTCAAAAAAAAGTCTAGCTTAAAATTTGTGTTCCAGTGGTCGCTGGTTTATAGAACTTTTGTTTAAATGAACTGTGCTCAAATGATACTAAAGAAAAACAATAAAAGTCTAGTGCTATTTTAACCTAACTTCACAACTTAAACAGCAATCAGCTCTGTTTGCAACCTTAGTCTGCTCATCTATTAGTTCTTGTGTTTGAATAATAATGTTTGTGTATTTGCTTTTTTGTAATTTCCACAATACTTTCCATATTGATTAAAAATTGTTTGAGTTTTTAGCATTTTCTTTTTTTGATATTCTCTAAACACCACTTGAACCTTACAAGTAAAAACAAAAAAAGTTAGATATTGACATTTTACATAAAGAAACGTCTATTTCAGTTATGACAGCAAACAAGAAATGTGTATACATTTCATGAAATAAACAGAGAAAATCGTCAAAATCAATATTTCTATACAATAAATTGTTTAATAAATGCCAAAGTACCCGAATAGCTTGTTATAATTAACAGATGTAGCTTTAGAAGATGAATTAATTTCAGTCGTTTTCAGGACCTCATGTGGCCTAAGAAACAGACATCATTTGGAGTTTCTTTGTATGAAAATTCAAAAAGAATTGTTTTGAAATCAATTATATATATTGAACCTGAGGTTGAGTTTAAAAATAAAAAAAATAATAAAATAAACAATATTATGAAATTCAGACCTAAAAAATTTAAGCAGTAGTCTATTAGGGATCATTAACGCATTTAGGGATATATCATAATTTCTATTTACAGAGGACATTTTGTCAATTACATTTATTCTGATTTGTACTTTTGGAGGTCATTATAAGTTCAACGGTATCTGGTTTTCTATTTTGGGGTTTATTAAGGTCATTCAAGGGAATATTCTCTGTGGATTTCACAAAAAGTTGTAAAATTTATATCACAAGTATCAGAAGATCAAAGAGAAATGCATTGTGACGTCATCACTTACGATGTATTTTACTCTTACAACTTTTTGTGAAAAATACTGCTGATTTCTATATTTGGAGTTCATTAAAGTCATTCAGGGATATCCATATTTCTATATTTTGGGGTCATTAAGTCATTGAAGGATATCTTGGTTTCTATTTTTGGATGTCAACAATATTCTGATTTCAAAGATATCTTTATTTTTGAGGCTTTTAATGCATTGAAGGGTATATCCAAATTTTTAATTGTGAAGGTTAATAGGTTATACAAGGATATCCCAACTTATATTTGTGAGGTAATGTTCAATAAGTCATTAAAGAGTATCCTTATTCTATTATAAATGGGAATAAGTTAATCAAGATTTCAAATAGCGTTTTGTTATATTATTGATCGAGAAGACATTTGTCAAGAATTTAGAACACTGGTGTACACAAAAAGCAATTACTGAGATTAAAAATGACTTTCCAATTGAAATTGCTTACAAAATTTAGTAAATTTTTCCAATATTAATTTCGCTTAAGGAATTTCACATAAACTTTGAGTACTCACAGGATCTGGTATATATTCAATTGAATTCAGTGGAGAAATAAGATCATTTATAATGTAATTTCTATGGTAAACTGCTCATTTCACCATTACAAGATATTTCCTGTCGATATTGCTAAGGATTTGATTTTGATGACATTTTTAGCATACTAATGGGTAAATTTTACTATTTTGATAAATATATTGGATAAAAACTCTGTCGTAAATAAATCAATATGTCGCCAGTTAATGAAATCTGATCATGTAAGTTTCATTCATTATAAGTTATCCAAGAAATCTAACTGAAATGCACAACGAAAACAACATTAAGAATAAAACATAATCTGCATTAATTTCAATCGCTATATTTTTTTAGTCTATAGGTGGAGACTATTTTCTTGAAAATTGTTCCTTTAGACTATAAAAAAGATCCTAATTAGACCTATAGTAAACCAAGACTTGTAGTCTCGAAAATACATATTTTCATTGGATGAAATAAATGCAAGTTTGATCCTTTTGTCCTTATTTCACAGAGACCATAACCAGTATTCAAAATTGAACACTTTTCAATACAACTACAAAAAAAAAAAAAAAAAAAAAAAAAAAAAAAAAAAAAAACCTGAAAAAAAACAGGTGCAGACGACAGATAATTGGGGGATGGTTTGGGATCAGTGACCCAGTTCCTCCCCATCACTCATCCAAGATCTCCTTTAAATTATTTTAATAGAATGAAATCAGAGTTTCAAATGTAAGAAAAGATGTTTGAGGTTTTTTTTATATAATAAGAAAACGGAAACTAATTCATATAACAGACAACATTATATACAACAACCTGTTAGAACTGTCAACAACCTAAATATATCTTCTGTTACAAAAGAATTTTGCAGCCTTAATTTGACCCCAACCAGAAATGACCATAGCGGCATTGTGCATTGTCCTATTCAATTATCTCAGTAACTCAATTACCAATAGACGGATTTGTAACAGACAAGATTGACGTCTATAAAATTATCACTATTTCCATAATATACTATTGGCAACAAGGAATGGTATTAAATAGTAATTGAAATCTTATTTACAGATAATTGGTGGGATTGTGTCCGTAGGAAGATAAGCTGATAATGACTTCGGAGGGATGTTCAACAGACACGTTATCATATCCGTACCCATTATCTGGTATAAAAAATTGAAATCTGTCTTGGTCAAAGACCCTAGAAATTTGAGCCATGATATCTTGTACGTTTCTGGTGTCTGTAACATACCAATTATCTGGTGCTACAAATAGAATTGGACCCAGGTAAGAGATTCCTGAAATTTGAGCCACTGTATTTTGTATGTTTCTGGTGTCTGTAACATACCAATTATCTGGTGCTAAAAATTGAATTGGGCCCAGGTGTGAGAGTTCACAGAAATTTGAGCCACTGTACTTTGTACTGGTCTTGAGTCTGTAATATCAGCATCAATTAAGATGTTATTATATCCTTATTATTTTATCTGGTATTGAAAGTTCAATTGGTTCGTGGTCAAAGATGCAAGAAATAATTTGAGCCACGATATGTACAAGATATACATATATGTTGTCTGTAAGGTCTGCATGACTTCTTGGTTTTGTGAAATAACAAACTATTATAATAAACTTAGCTGGATCAAAGCGTAGTTTGGAATAAAAATAAGACCTTGTATGATATTTGGGCTTAGAGAGAATTATGACTGCACTTAATGCTAAAAACAAACTGTTACTATCCATATAGTAATACTGTGTGCTTTATCTATCAGTCAGGTGATAAGACTGGTAACTTAAATCAGCTGATACCACAACATTATCAAAGCAACAAAATCATAGGACAAAGTTACAAATACATAATACATTCATTGATACCCCTGTTACAGAAGAACAGATTTAATGATAATTTCTAACGCTTTTTGTCGACTGGTGGTGACCTTGACCTTTGATTTAATTCCTCCAGCATCAATACGATTCTTACCACCTGATATGTAATAATATCCTAAAGTTTCATTGAAATCAAATGCACACTTTTTGAGTTATGGTATGGTCTGGAAAAGTTTTTGTTTGCACAAATTTCTAACATTTTTTAAAAAAATGTGAGATTGAAAATTGATCGATTTTCCCCAAAAATTAATAGACTTTTGATCCATTCCATCTAATATGAAACTATATCCCAAAGTTTCATTGAAATTAAATGCACACTTTTTGAGTTTATGTCCGGAAACATCTTTTTTGTAAACATTTCTAACACTTTTGTCGACTGTGACCTTGAAATTTGACAAATTTCAACCAAAATTGATATGCTTCTTACCCACCTGATATGTAACAATATCTCATAGTTTCATTTAATCTTAACAATGGGGTGTTCCTGAGGTTTAGCAAATCACATTCCACTAAAGTGACATTATATGTCTGTCATGAGAATGTCAGAATGAGGATTACCTTCTCTAGAATGTCAAAATGAGTCTTACCTTCTCTAGAATGTCAGAATGAGGCTTATCTTCTCTAGAATGTCAGAAAGAGGCTTATCTTTTCTTGAAAGGCTTACCTTCTCTAAAATTTCAGAATAAGGCCTACAACCTCTAGAATATCTGAATGAGGTTTACCTTCTCTAGAATGTCAGAATGAGGCTAGGATGCTAGAATGCTAGGATACGGCTTACTTTCTCTAGAATGTCAGACAGAGGCTTACCTTCTCTAGATCAGCCAATCTATGTGTAAGATCTGAGACTTGTATTGTTAGTTCTGTGTTTTGTGAGGCACTTTCTTCTAAATCAGCTTCCTAAAATTGTGATAAAATATTATTAAAACTACAAGCATTTCATAATGGGAACCCTGTACATGTACTTCTACAAAAACTCACAGAAAATTGTGGAATGGGTTTATAATATACTGTGGTTTCTTAAGTACACAACACACTCAATTATAAAAACATTTTAAAGAGAAGTGACACCTTCATTTTGATCACAGCTGTAATAGCTAGATAATTTGTAAATAGCTGGTTTCCTAATATAAATTACTAAATTAAAAGGTCACAATAAGTTAAAATAAGATTAACTTACAGCCCACTGGTAAACAAGAGATACTCTAGTATTTAAAAAAAACACTTTATGTTTAAAATGCTGCTAATCAAAGCATTAAGTTGAACCAAGGGGTCGTGAAAATACTGGTATAGCAACATCGTTTAAGATGAGAAAGCAGCATAAAACTTTGTCTTTTATAAAGGAGTTATGTCCCTTTTGGGTAGGTGTTTACAGGATTTGTATCCCTTTTGGGAAAGTAGATATTTAGTAGGAATGTAAAGTTATGTCCCTTTTGGGTATACAAGAGTTACATCCCTTTTCTACAGGGACTTGTATGATGATTTCCAGCACATTAGTTTATCCTTTATCTAAGCACCTATCCCTATGATGCTCATAATTTCAAATTAAGTTTGTACTAATCTTTCATACCATTTTAATTGTATCTAACAAGCTCATAATTACATCATATTTCAGCTGAGTGGTTAAGGTAGATTTTCATCTACTTTGGTGTTTAATGCCACTTTTAGCAATTTTTCAGCTATATCATGGCACAAAGATTTTACTGGGGAGAAGGCCAGAGTACCCAGAGAAAAAAAGCATAAATGTGAAGGTAAACCTGAGGTTTGATTAAGCATGAATGGAATAACAAACAATTGAACAGATAAACAGACTGAAAATCTTCATAGCCCCCAACTTTTTGTTGTGGGACAGAAACAATTTATTTTTATTTATTTTTTTTATACTGAACTCATTAATTAATAAATTGATATGATAATATAGGTATAATAAAGTCTTTCGTTAATATTTTAAATACTATGGAATTTAATTAAGAATTGAATGCATTCTATTCAAGTTTCATTGATGTATGAAAGTGTTGAAAATGGTGAATTACAATGAAATGCATACATAATGTAATTAAGAGTAAATAATGATAAAATTACTATTAAGTTCACCAATGTCTATTCTATTTTCAGAAAAAATGGTGGGTTTTTTCTTGTATTCCCTAAATCCAAAACAGTTCCAACTATTTTGTTAGCATGGAAAAACATTTGGAACCACTTATTTGACATTATTATGTTTTGTAGGTATTTCAGTGATGCTCAAAACAAAGGGGAGGAGAACTGAGGATGGAGGGAGAGGGCACCTTACCAAATTATTGTCCCTGCTGCATTACTTACTAAGTTTTTACTTCTGGCTCTTTCTCTTTCTATTTCTTTACTCAATCTTTCATATTCAATCTTTTTCTGGGTAAATTCAACTTCCTGTTGAATAAATAGATAAATGTTTTCTTCAGAGTTGATGATTTTTTTCTAAAAGATGGGAGACAACTCTTACAGAATAATAAATTTTACCACAATAAATGGTACTACTAGAGTTGTCTCCCATTTATAACTCTTCAAGCAGGCTAGGCTGTATTTATAATCATTACAGATATATAAAAGTTACAAAACACATCAATCAGGTTTTCCAGATGTCATTCCAGTAAATGCCCTGTGTCCAGACCAGACACTGCATAATACTTTATATTAAAACAAAAAAATTAATTATTTATGACTAAATGGATATATAATGGAACTTTAAGAATTTTATTTTTTTTAAAAGGAGCAAATCATTAAGGGGGCATTGGTTTTGTCTGGGTTGTTCGCTATGTTGATTAATGGCATCCCTCACTTGTTTGTCTGGTTGGAGGAAGCAACACCCAACCCTTAAACAATAACAACTACGGAAAGCTTTAGAAAGATGCAAATTAGCTGCCTGACATGCTTTTCTCTGTCGTTTGTACAAACAATCTAAATTGAAATCTGAATATATGGTGCAATATATAGTTTGTTATTTGAATGGGGTTTCAGAAATATTTAATGTATATCGTAACATCCAATTATTATCTGAGGAGAAATAGTATACTCTGGGAACTTTCGGTAAGAAAAATTGCAATCTGTGTGGTACTATATATAGATTGTCATATTAATGTACAATCATCAGAAAAATCTTGCACATGCCTTAGCAACAGGTAGAAATATACCGCTATGTCAATCCTTCTGTTCTGTTCAGTGACGAGTAAAAATACAATAATAAATAACCAGTCTGTACAATATGTATTATTAACTTGCTTGATTGAATGCTTGTTTGTTTGAATGGTGTTTAATGACACTTTCAGCTATTTTTCAGCAATATCATGGTTTCCAGTTTTTATTCGGGGAGGAAGATGGGGTACCCTAAGAAAACCCCCAACCTGGGGTAGGAAAACTTGCAATCCGTGTCAAAAGGAGTGTACACCCTGCTCGCAGTGAGTCTGAAACCCATAACCTCAGTGTTCACAGACCAAGTGATCAACAGTAGATGACTTCTACCTTAACCATTATGCCACCAAGGTCATGTGACCAGTGAGTCTGAAACCCATAACATCAGTGTTCACAGACCAAGTGATCAACAGTAGATGACTTCTACCTTAACCATTATGCCACCAAGGTCATGTGACCAGTGAGTCTGAAACCCATAACCTCAGTGTTCACAGACCAAGTGATCAACAGTAGATGACTTCTACCTTAACCATTATGCCACCAAGGCCATGTGACCAGTGAGTCTGACTTCTTGTGTAAAATACCCACATTGATCAGATTATCTTTTAACCATAAAATTTAGTATTGTACACAACTAATTGTAGTAGTATTTTGTTTATTTATTTGATTGGTGTTTAATGCCACATTCAGCAATATTTCAGCTATATCATGACGCCCAGTTTTTAGTAGGGACGAAGCTGTAGAACCCAGAGAAAACCCCGAACTTCAGTAGGAAAACTGGCAATCCTTGTCAATTAAGATTGGAGTTGAGTACACCCTGACTGCAGTGAGAATCGAACCTGCAATCTCAGTGTTGACAGACTACGTGATCAATAGTAGACGAACTATCTTAACCACTCTGCCATCGAGGCCCCTTTGTAGTAGTAAACTAGAGTAAAAACACCTGTGAGCAATGCTCACCATTGATACCCCCGCTTCACAATTACTTTGAAAATTCAGGTGTTCTTAATTATGAAATTGAAACTTTATCTAGTTAAACGTGAAGGCAAAATTGCAGATAATACATGTAACCCTCCCCAATCCCCCAAAGAATGGCATCCCCTATGTCAATGACAAAGTCCATGTTTTTCTATGGCAAACCTCCAATAATATTCTGATCAAAATGTTTAATATCCAATGCACAATGGCAATATGTGACCAAGATTCTGTATAAGTTTCAACAAATTCCATTCAGTGGTGTAGGAGGAATTGTAAATAAAAGATGGGTATCCCATTATGTCCATTACAAACTCCATGTTTTTCTATGGGAAACCCCAAATATCATTCCGATCAAAATGTTAAATATCTCCTGCACAATGGCACTATGTGACATGGATTCTGTGTAAGTTTCAACAAATTCCATTCAGTGGTGTAGGAATGAGTTGCACATAAGAGATGGGTATCCCTTATGTCCATGACAAAGTCCATGTTTTTCTATGGGAAACCCCAAATATCATTCCAATCGAAATGTTATATATCTAGTGCACAATGGCAATATGTGACAACATTCTGTGTAAGTTTCATCAAATTCCATTTAGTGGTGTAGGAGGTGTCGCACATAAGAAATGGGTATCCCCTTATGTCAATGACAGTCCGTGTTGTTCTATGGAAAACCCCAAATATCATTCCGATCAAAATAATAAATATCTCCTGCACAATGGCACTATGTGACAAGGATTCTGTGTAAGTTTCAACAAATTCCATTCAGTGGTGTAGGAGGAGTTGCACATAAGACATGAGGACCCCCTTAGGTCAATGACAATGTCCATGTTTTTCTATGGGAAACCCCAAATATCGATCCGATCAAAATGTTTAATATCTCTTGCACAATGGCACTATGTGACAAGGATGCTGTGTAAGTTTCTTTAAATTCCATTCAGTGGTGTAGGAGGAGTTGCACATAAGAGATGAGGACCCCCTTAGGTCAATGACAATGTCCATGTTTTTCTATGGGAAACCCCAAATATCGATCCGATCAAAATGTTTAATATCTCCTGCACAATGGCACTATGTGACAAGCATTCTGTGTAAGTTTCATTAAATTCCATTCAGTGGTGTAGGAGGAGTTGCACATAAGAGATAGGGACCCCCTTAGGTCAATAACAAAGTCCATGTTTTTCTATGGGAAACCCCAAATATCATTCCGATCAAAATGTTAAATATCTCCTGCACAATGGCACTATGAGACAAAGATTCTGTGTAAGTTTCATCAAATTCCTTTTAGTGGTGTAGGAGGAGTTGCAAATAATAGAAAGTGTAACGGACGGACGGACACCATGAACACTATATACCCCCAGCTTTTCAAGCGGGGGGTATAAATAGAGCAATAATTTATTTGTATATCTTACTGTATAGCAGATGCAATGATTACACTTAAAGGTTTATACACCTTTTTTGGCTCCAAATTTTCAAGATTGCTCTGCATGGTTTATAAAATTTTGTTGGCTCAGAATTCCACGATTTTTCTAGGACTTTGTGAACATTTTCCTTGACAGTGTCAATGACACTTGCAGTTTTGCACAGAATATGAGATAAAGACCCAATAAAAATGAATTCATAAATTAGGTTGTCTGCCTCAAAATAATAAAACTTGTTGGCTATGCTCAAATCTGATAGTTATATTTGTAATACAAATAACTGGGAATTTTATGACTTTTCTATGATTTTATTTCAACTTTGGGATTCCATGACTTTTCAAGGCCTTGAATTTTATTTTCCAAATGCAAGATTTCCCAGGATTTCATGACCCATATGCATCATTTTGCAGGATAAATTTCTTTTATCTGGAAATGTTCATTTACAAAATGGACGGAGAGAAAATGTTTTCATTGCAGGATAAAGATAGCATATTTATTAATGTAACAAATGCAGCGTTCTCACCATGTACTCCAGCTAATTAGTTTTTCCCCAATAAAACCTGGTCTGATATCATGATTATTCATAAAAATTGCTGACAGAGGCGAAAAATTTCATTAAAATAAACAAATAATCAATGCAAATAATCAACGTTGCATCTGAGACATTTTGAGAAGACTTTATTTGGGAAAAAATTGTGTTTCATACAAAATGTGTAATATAATTTGTGCATGTATGTATATCACTAAACTGTCAACAATTACGAAGATTTGTTGTTCTCATCGGAAACCATGGCTTCCCTCCTCCCAATTAAATAAGAAGAAAAACTGTTGAAAATGTAAAATCCTACACATAAAAAAATGTAATATATTCCCAATGGTCTATATTCCACTAATCAGTACCGAAAGTCGCATCTGTAGTCCCTTATGAATAGTGTTCACTTAATCATACAGAGAATTTGCGTTTATATTTACATTAGAGATATAAAGGAACACAAAAAAATAAATCAGAAATAATTTGAATACCAGAATCTGTGCAATCTGACGATAGCATTTCGAGCTATTGACATAACGAGTCGTGTCGACTATTTGATAAACGTCGTTACTGTACGAAACACGTAAAACCTGACATTTTTCCAATAATGCTGTAGACATTTGTATTTTATTGAAACAAATTACTGTGAAAAATAAGCTATAAAAATTATTTTCTGTCTGAAAATCGTTGACCATATAAGAAGTTTGTTCATTAAATCTGCATTTTTTGCAGTGTGAGCATGATTCAAATTAATACAATCTCTGTTGTTTTAGTGTCGAAATAACAGATAATTCTTATATTCAATGTTTGTTCTTGTACATATTTAGATTTTAAGTAGATATGTTATTAATTCATGCTATTGCTTTGAGACTGTGCACCAACTCATTGAAAATCTGCAACTAGGCTTTGATTGCTCTATTTTTTTCAGGGCATTGTGTCTGTTGAGGTGGTGCAGCATTTGCTTTCGATAACTGACAACAGTTAATGTCATGTTTAGCTTCATCTTTGGCTTCCTGTACTTATAACGTCCCCTTACTTCTACTGAAAGGTTTAGGCAATATATTGGGAGCACCACAGAATTACATGTTCCATTTTGTGATGTAAACTATAACTGCTATGTAATATGTTCACAATATGCTTGCAGTGACACTCTAACCCACAACCTCTACTCTATCATGTCTTTAGTAATACATGGTCATAGGTCAACATGACTAGCTTTACTCTATCATGTCTTGTAAATATAGGGTCAAAGGTCAACATGGCTTCCTCTACTGTATCATTTCTTTTGTAAATTAAGGGTAAGAGTTCAACATGGCTTCCTCTACTCTATCATGTTTTTGTAAATTAAGGGTCAGAGGTCAACATGGCTTTCTCTTAACTCTATTGTCTTTTGTAAATGTAGGGTCAGAGGTCAACATGGCTTGCTCTACCAACAGCACTAATGCTTGCTGATACAATAATATTTAATAACATCAGCAATCTTGAATAGCAGAAATATTCAATACCAAAACATAAAAATGCTAGGAATACCTTAGCACGAATTGGTTCAAAATAGACCAGCAATTTGGTTTAAAGGATGTTCTTGCTGCAAAACCAGCACTGAACATTAAGTCATGCAAATAATGGCATCAAAATAAGTTTTCAAATGAAAGATTGTTTCCATGAGTTAAGCTTTGGTACAATATATCCAAGTGCCCAAGTGTAAGAAGAAACAGTAATAAGTTAGAACCACCCATAACTCAGGCCAACCTTGTCATGTCAATGTGCTTAGTACACCTTGCATAATGTCTGGTTTAAATTCACAAAAGTCAGTGAGGACACATTGGTGAACCATAGGGTACAAGTAACCACCTAGAGATCGAGGTCACCCTTTCAATTGATGTCAAGGGCCTCGGTCAGGCCGAGTGGTTAAGGTAGTTTGTCTATTATTGATCACGTGGTCTGTCAACACTGATGTTGTGGGTTAAAGTCTCACTGCAGTGTACTCGACTCCAATCTTAATTGACAAGGATTGCCAGTTTTCCCACCGCAGATCGGGGGTTTTCTCAGGGTACTCCGTCTTCCTCCCCCAATAAAAACTGGACGCCATGATATAGCTGAAAAAGTGCTGAGAGTGGTGGTAAACACCAAACAACCAATAGACATCAAATCTGCCTTATAGGATTATCTTTGAAAACAAATCCTTGTATCCTGACAAAACAATAATTATTCTTGTAGTACCACCATTTATACACATATATACTTGTTCATATGCTTCTATGTCTGAAAGCTACATTTTACTTACAAGTCTTTCTGTTTCCTCTTTAGCCTTTGATAATTTGACAACCTCCTTTTGCAGGGCCTCATTAACGGATTCAAGTTCTTTTAAACGTTTGGTGTCTGCTTGTACATTCTGAAAGAAGTTAAACATTTTTTATACCAGGATTTATGCAGTTCCCTTGACAATGCTAACAATTTATTCTACACATTCAACACTCCATTTCATTTAGCAATGTCTAGTTAATGATACACTATTCCACGGCTTCTTTGTCATTTTCCTCTATAAAAGACAACGGATCTATCTTTGCAGCTCTAAAGATTTGGCCAGAATATCAATAATTGCAAAGCTCGTTCCAAGTCTATTTTCCGATTGCAATATATAGCTGTATCCTTTCATCAGTATATGAATGGTCCTTATTGAAATATCTCATAAATTCTATCTATAAAATCCTTGATTACTGATATATCTGTGCAAGCAAAACAAATTAGCAGTTCAATTTGGTCTTCAATTAATCGAAATGAAGTCATATAAATATTTCTGTCTTATGATTCAATACTTGTTCATTTCATATTTTCTTTCTGAATACACATAATTTTACAAAGGTCAAACAGCAATTAAGCTGTCAATAAGATCACACAAAACAATAAGTTTGTGTCTCATCCAGAAATCAAAGCTTAACTTTTTTCGGTTCGGCAAATTCAGAAATATAAGTACCATCAGCTTAACCAATGTCCAAATATAATCGCTTTGAAAAATAAATGACGATCGGTATCACATGCTGACTCTATCCACACATATTTTTTTTTCAGATTCTTTGAATCGGTAAAATTCTGTTAAAAATCTAAACGAAACAAGTTATAAAAATCTACATTGCACATATATATAGATTTTGTCAAAAACTAAGTGTGGTTCACAGCATTAAACGTTGTCATAAAACAATCCCTTTAGCTCACACTCCGAACTGTATAAGGGATGGCATATTTATTTAAACAAATTACTGTTAATTTGACCTTTGTAGCAAGTATAAGAAATGAGCATCTTTGAATAAAGTTCTAAGATCATGTGTCTGTGAGTCTCGTGTGTAGTAAAAGTGTGGCTTGGGACTCTGTACGGTACACATGGTTATAGATAATACTTCACGAGAGCATGAGTCTGTAAAGTTCAGGTAACTTACTAAGACATTATAAGTCATGCATATGAATTTTCTCAATGCTGAGTGAGTTCCCTGATCAATTTTCTTAATTTTAGATGTAATTTTATGAGGCTTCTTAAGAAAATTTTAAAAAATTAGGCTGCTAGCCAAATTTAATCCATAAGGAGTGCAAATTCAGTGGTATTCACTATGAAATAAAAATGTTAAAACATTATAAATATATGAACAGGAAAAAAACAGTACAATTTTATATTAAAAGACAATGCCTGCAATTATTTGAATAACAGCTTCTATTAAAAAGTCAAAATTTGGCTGTTATCTTGTTTTGCCAGAACATAAAATAAACCATATATTGATGAAACTATTCTTTAATAATGGCTTAGTCTTAAGGTAAGCATAACATCATTCCAGAGCTTGCTTAGTGAAATATTTATGTGAACACAGAAATTGGATTGTTTGAACTATTGAATATTATCTCAAGATAAATTCCAAAGATGTCAATTCCTTGAAATTCACACAAAAACAAAACCTGAATAATTAAAATAATCAAACTTATCCTAAAGTATTAGCATATATAAATATACCAAAATAACCTAATTGCATACACAGAAATGAGCATGTCACTAATACTGATATGTCGTGTCATAAAAATCTCCCAATTCTATATTCATGTCCCAATGCTTCAAAAGACAACATATTTCACAGTGATCTAATTTTCTCTCTAGATTTATTCCAAACATAATTAAGTAACATCACTTTGAAATCCCTTTAAAGCTGCAAAATTTACAACCTCCTAGCAATATTTCTTTAAGATTTAATGTTGCCGCAAAAAAAAACAAAACAAAATTACTAATATTTTTCAAGCATATCTTACAAAATGTGTATTTTTCACACAGCACTTGAAAATCATGATACAGCTAAATTTTGAACAAAAAATTACATTAAAATCAGCAGAATTGATCACCAAATGAAATTCCCAATCATTTTCAAGAATAAGACTTGTTTATGAATGTTTCTATTCAACCAATCAGGTCTGGCTGAACGTGTAGAAAATTTCTTTTTATTAATTTGTTAAAAAATTCCTCAAAGAATGAAAAACAGAATCGTGTGTTTATTAAAAAAAAAACAAATCCCATTCATCAACTTCAAGCATAACAAACATTTCTTTTACAAGACAAATATACTTTTTTCACTGTAAAAGCTCAATTATTAACTAAAATATTTCTTTGTTTAGATGATTTGTTTTTACACGCAGGTAATTCATTGATGCAACATCAACGCCAGCAATGCTTAGCTTTCATCAATCATTATTAAAGCTTTCTTTGACAATTTCTATTTCGATTTAACAGCAAATTTTCCCCCAAAAAAAAATTTTCTGCTGCAAATCAGTTGTCATTATCAATCAGAAAACAACTCCGTAACTTCCTGAAATGGCAGTGTGACAAAAAGTTTCAAGAACGTAACATCCTATGTAGTCTTCAGAAATCTTTCTGTCAATTTTAACACAATCTTTTCTTATAATAATTGTATATACACAGTTTTCCACTAAACTGTAGTTTTAAACTTCATTTATTTATGGATAATACTGAACGTACATAACACTACTGCTTCAGATTGATTGATTTATTGTCGTTCAACGTCAAGCAATATAAGAAAGTACAGATGTTTAGTCTGCATCTTATTCAGTAAATCCACGAAATTGTAGACATATTCCAAAAATTAAATCATTAAAAGATCCTCAATCCAGTAAAATTCACGTCAACAGACTAATTTTTGAATAGTTTAATGTTATATATTTCCATTTCAGTGTGAAATATACAACCTGAAGGAACAGAATATGAATCCAAATTAATACCGAACCAAGATTATGGCATCCAATTTAAATATAACAACATTCATCAATTGTCTTTTGTCAATCTACCTTAAAAATTTAGTTACAAATCCAATAACGTTTCATTTCAGCTGTCATCAAAACTTGATGGTTTTTCTGTTCATTTCATATGAAATGTACAACTTTGATACAACTAGTTGTCGTATCCCTAACTCTTGCTACATTAATTGGTTATGATTTTAGCAAACAACTTCGTGTCATGTAGAATTTCGATAAGAGCATCATCGCTGTCCTACGGTTCATCTCAATCAATAAAGCTCTTTATTAGTAGAGTGTTGTCTTTTGGTTTAGCAACGTTTATTTCGTTTAGACTAGGGATGTAAATATCCCCAATCATTTCACAGAAATTGCATTAGAGTATTGACTACAAGATCTTAGTCTGATTTCATTTGTAAGGCTTGTTCTACAAGTATTGTATTACTTAACAAATAAAATCTAGCAATAAAATATATGATAATTAATACATTGAAAATAGGTTAAAATATAGACTGCATACAAAGCACTTATTATATTAAAATTAGCAATTTTTGTTTAGAAAATCTATTTCTTAAATGGCTTTGAAGTGCATAGCATCAGTCAATAAATGGAAAAATCGTTCATTGGTATTTTTAGCAATCCTTTGGTCATGGTATAGTAAATCATACTACTGGTCGTCAAAATGTCAACAATTGGGTCGTAAATTCAAGTCTGACATCTTGCAGGGGATTTTTTGTTCAAACTTTAACTGAATAGATAGATTGATTGATTTGATGTTTGCTTTACGTCCAGAGAGCAGTATTTCACCTATATTCAGGAAGGGAACAAATTAACAAACAAGACATCAATTGAAAAAGGGGTGGGATGGGACACAGGGAACAAAATTTTGACTGCCACTGGAAATTAAGTACAGAGTATTTGGTAGGGTCAGAGAATTTATTTTAGCCTTTTGTAGCAGCTAAAATCAGCCTACTCTTTTTTAAATTTCTACAAAAGGGATTTTTATTGTGCAAGGAGCGAAGCACTCTCCAAACAGGTTACCCACTATGGTCCGCGGCCAGGCTTTCCGTATTATGACCTGACAACCCCCCAACGAGAGGTCTTTAACTGAAAAGATTTAATGTTTTCTTGTTGACAGTTGCTGGTTCTTAACATGTTATCCAGGAGATAGTTTAAAAAAGATGTCTTACAATTTAATACCCGTTATAAATCTTGTACAAACGATACATAAAAATTTCAAGTCGTCAGACTTATTGTGAAACTGGGTCAAGCTTCATATCATTAAAACAATGTAAGGATAGAGTTAAGTAATTGCTGAAAGTGGCATAAGATAGCCCAGGATTCCCACAAAGACTTTCATTTTATTTTCATGGTCATTTTTTATGAACTTATACTTTTTCTCAAATCATATTTAAAGACACTTGATTAATTTCACATGTCTTAATAAATGTATCAGTATTCAACAGTAAGTTCCAAAATACCATGCCCCATTCAAGGTAACAATTAGACTGCAAAACTTTGTAATATAAATGGGTAAGATAAACATACAATCAGGATCAAAATAAAAAAATTTCCAGTTTTCCAGGAGTTTCAAGATTTTTATGAAATTCCCAAACTTTTCCTGACTGGGATAAGAAAAAAATTACAAGACTTTTTTATTTCAAGGTCATGTGGGATCCCTGGATAGCAGAAGATAATGAAGTTCTTAAGTATGTAAAGTATGGAAAATTTGTTTGACCACTTCCAATTCCCAACCTCAGTGTTGACCAGCACATGATCTATTACCTTAACCACTAAACCAAAGAGGCTTTATTAATAAGTGTTAATAAAATTATATTCAGATAAACAGAAAAATATCAAATTTCATGCAAGATGACCCAGGATCAGGAAAACAAATGTACCATAATTGGCTGTATATAAGATGCACTGATGTATTAAATGTACCAAAATCGTAGAACTATTGATTTCATTAATTTAATGTCAGTTATTTGACATGTTGTGTATAATTCTCACCCAAGCTAACCTAATCTTGTAAGTAAAGAAGTTAGTATTTCATAAAACTGAATATGGTACATGAAAAAGTGGGCTTATCTAACTTCAGCTTTTTGATGAGTATAATACTCACACAGGCTGATCATGTGATCTTGTAAGCAAAAAAGTGAGTATAATACGCAACTGAATATGGTAAACAGATTTTACTGCCTGTGTACTGAATTGTTAGACGGAGAATTTAACCCGAGTATCTGGAGGAAACTACTGACCTTTGACCTTTAACCTGGTTTGAACGTGTGAACGCTTTTGTAAATTTGATAAATTGACTTATTACCTCAATACCTGTTTGACAGTCGATTTATTGATTGATGACACTATGTTAAAAATTGCTAACAATTTTTAAAAGTTCAATGTAATCATTTAAATAACCATATCAAAGCCCTTATTTTGAATTTAGGTCACTGGATTTCTAGGTTGATTGAACATATAGCAATAAACTTGACCACATTTTTTTTGACTTTGGATGCTGTTTAATCAGTCTTTTCAATTAACGTTTTTTTCCATGCAATTCAAAAATAGTTTTCTGTAAACTTTAAAGAACATAAATTTCTGCTTAAGTTTCAAATCAACTCAAATTTAATTTTCTTTTTCGATTTAAGGAATATTCCATTTCCTTATTTTATTATTACTTTTTTAAAAAAACTCATAGTTCACCAACAACCAGTTAGGAACCATATCAATATTCTCCTTGTAATTTGATGAAACATAATTTCATACTAAAGTTCATTGTACTCTAGATCCCTCAATTTCCAAAGTTACAGACAACAAATTCATTATTTAGAAGATGCAATAAATTTCTTGGCAGAGAAATTGAAACTAAGAATCAGTTTCCGACCAAATACTTCAGTCATATACATCCAAATGTTTAATTCAATTCCCAGAGAAGCTTTATCTTTAAGACCAAAGTGACAGAGATGAAGTAAGGAAATGACTTACAATTACCATCCCATATATACTACAACAGTTTATTTTGTACAACATCTTGTAAGTCCTAAAGATCTGTACTAATCAATTTAAACTGTTTGTTTGAATGATGTTTAATGCCACTTTCAGCAATTTTTCAGCTATATCATGGTATCCAGTTTTTATTGGGGAGGAAGCCGGAGTACCAGGAGTACCCACAGTCAGATTCGAACTCGCAGCCTCAGTGTTGACAGACCACATGATCAACAGTATACGAACTACCTTAACCACTCGGCCAGCGAGGCCCCTTATTTTAAACTGGTAATCATATCAAAATATTTTCTGAAGAAAGTCATGAACGTTCCCCACAGTAATAGTTGGTTTGTTGATTAAAAAAAAGATTAAAACAAATCCAAAAACAAAAACAAAATAACAAAAGTTGGTTTGTTGATTAAAATAAATTGGTATCATATACCTCTAGTCAGTAATAGGTGTATATCCAATAATCATGGTAGCACAATCACTGTACACTGAATTCAAAAATTGGGAAAACTTCTGCAACCATATTTTCGAAAAATGGAAAAATTCTTCTTTTCATTTAAATTAAAACCGAGTACACACTAATGCAGTCAAATATTTTAGTGAAATTTATTACCAGATAAACTGAACAAAAACCTCATAAGAAATTAATCACTAAATGACAGAACATGACATTACCAATATGTTGCTTACATGACGTGTTGACTAAATATGTTTTACGATATGGCATTTTGAAGACTGTGGAACTATTGTTCAATATTTTCTCCAGGCCATAGATACATGACCTTGGTTGTTAAGTAAGGCAATATCAAAATTTATCGCCCTGTAACTAAATTGATCTGATTTCTGTAATGTTTAATTTGATGTGCAATAGATATAATTGATTTCTGTTTATGCAGACGTTGATTTCACACAAAAAATTTCTCTGATGTAATATCAGATGAAATCACATGATCACATGAAATCAGCACATTTATTCTTTAATACCTGGTTCCTCTCAATAACATCAAGTAGCATCACTCAAATTGCAATAAAAAAAGAAACCAGTACAGATACTAAAATTTAAGGTAAAATTCTAGATTGAAGTACCTTAGATTGATTGAATGGTTGAGGGATGTCCAGCAAGAACTATTTAGGACAAAAGCGAAAGTTCCAACCTTGTATTGTTTGTTTCTTTTAATGATGTTTAATGCCACTTTCAGTAATTTTTCTGCTATATCATGGCATCCAGTTTTTATTGGGGGAGGAAGCCAGAGTACCCAGAGGAAACCCCAAACCTTTGGTAGAAAAACTGACAACCCTTGTCATTTACAATTGGAGTTGAGTACACCCTGCGATTAATAGTCTAGACTTAACTACCTTTACAATCAGTAGAGACCCTGATGTTGATTTGATCCTTAATATGAAATTATTATACGTTTAAATTAAACGTTGTAATTAACTGTTTTAATTACAAGCATAAATAAGTTATCCCAAAAATTATAAAATAACTTAAAACATGATATTTTTAGTATGCATATAAATACTTTGACTTACATAAAAGCTCTTTTTAGTCCTTTTTCTAAATTTAAAAAGCTTCCAACCAATCAATCAATTCAGGAAGTTGAAAGTTTTTTTTTTTACAAAAATATCATTCATTATTATTCATGTTATTTAAAATTTAAAATCTTGAAAAACCATTGACATCATAAAATTCCCAACTTCACTTTACCTCACTGAACTGTTGACACAAGTGTGCATTATTTTAATGTTAAAGATACTCCGTCAAACAAATTATTTTAAAAAATCCATTTAAATCAAAATGAAAAATTTTAACAAAATTAATAGATGACAGAACATGACTTAAAAAGTTAAAAAATAAAATGTAAATTGGCCTCATCTGTTTTATGGGAAACTCAAATGTAAATCATGATCTAGGAGACACATCCATTGAACACCAAGGCATCAAAACAAGAGAGAGATGTTTCATTTTTTTATATTAAATTTTTATGCCTAAAAGTCATAATCCTTTCAGATTGACAGATTACTGCAGACAAATATAGACATGTGCATGGAGAAATCAAAAGGGGTTTTATCACATATATGAGCTAAGTCATGTAAGTAGACAAGGCAGTGTTTTGATGGATTTAATAATGCGGACAAAATATTGATAGTTCTGAAGAAAAACCCAAAGCATTAATAGTGTTGAACACATTTTAACACTTACAGAATTACTGACACAAGGAAAAAATTAGACAGGATGAACGAGATTGAATGGAATTTAATGCCAATCAAACAATTGTTAGCTTTCTCGTGCTCAACACTTTTTAAATGAAGTATGAGCACTCGTAGGGAACCAACACTTTAGATAAATAATTCTGCTTGCAAGTCTATAGTGCACCTTTTTCATAATTATTCAGAGTAGGGCACAAACTAATCCAGTTACTGGCTACAGTTCACCTTAGGAGTAGAAAATTAGCAAAATTCCTAGTTTAGTTAAGTGTTCCGCCCACACCTACTTCCCCCACACACAGATTAAATTTTGGGTTTCAGAATCAAGGATTTTAGTTCCATTTTAATTGTCAGAACCATGTGCAGAAGACAACAGGTTTGCCTTTAGCTGTAATCAATTGCAATTATTCTTCTTTTGTTTCAAAACCATATGTAAGTTTCTTCTATGAAACTGATCACAAAATCTGATATCTTGGTAATTTACCATTCCTCTGAATTTCAAAATGCCAGATTATGAAAATTCAATTCCAACTTAAATTTCAAAGGTGATGATGAATGCTGAGCTAAATGACTAATACTAAACCCCTCAAACTATACAATTTAAAATCAATCTGTTCCCGGTAGATCTGAGAAATACTGCAGGATTCTCTAAATGTCAAATCACATTTTTATTGTAGACACAAACAGCATTACAGATTATTGAATTTATTTATTCCAGAAAAATCTGTAAATGGTTTTTCAGGTAGAAAAGATTATTATGTCTTTGCAACTTGCAAAAAAAAATTTCAAAAGAAGTCAGCTCAATTTTTTTTAAATGAATTTTTAAACAGTTACAAAGTAAGTTAATTACTTTTCCCTTTATAATAATGAAACTAATATTAATGTAAATTCTTTAAATAAAAAACATGTTCATCAACAATGCAACCCAGTTGATCGTTATTACTAAATTACAAGTTGCTTTTTATTTGTAACCCAAGACCAATGTTTTTTTAAGTAACATCAGAACTCCCATCTTAGTCATCTTAAAGTTAAGGTGTTTGTTGCTTGTCGTGTTGACTGTTGGCCACAGCTTTGTAATTCATACTTTTTTAATCTTATGATTAAAGTCCTGTTTCTTGTTAGTTACGTGTTGAAAAAGTACTTTTGTCTGTTTGAAATATGAGACCAAGTTAGTAATTGCATTAAAATGTTAGGTTTTTGATCATGACATTGGCCATGGCTTTTAAAATTGTATTTCTTTTGAACACGCCTCTGTATCATGTACATGTACTTTTGTCTGTTTGAACCAAACCAAGTTGATGATGACACTGCCATTGAAGATTATTTGTTTAGTGGTAATTCTTCTGGGACTTTACTGGGAGGGTTCCCAGTGCAAAACTTAGAGACCTACTGTAATTGATAATTTGTTTGACTGGTTTTTAATGCCTGACTTTCAGCAATTTTTCAGCTATATCATGGTTTCCAGTTTTTTTTTGTTTTTTTTTTGGGAAAAACCTGCCATAAGAAAACTGGCAAACCTTGTCAATTAAAATTGGAATAAAGTAGACCCTGCCTGCAGTGAGACTCGAATCCACAACCTCTGTGTTGGCAGACCTCATGATCAATAGTAGATGACTACCTTAACCAAAATGGCCACAGAGGCCCATTGATAATTGAAAGTAAATATTGATGACAACATAGTCAAATGGGTGTGTGGTGTAATTAGATTGCCTATTTATGTTTATATTTATATTCAATTACCGCAGGTCGGGGTTATAACTTAATAAACAGTAAATGGAAGTTGTTTTGATTCTGACGTAATTATTTCTGTTTATGACATTATTATAACAGGTAAATATAGCTAAAATATTTCTTGCTGGAGATTTAACACTAATTAATATTATATTAAACCAATCAATAGTTTGAGACACATTCACTGTTGAAAAGAACAATTTTTTTCAGACCAGTCAAGTGGCTTGAATATTTAGTGAAAATGGTTATATTATCTAGAATCCTTAATTCCAAAATAAACTATGAAAATATGATCATGTTACGTATGCTGTAAATTTTGACAAAAGATTCATGAAAACTCACATATCAATATGATAAATGTGAAACATATTCATAAAACTAAAGGGTCGTCCATAATTGTCAACCATTTTCATAAGTCTGCAAACCGCACACTTGAGGGAGGGGTTTAAAATTTCGACATTTTTGCGTACACTTTTTTTTTATCTTCAGAAATTTTTTTGTTTCCGTGGAGTTTAGTTTTTATATTAGTTTAATGGTTGATGTACACTTTTTGATGGGGGGTGAGGGGTCTCAAAAAGTGTGCTTTTTGCACACTTGTGAAAATGGTTGACAATTCTGGACAACCCCTAAATTTGTCTATTCAATACATTTATTCACATATTCTAGATACTTGTACAACAAAAACATAGTTTTATAAAGTTATAACAATCAAACATAATACATACACACACACAATCGCCTTAATGTTAAATAAAACACTCTTTTTGTTTTCAATACATTTTTTCTCTCTCTCCTCCACTTTTACTCTCGCCTTTTGATGTTATAATACATGCAGGAAATATCGGCATTAAAAAAGCACCTTATGGTGAAAATATTTACTATTTCAATTGACTGAAACTGATGTCATTTCTTAAATAAATGTTAACAAAAGAATGAATATAAATTACTTTTTGTTTTTAACCATACACAATTTATCTAAAAAATATTTTTTATTGAATTATTCATGTAAGGTGTATAAAAAAGATCTAGCATTTGATAAAACTGAGGTTGTTAAAACTGAGTTTCTTTTATTTCAGGAAATACAAATACTAGTATACGGGACTAAAACCCTTAATAAGATATAACCAGAGGCTCTTAAGAGCCTGTATCGCTCACCTGATTTTATAGGCAATGAAGATCGCATTTCCCTGATGTTAAAGTAAGTCCTGTAATTTTCAATAAACTTTAAATAGGACCATCCAAACAATATTACTAGAAAGCTTTGTTTCATTGGTTAACCAGTTGTATAGAGAAGATTTTTTTTATTTGCCCATAGGGTCCTATGTTAAACTAAGTCCTGCGGGGGAGGTGGCCATTTTGAATTTCCAATTGCCATAAAAAACATAAACTTTATAAAGGAACATCCAAACAATATTGCTAGTAAGTTTTTGTTTCCATTGATTAACCGGTTTCAGAGAAGAAGCCTTTAAAAACTTTTTCCCATAGGGTAGTATGTTAAATTAAGTCCTGCGGTAGCGGCCATTTTGAATTTCCAATTGCCATAAAAAACATAAACTTTATAGAGGACCATCCAAACAATATTGCTAGTAAGTTTTTGTTTCCATTGGTTGACCGGTTTCAGAGAAGAAGCCTTTAAAAACTTTTTCCCATAGGGTCCTATGTTAAACTAAGTCCTGCTGTAGCGGCCATTTTCAATTTCCAGTTGGCATAAAAATCATAAACTTTATAAAGGACCATCCAAACAATATTGCTAGAAAGTTTTGTTTTGATTGGTTAACCGGTTTCAGAGAACAAGCCCTTTTAAACCTTTTTCCCATAGGGTCCAATGTTAAACTAAGTCCTGCGGTGGCGGCCATTTTGAATATCAGATTGGGATAAAAAACATTAACTTTATAGAGGACCATCCAAACAATATTGCTAACAAGTTTTGTTTCCATTGGTTGGCCAGTTTCAGAAAAGAAGCCTTTCAAACTTTTTCCCATAGGGTCCTATGTTAAATTAAGTCCTGCGGTGGCAGCCATTTTGAATTTCCAATTGCCATAAAAAACACAAACTTTATAGAGGACCATCCAAACAATATTGCTAGTAAGTTTTTGTTTCCATTGATTAACCGGTTTCAGAGAAGAAGCCTTTTAAAACTTTTTCCCATAGGGTTCTATGTTAAACTAAGTCCTGCAGTGGTGGCCATTTTGAATTTCCAATTCCCATCTAAAACACAAACTTTATAGAGGACCATCTAAACAATATTGCTAGTAAGTTTGATTTGATTGGTTAAACGGTTTCAGAGAAGAAGTCCTTTTTAACTTTTTTCCCATAGGGTCCTATGTTAAACTAAGTCTTGAGGTGGCGGCCATATTGGTTTACCAATCAAAATAAAAAACACAAACTTTGTAAAGATCCATCCAATGAACATTATGGCCAAGTTTGGTTTCAATTGGCCAAGTGGTTTCAGAGAAGAAGATTAAAATGTAAAAAGTTTACAGACGCCGCCGCCGCCGACGACGAAGACGACGCCGACGGAAGTGATAACAATAGCTCACGACCCTTTGGGTCAGGTGAGCTAAAAATGAGGAAAATTAGGAAAATAAGGGCCCGCTTGAAAGACTGAAGTCTGTGTGTTGCGTTTTTTTTTTAAATGTATAAATACACACACAAAAATGTTGAGTTTATTCTAATGTTTGAATTTATTTATTAGTATTAACTACAAAATTTATTTTCTCCATCGAGGGATAACAAAATTTCCATTGTGCACATTCAAGATAATTAATTAGTACCGGATTTTACAATATGCAAAACAAAATTATTTTGTGATCTCTTGATGGAAAAAATATTTTCTAGTTACTCCTTAAATAACATAATCATTTTTGTTATCAGTTAACAGCTGAATTAGGGTCAATATTGAGGACAACATTGCCTGATGAGTACATGTGCATGTCAATATGTTTATAAAGAAAAAAAAAGTATAATCAATTTGATGAAATTGATGACAGTAATATTCAGGTAACTACTTAGTCCATGTTGGATAATGACATAATGATTGATTGAAATAATCATATTTATAACATACAGGTAACTGAATATGAAATATGTCAAATTCAGATAAAAAATTCTAACGACATAGTCTTCCTGGTTTTATGCTAATTAAGACATAGTCATATTATGATGAATATTTGTAACGACATAATCATGTAGATTTCATGTTAATTAAGAGACATATTCACAAAATATTGGTAACGACTTTTGAATAAATGTTGATAAAGACATAGTTATCTTTAGATAAATATTGGTAACGACTTTTGAATAAATGTTGATAAAGACATAGTTATCTTTAGATAAATATTGGTAACGACTTTTGAATAAATGTTGATAAAGACATAGTTATCTTTAGATAAATATTGGTAACGACATAGTCATCTTGGATATATGTCGATAATGACTAAGTAATCATTTGAAATAATCATGTTTATGACATGGGTACTTTAAATAATACAATATGTCTTGTTCAGATAAATATTGGTAACGACATAGTCAATCTCGGTTTATGTCGGTAACGACATATGAATGCTGTTTTTATGTCAAACAATATGAATATTTGTCTTACCTTCTTAATCAGATGTCAACATAATTTATTTTCCTAAATCATCAACAAAGGAATGTCGATATAATTATACAGTCATTTTATCCCAAAATAATAGATGTCCTTGCAGTAAACATACAATCTTACATACTGACTAAAACTAGACGATGGTTATTTTCACCACACGTATAAAATTGTATTCGTATTAAAAAAGTGATTATTGTCGATGTTGCATAAAAAGACAAGAAGCGACACCAAAACACATTTGACTGACACATTTTCTAGGTTAAATCAATACTCTATATGGAGGATACTGAGAATTAATGGAATATGTTTCCTTCTTATAGAAACGATTGATATCATCAATATTGTATATATCAGTAAATATGAATGTAAATTGATGGAAAATATAACTGCATGATTTTATTAAGATTTTGAATAACCATCTTTAAAATGTGCCATTCTGTCAAAACTAATGTTGTGCTATATTTAGAAACTGTAAAATTAAAAATAAAAGTTGAAGGTTAGTAATAAAATTAGGTTTTAAATCACATTTTTCAAAATGCTTTTGTGGTGAAATAATGTTGTGCATGGCAAAGTTAACAATTCAGCTTAAATATTAGTAATTTTTCTGTTATACACCAGTTTGCCTGGTTTTGTTTTACCAGCAAAACAAGATCTCAAAAATGACTTATCAATAAATGTAGATTAATGTTCAGTTGTACGTGTAGAAGTATTTGTTTGTTTGATGGTGTTTAACGCCACTTTCAGCAATTTTTCAGCTATATCATGGCGTCCAGTTTTTATTGGGGGAGGAAGCCGGAGTACCCTGAGAAAACCCCGACCTGCGGTAGGAAAACTGGCAATCCTTGTCAATTAAGATTGGAGTCGAGTACAACCTGCCTGCAGTGAGAATCGAACCCGCAATCTCAGTGTTGACAGACCACCTGATCAATAGTAAACGAACTACCTTGACCACTCGGCCACCGAGGCCCCAGAAGTATTTGTACATGCACTTCTTCACATAGAATCAGGTCACAACAAGTGTTCGGTTCTTTTTTAAATAGTAAATATTTATTGTTTTAAAACTCACTATTTATAAACTTGTTTTTTCTACGGTTAAATGAAGTCAGATATCCAGTATACGTAAGTTATGCCTAGGATATCAGGAGACAATGCTTAGGATAACCAGGAGAAAATGCTTGGAATACCAGGAGACAATACAAAAATACACAATGCATTTATTGGTAAGTTGTTATTATGAAGAATAATGTATTTATTGGTAAGTTGTTGTAATTAAGAATAATGCATTAAATATTGGTATGCTTTTTTGAGTAGCTGTTTTGAAGAATAATGCATAAGGTATGGCATGCTATATAAACCGGTTTAACAGACCATTTCTTTTGAAATGCCTGTACCAAGTCAGGACTGTTGCCCTAGTTCATTTTTGGTTCTCGAGTTTGCTGGTTTCTTGGATTGTCATTTGACAGTCTTTTTTTTTTAAATTTCTTTGGTGTTCATTATTTCATTATTACCTTCATTTATAAGTAAGCTTTTATTTTAAATATCATCTACTATTATTGCAAGATTAATTGTACAGGATATGCATGTGTGAAATTAATTATCTGTCTAGTGCTAACCTGAAATATTTATAGAATGGCAGTAATTAACTAGCATAATCAATAGGTAATGATACATTATTACAATGATTGACACATCATTGTCAATTTCATCAAATAATAACCCCATATTTATCTGTTCATTACATTAATCATCAAACAGGCCTTACATGATCAAGGGAGACAATTATTTGATTGACTAATGTTTAGTGTCCATCAAACAATAATTAAGCTAATTTCAGGATGAAGGCATATATACATGTCACCAAAATGATACATTGTATAAGAAAATGAAAAGGAAAGTTTGACTGTGACAAGAAAAGGAAAGTATAATTGTTAGGGTTAAACAAAATCCTAATTTAGCCAGGCTGTAGACTGTTTAATGATTAGCAATCAAACGAGCTCACATGGTTGTTAGGGTTAAACAAAATCCTTGTTTAGCCAGGGTGAAGACTGTTTAATGAGTTTCAATCAAACAGACCTCACATGATTGTTAGGGTTAAACAAAATCCTCATTTAGCCAGGCTGTAGACTGTTTAATGATTAGCAATCAAACAGACCTCACATGATTGTTAGGGTTAAACAAAATCCTTGTGTAGCCAGGCTGTAGACTGTTTAATGAGTAGCAATCAAATAGACCTCACATGATTGTTAGGGTTAAACAATATCCTCGTTTCGCCACACTGCACACTGTTTAATGAGTAGCAATCAAACAGATTTCACATGAGTAGAGAAAAGCATTGCTGGATTGACTGTTCAATGCCAAGAAGTAAGCCAAAATTTTGCTAGGAGAGTTGTTGGCTACAAGCCTTACTGCTGTTTGAGAGTTGCTGCAGGCAGACTGTGTGCTAAGCTCCAAATTTAATTGACATGGACTGCCACTTTTCATGAATACCTTTTTATACCTTAAAAAGTGTTGAAGACGGTGTTGATCCACAAACAAACAAACCAACAAACACAATTTTGCTAAATTATGGATTCTGTAACAAACAAGTGTGGACTGTGAGCACGCTCAAAAAGGGATACACCCACTGCTTCGCTTTCAAGTCCAATTATCTCCCCTTAATGTTATACGAGGTCAATAAAAATCCTTCATGCACATATACATACAATGTACTTCCTTTATACTAAGTTTCATTAAATTTCATCAAGTGGTTTAGGAGGAGTTGCACTTACAAGGGATGTGGACAGACATACAAACAGACAGACAGAGTGATTCCTATATACCCCCCCCCCCCCCAAAAAAAAAAGTTTGCAAGGGGTATAATAAGGAAAACAAATAAAAAAAATCAGTTCAAGCCTTTCATAAACTATTATGCATATCCTGTAATAATGGAGATTTGTGGAAGAATAAACATGGCTAAGACTGCCATTTTTACAATATCTGCCATCTACAGATGACAAAGAATTGATTTTTAACAATTTTCTGTAATGTGCCTAAAACATATACCTTGTTGTATAAATGGATTTTGTTCATGAGATAAAGAACCATTTTTTTGCAGTTTGTGCAATTAAATTTATTTCTCTCAGGAAAACGATTATTTTTATGGAATTATCGTGATTTTCACAATAAATACAAAACCATGTTCAAACCAGCAGTTTGTCTGTAAATAAACCATCTCCTGCACAAATGCTAAAAGTCAATTTTCCCGCATTCATTACATTTGCTGCACAATAAATGTAGCAGAATACATTTTTTATTTATTCTGCTGGTACCCGTGTCCTCACTTCTTACAATATTTAGTATTCTGTTCTGGTTTAGCAAATGTTGTCTTATACAATAGGTGTTTCTGACGTCAGGCTATCACTGGAATATGTGTGAAAAGTCTTTTCTTCGTCAGTAAAATGTATTTCATGGTTGCATGATAAACCCAATATTTGTACATTGTAAGTTTATTTGTAAGAGGTGAGAAATGATTGGTAGAGCCTGACATTCCAACCTATTTCTAAGGCTTGCAAAATTTTTTCTTTATTTTTTTCTGATAATGTATAAATATTGTATATTCAAATTCTGTTGACAAGAATTATGAAATCTAAGGCTTCACTGAATTTTTTTATTTATATTCTGAAATTTATTTTTACAGAACTGGAGTTGTATTCAATTTTTGCAAGATTTAAGGAAAAAACTACATCCTTTGATCTGTAATTGACAAAAGTTATTCAGTCTAAGATATCTCCTGAATTCTTAATTTATCTAATTAAATTAGTTTAGATATACTTAGTAACCTTCCAAAGATGTGATTAAAATTAGCCTGAAAAAATACAGACATGTGAAAAAAACCAGAAGATACAATTATATGGACTTATAATTTCCAAACTGCAGTTTATAAATTCAAATAAAGTCATAGATGATATAAACATAAAGGGATTTTGTTTTCCTGACTGAGGAAGTTTCATTCAGGTTTTATAAAAAAAAAAAACCATAATATTTTTAAATTGTGGAGGCATCAGAAAACAGCGCCAGACCAACTAATTTTAAATGATGGTCCCGAGACGTCTGCAAGATATGTGGCTTATTTCTGACTTCTAAAATTATAAAAACTTTCAGTTCTATAAACTCTGGCAAGCTGTGCTGGACTAGACCAATGGTCAATAATTTCCAAGAAATTAAATGTTTCTTATTTTTCTCAAAATTACAAGAAGAACAACTATATACAATGCAAAACTGTAAGACGGCCAATCTGGTAAGTAATTAATTTAAAGAAATGAAAATGCCCATGAATTTCAAACTTTAGAGGTTGGCATTTGATAAAAGATATTTATTCTGTATGTTGTATATTAAAAACAATCCTTAAACAAGACCTTAGAAGAAAATTTGTATGGAAAATGCAATAAAATCAGTTTCAGATGTCAAGCAATAAAAATCTAATCAATTTCATATTCTAAATCACTGAAATGTTTTAATCCATGCCTTTTTCTCAGGTAACATTGAAAAAAAATTATATTGTAAAAATTACATGAAAAAATATCAAATCAATTTTGAAAAGCAAGTGACTGACCTTTTTTTCTTGTGAAAATGGCCGAGGTGATCTGTCCACCCTAATGACACTGAAAAAACCTTTACATTCCAATTAGAAATCAGGATTTATTGACCAAGCTTAATCAATACGAGTGTTTACGACAGAAAAAAAATCAATGGTCGATTTGTGATGGTTCAAGCAGTCTTAAGCCATAATAAGGCTATCTGTATTTAATAAAGCTGTACATTGTAGGCTAATTATACCTGATATAGGATGTTACTAACTTATTTGTGAGGAAGTGTTAAAAGGAAACTGGTCATAATAATTTTGGTGTAAATTATATTTGGCATTTCTATCAAAGACTGTGAAATATGACATCAGCTATACCGAGAGATCCATTGACATGCAATTAAAGTGATACTTTCTTATTTATTGTTCACTGAAGGTTTTTTACGCCACTTTTAGCAATATTTCAGCTATATTTTGCATCCACTTCTTGAATGACACCAACTAACTATTGGGAACCAGTCTGGCCCCAGTTTAATAAACTTAACTTAAAATTTTTCTCAAATTTTTGAGTTTTTCCTCAAATTTAAATATTGAAGCAATCTGATATATGAGTTCAGGAAAACTTGACAAAGCTTCAGATTTGAAATACTAATATTATGAAAATGGGCACTGACTCTTATTACAGAAACATGGCTATCCCTGTCTGTTAAGATGGAAGCTGAACACACCTATCTTCAACTCAGGCTTGAACTTTGACCTTTAGATAAATAATGTGGAAATTAAAAACCAAGTTTGCAGTAGAGAATCACAACACCAGTTCAGTTAGTAATCAATATAATATTTAAAGGTAATCAATATATATTTTTGAAAAATGCCTTAGAAAATTTGGTCACCTTGCTACATTGGAGATTTGGCACTAAGTGTTGAAACTGACAAATATTAAATTTGATTCTTGATTTGACTTCAAAAGATTAATTTGAAAAATACGAAACTCCCCTCCACACTCCATCTATTTCCACAACCTGACAACACAAAAGTTTATAGAACATAGTGCTATTAAGTACTATAGGGACAAATATAAAATATTCTTGAAGCTAATCTGCATGTGAGAATAAGGATATGAATTTTCCAACCTTTTTTTTCTCTACTTCCATTTTAAAAATAATGACTAGTATAAAATATAACGAAAAACAACAGCATTTCTGAAATTTGTTTCCACACATTAAAAATTCAGAGGACGAATGTGCAATTACAATAGACTAATCTACTGATATTGATCATGTAACGTCCTGTGTAATCATATCCAATGATTAGCAAGCGACAAAATGAAAAAACAATGTGTATCTATAATTGGAAAATAACTGATTGTCCGATTTATGCAACAACAAATGTTAGTTCTAATCCCCAGAAACCAATTGTGATGATAAATTTCATTTAATTACCCAGCTTTCACAGATACTTCAACAGAGTGTGCAATTTATAACAAATAAAAAAAGAACTTCTGTACTAATGTACAGATAAATATAGAGCAGAATCTTGTGAATGTTTGAGAGTATGGTCTTCAAGTGCAGATCTATAGATGCACTGAAATTAGCCAATAATACTGAACAATATTCCATAAAATACACATCAGAATGGTCAAATTTTTCAGAAAAAGAAAAGTATAACAGGATAATTTTTTCAAAGTAGAAACAAAGGAATGCAACCTACAAATTCAACAATCTAATGTCCTGGCTGTACATTGCATTCTGGGAAAAGTCAGGTGACAATCAACCTGTAATTGTAAAAGTTTGTAATACAGATTTCAATATTCAGAGCAAGAGAGAAGAATTACTTTGTAATGACAATAAGTTCTATGATAGCAGAACAACAGAAAAATTCAACAAAAGATTTTCTTTCTAATTGAAATACAACACAGAAACATTTTTCTTTTTCTTCTAAATGGAGCAACAAAAATCTTTGCTTTCATTGACAATAAATATTAAAAGTTTTTTGCCAATGACAAAGATAACACATTGTCATTGTTCCAGAGATAAAGGCATCATGTTTCTGTTGCCATGGAAAATAAGCCAAAATAGCTTAAATGGAATCTTTGGAGACCTCTAATGAATGGCAGACTATAAGGTTAAAACTCATGACAACATTGTCTTCAGGGACTTGAAAAAATGTGTCATTACATATGTCTATTAAAAGAAAATCAATACAGGAAGGCATGTAGAAAACAAAGGCTTGTTGTTCAATTAAATACAACTTATTAGATTATGTAGACCTATGATAAAGATGAGATATCAAATTACCCACGATGCCATTTTGCTGAACTGAAGAAAAAAACATTTTGTATTGTTCAGCATTATATGAATGCTAGTCTACTGCTTTGGGAGATTATCTACAGAGAACCAAAAACATTGTTATGCTGAATGTGTTTGTTTCTTTGAATGGTGTTTGATGACACTTTCAGCTTTATCATGGAGTCCAATTTTCATTTCAGTGGAGTAAGCCGAGAAGCCGGTGAAAACCCTTGACCTTATGCCCCATTTTACAATGGTTTATTAAATGTATATGAAGATTGTTAGAATACAAGCTATCCAACAAATTTTAAATTTTTTAGCATAAACAAGTGTGGACTGTGAGCAAGTTCACAAAGGGATACCCCCGCTTCGCTTCAAGTTCCAATTATCTCCCCTGAATAATATCCGACAGCGACGAAAATTCTTCATGCACATCTACATATGATGTACTTCCTTCATGTAAAGTTTCATCAAAATATGTCAAGCGGTTTAGGAGGAGAAGCGCTTACAAGGGATGTGGACAGACGTACAGACAGACAGGGTGATTCCTATATACCCCCCCAAACTAGTTTGTGGGGGTATAATAAGCTAGATATCAGTGAGATGGTATCCATCTCTGTGGGCCCCACTGACCTTGAGGTCAAAGTTCAAGGTCATAAATCATGGTAATTATGCAACACATCACCTTGAAATTATTATCTACCCACATGCCAAATATCAAAAGTCTACCTCAAAAGAGAAAAAAAGTCATAGCCCAGACAAGATTAGTTTAGGACAGACAGACTGTAGGACGGACGGATGAACAGACTGGTCACTATAGGACATCTGACCCTCGTGGCTGGGCCCTAATAAGTCAAATCTTAAATATAGTGAAAAAAAGAATAGTAAGACGGTGTAAAATCAATAATCTGGAACATAACTGGACTGTAAAATTCTGCTCCACCATGTTACATTATAATCTTTCTGCACTCAATAGCATGACTTTTACGATTATTAGACTGCATGAAATCACATTTCTAGCAGAAAACATGCATTTATATGGTCGAAATAAACATTTCCCAGCTGTGGGCAGATTCATATCCTTCACTATGTCAATTTCTTTGATGAAAAAGTAAATTATTTTTCAGTCTTCCATCCTGATCTCCTTTTTTCTACATGCTAATATTGTTTTCTTTATTATTAATACTTAGTGGGTGGAATACAAACACACTGTACAACTGTAATCTGTTAATAACTTGAAACACGCAAATTTCTTTTGTAGGAGAAACAAACAACCCCAGAAAATCTCTAATAATGTTATCAATGACATTGAAGTCTATTCCTGGTGTGCCATCATGGGAATTAGCAAACGCAGAGGTATTAATAGTAGCTTTCTGAATTACACAACATAAATCAGAAAATTGTAATGAAAAGTGTTTCAACAAGGGAATTTTCTCATGGAAATTAATTTTTAATCTCTTAGATAAAGAAATGGTTTTAATAGCAACTTTCTGAAATACATTAAATTTAGGATCATTCGAGTCCTCAAATGAAAAAAAAAGGTTTGTATAAGTACTGGAATTTTTGGTTGAAGAATAATTTTATAAATTTTTTTATCTAAAGAATTTACAATGGTAGAGTTTTGAATTGGATTATATTTATTCAGTACATTTTAGAAATAACAAAATTCTATTAATTGCTTTTTCACTTTGAAATTTTTTGCAAGGTACAAATAAGAGAACACTTTTTTGCCAACAGAAATGCTTTTATCAGTAGCTTTTTTGAAAACAAGAAATTCACCAATAACATTTTAACATGAAGATACCGGTAATAAAAAAAAATCATAATTACAGATCACAATAATTATCTTATCCAGGTGAAAAACAATTATTCCTCCCTTCTGTATAGGTACAGATCTTATTTACACTAGACTGGCATTACGATTCGTGGCCTCCACTAGCAGAGGTAGAGCATTCTCTCCACTAGCCAAGAGTTAAACAATACCCCACATTACTCAGCTACAGTTTAAAACAAGTATGACTGTCGGCTAATGTTCCCTGATGATAAACCTATTCTATTACTGCAAATTAAAAATGAATCCACAATATGGCATGATCCTACAAAGCTATTGACAAAATTTCAGTATTGTACATGTATTGGTATTTATCTTTACTTGGATAAATGTGACAACTAATGGTTATGAACAGACACACATACAGACTAAATAAAACCCTATCCCCCCACGTTCATATCCATAGATAAAGAGATTTTAACACCTGAAGTGAACAAGTACACACTGAGGCGATGCCGAAGGGTGTACAGAGATACTGAAGGTGTTAAAATCTACACATCTAAGGATATGAAAGTGTATAATGAATGTATCCCCAGTTTAGTCAGAAATGATGGATTTTTAGGTATTTAGGTAGGGTGACACCGCAGTTGGCTGCTGTTAAAGTAATGTTTTCTTTATTTTCGGGAAAGTGTGATTAAAATTTGAGAGAAATGGTAGATTCCTACTGTTGTCGACAAATAAGAATGTTTCGCTGGATTAAAGTAAATGTAGACTAATTTCATTTTGGCTCAGAATGTCATTAGCGGAGACGTCATAAATGGTTTGAAGTTGTGAAAGATCAATTGCCTATCTTTTTTTACTTTTCTGTAGTAAGCAGAATATATATGGATATTATTTCCAAGATTTACTTTTATATATGCAAAGCTAACGGATTCGCCTTTTAAACTTTAATCGCATCTTACGTGCTATGGTGAAACTAACTGTTTACAACTCACGGGTATATGGGTTTTGTAATGACGTCTTACTGACCAATCAAATTGGAGTATTAAAGATGACATGGGGATAATAACTCCTTTTCACTTGCATAGAGCAAGAGAAGGAGATAAGCTGGTAAAAAAAGTGATGATAAATTCTATTTGTGTGAAATATAGACTGATACAAGCAGCCAATTGTTCAAGTCGAGCTTTGAACGCCTAAATCAATATAAATGCTATTTATAGAAGCAGTATCCACCAAAAAGGCATGTTAATTACAGACCACTAAAGCAAAAAAATTCTTTTTAAAGTATGTCACTACAAAAATTTATAACAGTGAAGTCAGAATTATCAGAATTAGTTAACCTCATAACAATGTTAAATATAGTATATCTTTGCCTATAAGGGAAAAATTTAGGCATTCCTGGGAAGTGGGGTCGTCTTTATAGGAATGGTCAACCACTTGGGGGTAAAATTTTATCTATATCTCAAAAGGTAAGTGGAATGGAATTTTATGATCCCCTTTCCGAGGAATTGTAAAATTTCTCCAAAACAAAACGTCCTATAATAAGGGATATACGGTATGTTATTAAAGGATATTTGTCTTTAATTTGTAATTGTTTATTGTTTTTTTAGTAGTGAAATTAAAAATCTTTTAAAGTGTTGACACCTAGATTGTTGTGATGTGTTGTTTACGTTGTCCTATTTAAAAACGATCAATTAGATTAATTAAGTATTAATTTATTTTATACTTTAATTATAGGTGAAAGATATATTATTAGAATTTTAAAAATTTGATTATCATATGTTTCTTCACAGCTTGGCATGTTCAGTGTCAAAAGATAATCCGATTATCTCCAATAAGAGTTGCTTATGCCACGTTAGAATTATAAATGTTCATCAAAATTTGATATGGCAATATACTTAAAATTGTGCATTAACAAGTGTTTTAAATTACTTTAAATAACTTTTTATTCCAAATAATTACAAAAACAATGCAGAAGATTATCGAGTTAATAAGATGTTTCATTCATCTTTTATTATCTAAACAGGAAGTAAGCTTCTTCAATTTGAAGGTAGTAGGTATTTCCGGCCTTTATCGAGTATATTTCGCTCCCCTTTCCATTAGTATTCCCCTGATGATAGTTGGGTTTCGTAAATAACTGTTTGATAAAGTATTTAAATATTAATAAGTTGTTTTAATGATAACAATACTATTACTAATACAAGGAAAAGTTTATTCTTTATAAAGACAGATCAAGAGATTGAAAACACAAACATGTTAAACAATGATTGCGTAACTATAACAAACCAAAACGGAAAATACTGAAATAAGTTTCTGTCCCTCTGTTGACATTGCAAGCATCTCTTAACATGGCAACAATATTTATATCCTTTGCAGTTTTTTTCATTTTATTACTCACAAAGTCATATAATTTTTTTTCTAATTTGATGGTCGTCTTATAGCAGGGTCAAGACAAAAATACTGAATTGTTTTTTGAAAAAAGTGGTCATCATATAGGCACCTTAGTCTTATGGGCGAGAATGTACGGTATTTGCAATTTAGTTCCACAAAAACCTATAATTTAAATCAAATAATAATTGCTACAGATTTCCAAACAAATTTGAGTTGTCTCCCTTTCGTTTGCTAATGTATACATTGCTTTTATATACTCCATAAATTGTACATGTTGTAGTGGGTGATTCAAGGAGATATGCTAGCGAATCAAAATAATGTACTTACAGGTTTGATTTTAGCTAATTGTTTTTCCATCGTTAGTCTTTCTTTAGCTGCCTGTTTAATAATACTAATGAGTTCTTCTTTCTCCTCATACATTTGTACATTCTAAAACAGAAATGAAGTTTGTTTACATTTATGACATATAAACATCTGAAGCAATGTTTCTAGCAGCAAAAATTATCTTTAGTGTAAAATATATGCAAGAAAAGATAAATGGCATTAAATTCAACACGATTATCAAATTTGATACTGTTTTATAATATTTGTAAAAGCCATAGTGTTAACTACATCTGACTTACAATATCATATTTGCCAGATATCATTTAAGACAAAAAATATTTCCCAAAATATATTCTGATAATATACATTCTGAAATATAGCTGTTCCTATAAATGTCACATTGAAACAATTTGAAAATCAAGAAAGAAGAACAGATTTACGATTTAATCAAGGATTTTTTTAGGGTGTCCTCATCGTCAGAAACCCACGTCCGGTCACTGTTGTATACACATTTAGATATTTTCTCGTTTTCATGAATATTCATTAAATTTAATTAGCCAATGGGAACTATGTTTATTGGATAAAACTACTTTGATAAGTTTAAACGTTTCACTGAAAGTACAAGCGAACAATCAAAAAAGGACATTGAATATTCATGAAAACGAAAAATATCTACAAGTATGCCCACAGTCGGTACGTGGTAGCAAAGCAAGAATGCAACTGGACATGGGTTTCCGACTATGGGGTGTCCTCTTCCACAAAAGTTATCAAGGCTCGTCATTTACTAATGCCCAAGATCAACATTTTTGAAGACAAACCTCAGGACCGAGAAATTCTGCATTACTAAGTTGGTCAGCTAATTCTTGACATTTTTTGCGTAGGTCCTCAATCTCCCTATCTTTAGACAGCATTGCTTTAGCATGCTCCGAAAGGTCTTTGGCACGTTGGCGGGCAAACATTTTTTTCAAATGGTCCGTGTCTGGTTGGTTGTGGGTATCTTCCTTGACTTTCTGTAAAAAAGTTGGTAAGTGGTTAATTATTGTTTATTTGTATCTTATAGGTTGATGCCCAAGAGGTGAATACCAACATGTTATTTATCTCTGCATCAAATCAATTATACATATACATTCAAGGTGTGCACAATAACCCAAAGAAGTACTCTATCTTATGTTTGAATGTTTCATTGGATGGCGTTTAATGGTACTTTCAGCAATTTTTCAGCTATATCATGGCATCCATTTTTTATTAAGGGAGGAAGTCAGAGAAAAACCCTTGACTGCAAGAAAACTGGCAATCCATGTGAATTAAGATTGGGATACATAATGAGACTACAACTCACATCCTCAGCGTGGATATCTATGATCTATAGTAGACAAACTACCTTAACCACATTCCACCAAGACCCCGCCTCTATCTTATATCTGTTTGCTTGAAAGTTATTTAATGCCACTTTCAGCAATTTTCAGCTACATCATGGCATCCATATTTTTATTTTGGGGAGGAAGCTGGTGTACCCGAAAAAAAAAATCCCAGACCTTCGGTGGGAAAACTCAATCTTTGTCAATTAAGATTGGAGTCGAGCGCACCCTGCACGTAGTGAGACTAGAACCCACAATCTCAGTGTTGACAGACAAAACGATCAATAGTAGACAAGCCGCTATCTTATGCCCAAAGGCTGCCGATGCCATGTACAAGCATTATTTGCGCACCAACAAAAAAAGACCTCTATGTTATGGCTGCTGATGCAAGGATGGCATGTTAGGTTTGCCAAATCACCAAAAGTGCAATCTACGTTACCAAATTGGCATACGTTAGATACATGCAGTTACGATCGACATAAGTGCTCACAAGGCCGGCTTCATATTTTAGTGACATTAACAGCAGCCATGGCAACCAGGACACTTAGATAATGATGTCATATGATAAGACAGAATCAAACTTAACTTATAAGCATATGATGAAATATATTTTAAAACTTCTCTTACATTTTTCTTTGAATCCATCTCGATTTTTCTCACATATAATAATATTCCTTGATCAAAACACATCAGTCAATAAAATTTGAAAAATTACAGATTATCTATTTATTATTATCTTATTATTGATATGATAAATGGGTGTATAAATAATTAATAAACAATCTACAATTCATATTTATTCAAGATTAACAAAAGGGAGATAACTCATGGACAATTTTTAATCAAGTGTAACTCCTAGATTTAAAAATAGCATAATGGGGTCTGAAATATACTTTTTTATTTCTGTTTCAAACTGTGTAGTATAATTTTTTTTTCAATTGTTTGGGCAGATTTAGAAAGCATGAAGTCCATGCGAGACCATTTTACGGTAGTCAAGAACGTTAACAACCCCCATAAATAAGTAAGTTAGAAACAACGTCTACCTATGAAAGTTTGTACGAAATGTACCTACATTCCCCACTCCCACCCTGCACTTTACAGATATTTTTGGGAATATTTTCAGATAAATAAAACTGCATTACTTCATATTGGTTATTTCAAATACTGTCATTTTATACATGCCAGTGAAAAACGTAAACAGGAAAAAACTAAATCTTATTATTATTTGTACACAAACAGTTGTATATCTTTATGAATAACATAGATGATTGTTTGAAAACATAATTCAATTGAAAGTTAAGATTAACTATAAATAGAACTTTAATTAAAAAACATACCATTATAAACTCTTCATCAAACAGGTCTTCCCAGCAGAAGGGCATTTTATTTTAATCACAACAGTACAAAATGTGTATTGATATAAATTACATAATTACATCCATAACAACAAAAAATTTATCTATAATATTTTCACTTCAAAATATTTCCTTCACAAATCTCCTTTAACTTTCCATCGAACACATGCAGACAAATATAACCACTTTTGGCCATTTAAAATTGTTCTTAGTTTTTAAGAATTTTTTCACATTGATTGTGTATCCACGGAAGATTCAGTATAACTTTAAAATCCTGTTGAAATCCTAGTATTTATTTTAACCACTTAAGAAAGCATGTATATCCAGATCTAAGCAATTATAATATACAAATGGCACAAAAATAATAGAATTTTATCCGTCAACATTGTACACTTTTACTCGTTAAACCTTTCAGTTTAAAACTTGTGGTATTCCTATGTACCACTGATGTCTGTTAAAGAACCAAATTGTAACCTCAAGTCTATGCCAAATATTTCTGAATTTCATTTTTATTCCTTTATCTGCAGATATATAAATTTATTATACAAGCTAGCACACTTTTTCTCACTCAGATATAAGAACCAGCATTCACATTTTGTCATTTCATATTTTCTCACTAAAAATCACAAAATTATTATTAATTATTTTAAATCCAAATGCACTCAGATTTTACTTTCACAAAATGACACATATTTCACCCAAAAAAAATGTTATCAGATCAGGCTCCCAGGTATGTTTGTTTGTGTCCTGTCGTCTGCTGGATGATGACACAGGTAAAAATATTAATGGTCATCATGCATTGAGGCTTCAGATAGTAGAATTAATATATCTGGACATTTGACAACAAGTTAATTTTGTGTATAAGTGTAAACAAATTTATTGGTTAAAACACACATGCAGGGATCAAAGAGATGACAGGGAGTGGTTATTGTTTAAGGCATTTCTCTGACATTTTAATACATCCAGTTTAGTGAAGTATACAAAAATTTGTCAATCAAGTATGGCAAATGTTTTATGGACATCATCATGACAGAACAGCATGACAAAATATTTTTTGTTATATTCTTGAAAATTTATTAGGTTGCTTGCAGTAATCATATATTTCATTAATCTTTATCTCTGAATCACCATCTTGAAAAAAAAAGCTTTAAGGACAATTAAAAAAAATACTTACTTTAAACATTTTTATTGTCAATAACAAGACAAATGGATGAGACACAGTTTTAAAACTTATGAAGTCTTCTCCATCAATGAGTCGTACTTAGTGTTTATTGACACAACAATCTGCATATATTAATATGCATGCTTATGAATTTTCATGAATTTTGTGATTAACCAAATCAATGCATTTTAAACAGCAACATAGTCCAAAAAAGGGACCAACCATATTTGAACTTGGGTGGGTGGGGGCCATGGTGGGTGTCTAAAATAAATATAATTTGTTTTATTTATAGCCAAGAACTTTGTTGGACTATATCAAAATTCTTATTTTCACCATACACACTTTTGTGACTTCTCTGGATTGTACACATTTTACGTGTACTTATAGACAATAAAAATACCCACCCCCGTCCCAGCTGCCAACCCTAAATGTTCAATCAATTGTGATACAGAGAATAAACAAAAGGATATATAAGAAGCTAAATGAAAGAAGGATATTTAACTTTAAAGACTAGTCATACACAATAATGGCCCTTTTGGACCCCTTTACATTAAATCCCAATCTACTTCCAAATAGACATTTCAATTATTGATACAATGATACAGTTTCATTACATTGTTATTTAAAGGACAAGAGAATCTCAAGATAAATTAGAATCTATTTGTATTCCACTCAAATGTAAACTGAATTTCAAGGAAGGAAAATATGAATGATTAAGTTTTAGTACCAAAACCAATTTATAGAGCATTTTGAGAAAAAATCCTCCAAAAAATAAAAAGATTCCAAAACTGCAGACATTTAATCAACCTAAAAATATAGTACACCAAAATGGTTTTCTTTTGTTATTCCCTTCATTTAAGTTAAACAGCTCGACTTTTAACTGTTTAATTTTTGGTATGTCTATTATTGTTTATTGTTTGTTTTATTGGGGGGGGGGGAGGCAGCATGAGTACCTGTTGAAAATCATAGTCAATTAAGATTGAGGTTGTAGTCAAGCACACCCTGTCTGCAGTAAGGCTAAAATTTTCATAGTTAAGTGTTGACAGGCAGGAAATTCAAAGAAAAGGACCTTAACATGTGACAATTTGAAATAAACAGCTACCTCTCCATTTGATCGATCAGACATGCAACAAATTCAGTTCTTGATATTTTTTCAAACAACGGTTACAATAATGATCCTTCTAAAGTGTAAAAACCACTCTCCGCCACATAGAACATAACTGGTTCCCCGATATAACCTCTCCCACACGTCATTCCCCATTTACTGCAGGACTACATTTGTCATCTGCTTGTAACATTTGTAAACAAAGAATGTTTGTAAAATAATACACGAGATCTTTTTTATTTTTATATAGTCTATTAATACACTTTTGATGCAGTTTTACATTGCAATTACTGCGTTTGTACGCCAAGCGTGTCTGCCATGAGAGATATCTCTCACATTGTCAACCAATAGTATGGCAGATGTGATTGTGGTTGAGATAGGATACCCAGAATCCTTTGCATGGAGATTGTGTAAAAACATGCTATGCTTTAAATCTGATTCATGGGAGGATTTAAAAATTTTTTTTTCTCATTTCTCTAACCTTTAGATTTTCTTGTTGTAAATGTTTGGCCTTTTCTTCCAAGCGACGGGCGATTGCTGCGAGCTCTGCATTTCTTTTCTTTAACGTTTTGATTTTTTCTTCTAAAGGCTTTTTCTCGTCTTGTCGCTTTTTCTGCAATAGAAATTGAAATAGGATTTCTGTAACTATGAAATGTACATTGCTTAAGAAAAAATAAGTCATTTAAACTTTCAAAATTGATCAAATTTTAATTGACAGCTGTTAATGTTACTGTATACAAGTGGAATAAATAAACCAGTTTCTGTATTTTTTGTTCGTGTTTCATGCACTTTCATTAGTTTTTCAGCTATATCATGGTGTCCAGTTTGTATTTGGGAAGAAAGCCAGCATCCAAACTAAAGTATGTTTTTTTATTTACATTTTACTAAAATTACTTGATATCCTCTCAAAATTATGAACAATTACTTCCAATTTAGTGTCAATGTCAATAACCTTTGATCATGGATAGATTTATTTATTATAAAAGCTTGTTTTTGTTTGTTCCAATGAAGTTATATCATGGCGTCCAGTTGTTATTAGGGAGGAAGCCCAAGTACCAGGAGAAACCCCAGACCTTCAGTAGGAAAACAGGCAATCCTTGTCAAGTAAGATTGGAGTAGAGCACACCCTACCCACAGTAAGACTCGAACCTGCAACCTCATCATCAACAGAAGACAAACTACCTTAACCACTCAGCCTCTGAGGCTCCTTTGAAATTGATAATATTAGGCTTAGCCACATGAACAATTTACTATTTTCAGCCATCTTGACTTAACGATAGTACTAGAGAAAAAATAATTCATGAAAAGAAACATTCAATTATTATTATTTAGAACACAGAAAAAATTTTAAAAAGATTGTTTCAATTCTGAAAAAATTGTTTCAAGTGCTCCTATATAGGAAGCCACAGTTGATGGAGGGATTAAGGTAAACACCTACTACTGAGCACATTCCTGTCAACACTGATGTTTCAATCAAGCAATACTGTTGGCATGGCATGCTGGACTCCAATCTTAATTGACAAGGATTGCCAATTTTCCTGTTGACTAACGGCGGTTTTCATTGCATACTCCAACTTCCTACCCCAATAAAAACTGGACTTCATGATATAGCGAAAGAATGCTGACACATCAATGCTCCAATATCCCAATATTTTCTTCAAATATAAATTTTTAAGCACAAATCATATGTTGATTGTAAGTTAAAAAACCATTATGTCTGAATTAAAAATCCCAGACCCCCCCCCCTTCCTATCCACCACCCCCTAGATAAGAAAATCGTTAGTCCCTTATATGACTAGAAAACAACAATTTTAGACATTTCTGCACAGACAATGGTTAATTTATCACATTAAAGACATGAACTTGTAATTAACATGTAATTATTCAAATTAATTATGTGACATTTATTGACAACAAAGGTACACCTACATGGACAGCATATCTGTGACTTATTACCTTTGTTCTGTTTGAATGACAAAATCTAATGAAGGACTGCATAGTCTAGACAAAAAAATTGTTAGTCTGTGATACCCTGACCAGCCTTATTCAAAGAATGTATTCAGGTTTAAAAAAATGCATTAAAAAATATTTTAGTATATTATTAAGATAACATTATGTTCTTTGAATTTTGCAAGAAAAAAAAATAAATTGTATAGTTCCAGAAAGAGTAAACAATTTTTAAGGACATATTTTTATTTCATCAGAAGTAGAGGAAACAGATAGAAAACCTCAGTTTGCACACCTACATAATTTTGATCTTGCCTTCCATGCTTAATTTAAGAAATAATTGCATTGGATCATGAATTTATACTGATTTTACCACTGTTGGCCATTTATGTTCAATATTTTACACCATGCATTTTCTAATATCTGAATTCTTGTAACAAAAATTATAATGTAAAAAAGGTTGATAATTCAAGTGCAAGACACTGTTATTACCTTGTTAGGAAAATGTACATTTTTGACGGGTAATGAGTCCAATTCTGGATTATTTTATGCAATAAACCGGAATTAGTGAATTTCTAATGTTTCATGCAATTAACAGAAATCGTACATATAAGAAATGGTTTGATTTTTTAAAGTCTTGTGCAATTAAGAGAAATATGCCATTAACAGGTATACAATTAAGTGAAAGCCATTGTACTAGAATAATATCATTAGTTAAATTTCTCTAGTTCTAGCACAGTTAAAGTACATTTAACCTTTGGTAGTTAGAAATGACACCCTAGACATGTAATGTGAGGTATACATAAATGATGACCTTGTCCACTCAGCTAAAAAAGATCACAGTAGGGATTTCATGACAGTAAGTGTTATTATTTCATATATATGGGTTGTTTTTACAATGAGATGTTTTGATATTTTGCAATTTTCACAAAATGTAGTAAGTGTTAAATACATCATAAGTACTGACGACACAATGCATTTCTCTTTGATCTTCCAACACTTACAATAGATTTTACAGTTTATGACTTTTTGTGAAATTCACTGCAGATTTACTGGGAGAATATATCCAATTTAATTACCCAGTGAAAACCACAAAACATCCAATGAAAACCTGTCAATTTATTTCTATACTGTATGAATGAAGTGCAAGATCAACTACCAAGGTCAAGGACACAGTTTCATGAGTCTATTGTTACTATGGTACATGTATATCTAATTTTGGACTGTGTACTGCAGTTATTTCCACATCAAACAACTGAAAAACTTTACTCACAGGATTGCTATGTCTGTTCTCATTGTTTAAAAATATTTGACCGACTATCGAGAAATTTGATACATTGTAAATTTTGAAATCATCAAACACCTAAAAACTTTACTCTCAAGATCACTGTACATTCTCATTGTTGAAAATATATTTGACAGATAACCATGAAATTTTATACACTATAAATTCATTAATCATCAAAAACTTTTAAAAATACTTTACTCATCCGATCACACGAAATTCTCATTGTTCACAAAAAATATTAGACTAACAATCATGTATCTTGATACGAAATAAATTTTAAAATATGGAACATAGTTTTAACCCTGAATTGATCACAGTGAACAGAAAATTTAACACAAAATACATTTTTAAAAATACTGAACATCGCTTTCAACCCTGCATTGATTAAAGCAACAAAAAGCACAAAATTTATGTTTCTAAGTTAAAAGAATTTATTAAGAATAAGCCTGATTTATTTTTATTTATTCTGAGGTTTACATCCTGATTTATATCATGGAATGGCCCACCACTTAAACATGATCACGTAAGGTTATAAATTCTAACCATACTTACAAATATGTACCAGAATTGTAAATACCTTGTACATGCATAAACAAGGTTTATTTTGTTTATTTATAAAATTTTGCCTTTAACATAGATATAAAAAATCTTTAAAATTTTGAAGTTTTCAATGCAGTTTTGCTTTATTGTGATCAGTTTTTAACACTGATCTAGATTTAAGTGATTTTAATATATACCTGGTTGATTGCTGTTAATTGATAGCAATAGATAATTAATAGATAATTTTTCCTGATTGCACAATCCGAATTTTGATTAACCTTATTTCATGGGTACCACTTTTCACTGTTTGAGGAAAAGTTGCAGTATTATATTTATTTTGTAGGTTTAACATTTGCTTGCAAACAAATGAAAATTATAATTGTATTTTTATTTGCTTGTTAGGGTGATTTTTTGGCCGCTTTCAGTTGTTCAATTTTTCTGAAAAACTGGAACCTGCTTTTTAATGGGGACAGTTAGCAATAGTAGTCAATGAAGACCCTAGATAATTTTTGGGCTTAAACTTACAACGTACAACCCTTGTGTTTTTAGGCATAGCAGTGATCCAATAGTAGGTAGATGCCTAATGATAATCACTCAACCATAACTGGTATAACAAAAACAGGGTTTATTAGTACTTACTAAGGAATCATTTTCATTGTTAAGTAACAAGATCTTTCTCTCCAGTCTCTGTACCTGGGTCTGTAGCTCTGCAACTCTTTTCTGAAGATGTTTGTCCTTATCTTCCGAAAGTTTTCGATTCTGAAAAAACAAAAAAATAATAACGTCTCCATTCAGACTGTTACCTCAGACTGGTACCTCAATAACAATCCAACTGGTCCTGTGTGATGCAGTAATATACCAAATTATCTTAAAAAAAGGCTGAGAAAAAAATGCAAAGAAAATCCGACATCACTCTTCTACCATGATATTATTGTCAGTTTGAAAGGAAAAGTGATACCATAATGTTACAAAATGGCGATAAACAGATGACTGTTTGTTTTATTTCTTTGATCTCCTTACCCATCTCCACACAAGTGTCTTAATGGATAGATTCGATCTAGGAAATAATACCAAGGATAATATATATACATCAAGATAAAAAAAACGTACAGTTATGTTGTACTTTCTCAAAAATTCATTTCTCTTAGAAGTAATTTTTGAAATTTTTTTTTTTACAAATACCAATCGTGTAGCAATTTTAACTGTCCCCATGTTGAGCTGTTTTTGGGCAATCTGATTAAAATCAGCTGTTTGGTAGGATCTGTATACTAAGTACTACACCACTGGTGTAATACGTAGAATACTGAGCAAACACAACAGCTGATTTTAAACAGATTGGTAAGTGGGAAACTCATTGTTTGATTGGTTGAGTAGCTGATGTCATGTTTTGTGTACTCATTCCAGGTACTAGTTCATTATTAACCAAACAGTTTCTTTAACCATGCAGTCATGGAACTAGCATTTACTGAAATTGCTACATGGTTCACATAAAACTTACCTGTTGAAGAATGACAGAAAATGGTATATTTTCCTTTTTGTTTGTATACATTCCAGGATTATACATGTTTGGTAACAAATCGATTCCATTGATCGGAATCGGTTGTTTTATTCCAGCCATTTTTTGTTGCAATTTTTATATATTTTTTATTACAGCATCACCATTTTTGAAGCCACAAGCACCATAATGATTTCTGAAACAGTCATTCTTCACAGCCTTTCTTTAAATTATTTTATAAAATTCTTAAAATAATTCAAAATAGCTCCATGTAAAGTTTCTGTAGAGTCTGCCATTATTAAACTCAAAATTTCCTAAACAACTTTTAGCCCTTCATTTATTACGACAGAAGATAATCGGCTTTACACAAAGGAATTACATATTAATTAGTTTCTTTATAATAACAGTATTAAAATCGAGACATGTAATTTTAATATGTTTAACTGCATTGAAATGCACGCATGTTTATTCACATGTATAATCTGGCATAAATACTGAATCCTTAATTCTTCTAATTGAGTAAGAACACTATTCAATTGAAATCAAATTAAAAAATGTTATTTGTTTACTCTGGCGATCATCTATATGTGAGTTAAAACACTGTCCACTTGAAATCATAAAAAAATGTGTTTGTTTACAATCGTACACACTTAATCCAAAATTGTCCTTGTTTGAGTTTGAATGATAATTCACTTGAAATCATGATAAACATTTATTTATTTACTCCTGAAGAATATAACCGCTAATATCCTATTATGTATAATAATCCATGAACTGACATTAAATGGAGTACTTTTTTTACACATTTAGATTGGCCACGGGGCACGTAAACAAATGCAAAAGTAAAAGCTGCAGATCATATATTATCGTTGTTTACACATAAACAAATTACTATTACAAAGGCTCAAATAAAAGGAGTCCACACAACCACCAACGGGAGATTTTCGTAGGATGACGAAAAAGAATTAATGGTCACACTGCGGTACTATTACGGACTATAATATAGTTAGAAAATTGTCGTTGACAAGAATAACTCTACTGATTCATAATGATAGTATCCATGAACGACCTTAAAGGGTCAGATGAAGTCAAAAACCAACGCAAAGAAATAATTATAAATATGTATTTTTGTCCCTTTAATAATTCATGGGGTTTATGGGCCATCATTGTATACAGTGAAGTGGGTAAAATGTACATTTCATGGCCATCAAATCAATTTCCAATTTGCACACCAACTGTTGAAAAGATATTTGCCCAACACTTTCCATTTTGTTTGGATTTTTATAAACAACGATTATAATTCAATTCTACTTGACTCCCCCTTAGCTCCTACAAATTTTTCTGTTGGAACATAAAGATCTTGATTGCTTTTATTGTACCTATCATGTCATCGAGGTTAAGAAAATATTAAATGTAATAGATCGTAAGCCATCCTGTAACGTTATTCAGGTATTTCAGATATTTATAGAACATGGTGATTGAACAAATAGACCTGCCACTAAATTACATATATCAATTTCAAACCATTCAGTTTTTAACAAATTACATACCAGGACATACATTTCCCTTCTATTCAAATTAAAGTTTTAGAATGGGCTTACGACACAGACATCTATAGTTTACGGCTGGGCATCTTGGGATCCGTTTAACCAGTTCTGCCCAACCAGATTTGTCTATGCCCGTGTTCTTTCTGTTATTTGTTTTTCATTAACATTGTGTGATTGGTTGTTTTTTCAGTGATTATTTGAATTTTGTTTGGTTTATCTCCTCTTACTGTATACTGACTACAATTGACCACAGCTGGTGTCCCGGATGTCCATTGATTTTTAATGATGTTTGTTTGTTTGTTTGAATGGTGTTTTAACGCCACTTTCAGCAATTTTTCAGCTATTTCATGGTGTCCAGTTTTTATTGGGGGAGGAAGCCGGAGTACCCGGAGAGAACCCCCGACCTGCGGTAGGAAAACTGGCAATCCTTGTCAATTAAGATTGGGATTTTTAATGAAGCAGACTTGGTAAAACATGGGAAATACTATATAACTATTAAGTATTTTTTTAATTCTCAAAACTACATTTGTTGTGAACATTGAATAAATTTAAAACAAAATATTTTGTATCATTAGCAATCAATTGATTCAATACAGCTGTATGTCTTGGTAAAAAAATAACATTTAATGGTAACTTCAATTACGGGTCATTAGCTTTAAACTCTATTTAACAAAACCTCAATTTATCAAATCATGCCTCTACAGCGTTATTTGCCTTTTAGGATTGATGAATTTAGGATTCACTGACAAATATAAAGCAAGCAATATTTCAGTTATAATTAAAGAACCATAGTGGGCATGCACAGATACCACACGCTCCCAATTAACAAGCTCCTAAAATTGTTATCAGTGGTATAATTGCTTGCGAGTTGTTTCATATATATTTTAAGAAATTTCTAAGTTCAAAGGGGCATAAATCTTGCAAAAAATATATGTCATAATTTCCTGCTGATAAGCACAACTATGGTGTCCTTTATTCCTACCGAGTTTCATAAAATTCAGTAGCTTCACAGGAGAAGTGCTTAAGAGTTGAGTTATTCATATATTTTGAGAATTTTCTATGTAAAATATAAAACGGAGCTGGGTTATAAGACACCACTGTGTTATTGTAATTTCTATGTTCAAATGTGCACAAGTCCTACAAAAGTTATCTCATCATAACTTCCTGTTGATATGCACAACTATATATATTCATTCCCAACAAATTATATAAAATTCTGATCAGTAGTGTAAGAGAAGTGCTTACAAAATACATATATTTTGAGAAATTTCTAATTTTAAAAGGGGAATAATTCCTACAAAAAAATCTGATATAATTTCCAGTCGATATACAAACTACATGAGGTGTCCTTCATTCCTACCAAGTTTTAAAAAAACCCAGTAGTTTCAAAGAGTTGCACTTACAAGAATAGGACTGAAGGACCCATCAAAAACAATATACCCTCCACAACTTTGTTGCATGATGATGACAAGGTAACAAGCAAATACATTAACTGGTCAATTTCCACAAAACGGTAAAAAGGTCTACAGCGAACAAGTGGACCAAGAACATGGCTTATCCACTGATGATCACTGGTGTGTCAACACTGGGGTTACAAGTTCAAGTCTGACTTTGGGCAGGGTGTACTTGGCTGCAACCTTAATTAACAAGGCCTGCAAATTCTTCTACCAAAGGTGAGGGGCTCTCATTGGGTACCACTGCTTCCTTCCCTAATAAAAAATGGAAGCCGTCTGGAAAATTGCTAAAATTGGTACACAACCCATTTTAAACAAAACAAAATAGTATAAGAGATAAACCGATGATCTGTTAATTTAGATAGCAGTGGTGGTTATATTAAGGTATGCCTTAAAGAGTTGTCTGCCTTAGTCACAGAAATGTAAAACTTTAATATTACGTAAGGTAGTTACAAACCACGACACCATGGATATCCTAATTTTTGACACATTTATCAACATTATCGTTTTTAAATCCTGATTCATCCTTTTATTGTGTTTTTTACCAAATTATTTATGGTTGTAACAAAAAGGTATGCACAAAAATTCCCACGTCTCGAAACAGTTAATATCAAATGACTTTTTACAGAATCGTATTTCGTAATTTGTTTCAGGATACTTTGGAGTTTGTATTCATCACAATACAATTATAGCACTTAAAGCAATGTTAATTTTGATTCAGTGGATGAAGACGTTGATAAATGGGGCGGATAAAAGATTTGTTTATAGTCTATATTCACTTTAAACAGAACAGAATGTTGAGTTAAATACAATTTCCTTCACATTAACATTTCATTTTAACGGTGTCGCTGAAGACACAGACATCTGTACTCACAACTGGCATAACAGTGAAGGGAGCAGTGAGGATCCCCATAACCCTACCCCATACGTTCATTTGACTGTTCCAAGGCAGGTTTTTATGAGTTGTATTTAAATTCTCCTTTCAATAAATTTATGGTGATATCTGTCTTTAAATGATTAATTGAATCATGAGGTTTATGTTTAGTTTGAAAAATAACAAGGGGACTGACCACACAAAAGGAGCCGACATTTTTTTATTATTCCGTATAACAGCTACTGGCTGCAATGTCTTCAAACTGCAAGGTTGCCATGAGGGAGAAATAAAAATTGGGTGTTTTTTTTTTATATTTTTGTGTGTTTTTTACCCAGTGTGACCATTTTCAGTTTAAATTATAGACTAAATTTTTGGGGATTAGAAACTGAAAGTCTCACTGTTCTGAGTGTACACTGTATGAACCGCTAACTTTATGGTCTCAATTTATGGGGATGAGGAAGTAGAAGTCTGACTGTATCCTGTACATACTGGTCCATTAAGATTAAAATTGAGCAAATATTTAAGTCAGATTCAAAATGTACATAAATTTTTAATACTATCTAATACAGATCATCTCTTGAACAAAGACTTCATGCCCTGGTGATTTCTGCTTAAAATTATGATAAGTGGATCAATATCTCAATTACATCCTTGTATTATGTGGAATTTAAATTTCCATGGGTATTTTAACTATACAAATGTTTCCATTATCAATTTTTATGGTCAGAAATTTTATTTTATTGTTCAAAATTTAAAATTTTGTTATTGACACAATGATTAACTGCTATATAAATCTATAGTCAGTAACTGGAGACAATCAGTCCAATATTTAATATGTAAATGCAATATTTGTGTAGTTTAAAATGTTGATTTCAGGACCTATTGACTTCAGTGTCTAAAAAATCTCATTTCCCTTCAAAGAAACTGGGATTGTATCATATCAGTAATGAATGAATCATGATAATTTGGACCATTTTAATATGCCTTTTTATAAGAAATGAAATAAACACGTGTGGACTGTGAGCTAATGCTCACTAGTGATACCCCTGCTTTCACAAATATGACTTTAATAAGTATTTGATAAACAGGAAGTAGATGACTAAGGAGCCTAAAATCACTATACGCCATATGGGACTATATATAGGATAAAAATATGCCAAATATCAGGCTTCTGCATTATAGTTGCTTAGAAAACTGCAGCGGAAATTTTGCATGTATGTCAACTATGTGTAAAAATCTAAAACTGTGACAGAAATTATTGTTATGGACTGTCAGACTGACAGAGAAGAATGAACGAAAACGGACAAGGTTAAAACAGAATACCCCCAAAGCGGAGGTATAAATATTTAATGCAATCTTTTATACCCAGTAACTAATGAAATGGATCAAATGTTTAAAGCATGCCATGCTCCTGCACAACGATTCTAAAGGTACCCTCAATAAATTTTAAAATATAATTTAGGAGTCGAAAACGGAGCATTTATTTGCTATTATTCTAAATAGGCTGGCCACAGTATTAAATGTTTTAGTGATTGCTGTTAACAAATATTTAACTCAAAATTAATCAAAATTAGTCCAATAACACATTTTTTACTGACTTAAACACCAAGCTAAATTTCTTCATAATTAATAAATAAAAAAGAAATTAGCCAATCACAAACCACAAAATAAATGAAGACAGAACAACCAATTACCAAAAATTAACAAAACAAGTGTGGACACAGAAAAACGTCTTGCCTGAATTCCACATCAGTAACGAAAATAAATTTCGTCATTAGCATTACGTAAGTAGCATTAATTATGAGCAGCGGCCTGTATACCAAATATTGTCACCATACTATGCATAGTTACAGGGGAACAGCCTTAACCCAAAAACTTTAACGTAGTCGCTGGACCGTGAAATTGAGGTCAAGGTCAGGTGGAACCTACCAGACAGTCATGTACTATTCATCAGCAACCTATATACCAAATATTGTCATCCTACCATGCGTAGTTACAGAGGAACTATCGTAACCCAAAAATTTAAACGTAGTCGCTGGACCGTGAAATTGAGGTCAAGGTCAGGTGACACCTACCAGACAGTCATGTACTAGTCATCAGCAACCTATACACCAAATATTGTCATCCTACCATGTGTAGTTACAGAGGAACTGTCGTAACCCAAAAGCTTTAATGTAGTCACTGGACTGTGAAATTGAGGTCAAGGTCAGGTGACACCTACCAGACAGTCATGTACTAGTCATCAGCAACCTATACACCAAATATTGTCATCCTTCCATGCATAGTTACAGAGGAACTGTCGTAACCCCAAAACTTTAACGTAGTCGCTGGACCGTGAAATTGAGGTCAAGGTCAGGTGACACCTACCAGACAGTCATGTACTAGTCATCAGCAACCTATACACCAAATATTGTCATCCTACCATGCGTAGTTACAGAGGAACTGTCGTAACCCAAAAACTTTAAAGTAGTCGCTGGACCGTGAAATTGAGGTCAAGGTCAGGTGACACCTACCAGACAGTCATGTACTAGTCATCAGCAACCTATACACCAAATATTGTCATCCTACCATGCGTAGTTACAGAGGAACTGTCATAACCCAAAAACTTTAACGTAGTCGCTGGACCGTGAAATTGAGGTCAAGGTCAGGTGACACCTACCAGACAGTCATGTACTAGTCATCAGCAACCTATGCACCAAATATTGTCATCCTACCATGCGTAGTTACAGAGGAACTGTCGTAACCCAAAAACTTTAACGTAGTCGCTGGACCGTGAAATTGAGGTCAAGGTCAGGTGACACCTACCAGACAGTCATGTACTAGTCATCAGCAACCTATACACCAAATATTGTCATCCTACCATGCGTAGTTACAGAGGAACTGTCGTAACCCAAAAACTTTAACGTAGTCACTGGACCGTGAAATTGAGGTCAAGGTCAGGTGACAGGTGACTGACTGGCAAGTACTCATCATAAGCTACCTCTGGACCAAATTTGATGGACCTAGGGCTTGGGCTTACAAAGATATGAAGCAAGATGTCAAGTGTTTACGCCGCCGCCGCCGCCGGATTCCCATACATATGTCTCGCCTCCAGCGACGAAGGCGAGACAATAAAACTGGAAGCAGAAAAGACAAATGTATGGATATTGTGCCTTGGAAGAGTTACCTTAACAAATGGCTCAGATAAACCAGTTTATGGGAATCCAAAGACATGCAGAAATGTAGCAAACCAACAAAACATACCACTGCACAATGTAGAATAAACAGATGTGACACTCAAAAATCAAATACACATACATAGATTGAAGATATAACCACGTGGATATAACTCAATACCTGTCACCTGTCATTACCATGAAAGCAGAAGATTTTGTGTACCAAGATGTGATGAAAAAATTTGTAAATTGACATGGAAAGACAAAGCCAGAATTTAAAGAAACAGACATAAAACAACCTTTGGGAACAAAAACAGAAAATAAAAACACAAATCCACTGAAAATTTCAGAATTCACATGCTGTTTAGAAAATATCTTGAAAACTTTATTGCAATTATGACAATAATTATGAAGGAAGCAAATTTTTTGCACTTCTGTGGTCAGAAAACGACATACAACACAAAGAATTGTAGTTCAAACAATAAAATAATCTAATCTGATTTTTTGCCAAATAAGAATTTACTTAGCCTAAATAAATTGCACAGTATCCGCTTACCATATTAATGTGTAAAATACACCGAATTCTAATGGTAAATTAAATACTTATAGATATACAGTTCTTAATAAGATAACGCTGAGAGATTATCTCGTTTAAAATTCCCCGGAGACCCTGGTAATTAAGAGGTATAGGCTTTTTACTTATCGTATTATTTGTATCAAAATCCCCATTTGACGGCCAATATTTACAAACTTAGATACAAACATGTATACAAGAATACACTGATGTCCAACAATGTTTCTTTAACACAGATACTGAATCTTCTGAAAGATTGATTGATTAATTGTTGTTTTACCCTAACACTTCTGAAAGATTGTTTGTTTATTTTATGGTGTTTAACACCACTTTCAGCAAAATTTTCAGCTTCATCATGGCATACAGTTTTTATTGGGAAGGAAGCCATAGTTCCCAGAAAAACCCACAACCTTCAATTAGAAAACTGGCAATCCGTGACAATTAGGACTGGATTCCAGGGCACATTGCACACATTAACTCCCAACCTCAGTGTTGACAGACCACATGATCAATAGTATAGGAAGGAACCACTCGGCCAATGAGGCCCATCCAGTAATTATAATGACACCAACAGCAATTTAAGTCAATTTTTTTCAGCTTTTTGTCTAAATTACTGAACAGCACTGTTAGACAACTCAGTCAGATAATTTAGTTCCGTTAGTTGAAATCTTAATATTCAAGAACTTTTTTTTATATTTGTTTATGTAGAAACACAAATTGAAACATATTTTTTAACACTGCATAGCGTACTAATATTGACTTCTGTTTGTTTGTTTGTTTTATGGTGTTTAACGCCAATTTCAGCAATTTTTCAGCTATATCATGGCATCCAGTTTTTATTGGGGGAGGAAGCAGGAGTACACGGAGATAACTGGCAATCCTTGTCAATTAAGACTTCTGAAAAATGTATATAAACAGTCAAATCAATACAGAGACTACCTCTCTTGGCTCTTTGTTAATAACTTAAGGCCCATTCAATTCACAACCTCTGTGGCAAGCTACAGTAGACTCTAGGGTATATGGGACCAAAAACCTAGCCCATTCTGCAATTCTTCAGCATTTTGAGTAAATAATCAAGCTGACAGCAGCAGTAAACTATCAATGTTAATAATAAAATGAGCATATTTATGACAACAAAAACAGCTTTATAACTGCACTAAGAAAGATACATGTAATAATCTCCCATATGACATGTGCTTGTCAGTAGTGTCCAGTCATGATATAAATGTCTTGTACTTTGTTATGAGTACATTATACACAATCATGTACTTTGTCAAAATAGGTCACATTGGATATTATATGGATAAATAATAATTTGGTCTTTTTATAACAATTATATCTAAATATTGTGAAACTGACTAACTTATTGAAAAAATGTAAAAAATTTGACTATAGGTCTTTGTGCACTCATGGGTCTATGTGGGCAGGCTGTAGGTCTACTTTTTGCCAAGGTCTTATCAAATTTTGTACTATTACAATTCTCGTCGGAAACATATGGAAAGTCAATGAAGCAAAATTGGGAGAAATTTGTTTTTTGGAATATGTATCTGGTATACTCTTACCCAGTCAATCAACTTCTTCTAAAGATTTTGTTTGTTTATTTGATGTTTTATACCACTTTCAACAGTACATGATGAAAAGAATTGTAGCAAAAAAATTGACAAATTTTAAAATTGAGTTGGAATCCAATGTGCCTTAGTCAAAGCCAGGCCCGAATTCCCCAACCCCCACTATAGATGCAAGTTGTTTGCATGGTTCTTAAACTAAGTTTCAATTCATCTTTTTTTGCAGATGGTTCTAACGTTTCCTTCCTAAAGATTGTCCAAGGCTTTAAATGCAAAGAACTTGCTTATTTACTGTTTTATTCTGAATTTTTCCATTTTCCTAAAACATTACAAAAGTTTGATTCTCCATCTCAGAGGTCACCAGATTACATTGAATGTACATGGACAGTTCATATCAAACATTGAAGAGATTGTTTTTCTTACAATAATGGGAATTGATTTAATAGCTGTGATCATGAACTGGATGACTGTTCTTTCTACCTGTCACATAGATGATGACCTGATAGTTTTGGTTAACTTACTAGACTTGCCACTGATTCAACTAACTTAACACTAGTAGGATATTCTTAGCCTTCCGGAAAACCTTTATCAGCCATTTATCTAGAGACTGTGAGGGGTTTGTGTCGTCAGCCATTTGTCTAGAGACTGTGAGGGGTTTGTGTCGTCAGCCATTTATCTAGAGACTGTGAGGGGTTTGTGTCGTTTATTTGTTTGGTGTTATGTTTTTAGTGTTGTGTGATACAGGTATCTTGTTATAGCCATGGTCATCATCAGAAACCCACGTTCACGCTTTGATACCACATACTGACCGTGGGTACACTTGTAGATATTTTCTCGTTTTCATGAATATTTATTAAATTTAAAAAGCAAATGGGAACAACGTTTATAGGATAAAACTGTTTTGATTAGTCTAAACACTTCGCTGGAACTACAAGCAACCATTCAAAATAGGACATTGAATATTCATGAAAATGATAAAAAATCTACAAGTGTGCCCACAGCCGGTAAGTGGTAACAAAGCAAGAAAAGACGACATGTGTGTGTTTCCAAGGATGTAGCATGGTAATTGAATTGGAGTTTGATCTTTTCATTACACCTGTATTAAACTTCCAATTTCATTTCTTCAACTCTTAAATACAAAATGACTGATTTTAATGATGTCACACATAACTAAATACCAATAAATCTTGTACATTCAGAACAAATTCAGTCTTTTAAAGTCTCTTTGATATGTCAATTTCAACAAGAAATACATTTTTATTTCCTAGTGTTTTGTCCCACATGTGAAGTAATCTTTCAAATTAATGTCAACAAGCCCTGGTAGCATGGTAATTGAATTGGAGTTTGATCTTTTCATTACACCTGTATTAAACTTCCAATTTCATTTCTTCAACTCTTAAATACAAAATGACTGATTTTAATGATGTCACACATAACTAAATACCAATAAATCTTGTACATTCAGAACAAATTCAGTCTTTTAAAGTCTCTTTGATATGTCAATTTCAACAAGAAATACATTTTTATTTCCTAGTGTTTTGTCCCACATGTGAAGTAATCTTTCAAATTAATGTCAACAAGCCCTCCAGGAAAAGACAAACACATACGACATAAATACTTGAACTGCTAAGTTCAAAAACAAAACCACTGGCAATCTTTGTTTATTTTGAATGTCAATCATCTTGTGTGTTATACTGAATACACAATATATTAGTTATATACCAATGCAACTTAATTTGATTGATTGATTGCACATTTTCAATATTATTAATTAAGGACAATGAATATTTTACAAAAATTTTTTAAATTCATACCAGAATGTTCACATGTAGTTAATTTGCATTTGACAGCTAATTTGCGTTTGACAGTTAATTTGCATTTGACAGTTATTTTGCATTTGACAGTTAATTTGCATACAAATGTTTTAGGAAACTTTCTAAGGGAAATTAAGGCACCATTAACGCGAAGAAGACCAAAAGAAAACATATTTTTATAGCAATATTTCCTGTTTCGTCTTCACATAGAAACATTTGTCCCAATATATAGCTATATTTTTCTTCATGCAGTATACAAATTACAAGTTTTTATTGGTTTTGGAAAGAGGATGATAAAAATTAATGGTTTGTGCTACAAAGATTGTTTGAATGGTGTTTAATGGCACTTTCAGTCATTTTTCAGCTATATTGTCCAGAAAAACTGATAATCCTTGTCAATTGAGATTGCAGTTAGGTACACCCTGCCCACAGTGAGATTTGATGGTTAATAGTAGATGACTAACTACCTTAACCACTTGGCAACTGTGTAAAAAAGACCTAACAACAAATATTCTACAAGAAAACAAAAGCAGGAGGAAGTAAACAATTTGAATTTTTTGTTTCTGAGCATGTGTAAAGTGGTACTTGGTGCTGGTGCTGTCATTTATTGGGAAGTTTCTACCAATAAAGAGTTGGCCTAAGTTTGTTTGTTTTTTTGTTGACTTTCATTACTGTCTGCACATTCAGCAATTTTTTTCTCAATCTAATTAAAATTAAATCTTTCCCGAGCTCCCCCCTTTTTGTTATTGTCACAAGGACAATAACAACTAGAGGCTCCCAGGAGCCTGTATCGCTTACCTGAACCTGAAATCAAACAACCCTTTCGTTCCTATAAGGAATTGACCAACACTTCTGCAAAAGTCATTAATTTTGACCTTTTAAGGGAAATAACTATAAGGAGGAGCTTTTGATGCTTAGGAGGGATGTTCACTTGAAATTTGCTGTACCTGTTATACTTTTTTAACTATCAGCCAAAAACTCCCTTGACCCCAACCCCCCTTTCTATTTTAAGCCAACGTAGCTATGTAAGTAGTCAGCTGTAATGATTTGCAAAATTTTGGTAGAGGACATCCTAAAGATGATGTGTGCAATGTTTCAAAGCAGTCCTTTCATTGGTTAGAGGAGAAGATTTTTTAAAATCAATTAAAATTCATTAAAAAAAATGTTCTAAGAGAATAATTCCTAAACGGTTAATCAGACAATCTTGACCCTCAAGTCATTTTTGTAGCCCTCATAGAGCAGAACAATTAAGCAATGCTAACTTTTTCTCCAGTTCTAAAAATTTTCAAGATTTTGTGGCAAAAATAGCAAAAATAATCAATTTCTACAATTAAAGGGCAATAACTCCTACAAGGATACATCATACAACTTCGACACAATGGAGTGTTTTGTAGAGCTTTCGATGCTGATGAAGGCTGGTCTCTTCAGTTTTCCTGTATCTGCCATACTTTTCGAACTATATGCCAAAAACTGTATTTTGCCCCCCCCCCCCCCCCCGTTCTATTTTTAGCCATGGCAGCCATGTTGGTTAATCTGCGCATATGGTTTGTGCAAACTTGGTTGAAGACATTTGACGGATAATGTGTACAAAGTTTCAAAGCAGTACTTTCAGTGGTTTCAGAGGAGAAGATTTTTAAAAATCAATTCAAACCGATTAAAAAAGACAGTTCAAGTGGAATAACTCTTATACAGTTTATCAGACAATATTGACCCTAAAGACATTTTTGTAGCTCTTATAGAGCAGAACAATTAAACAATGCTAACTTTTTCTCTAGTTGTAATAATTGTCAAGATTTTGAGGCAAAAATGGCAAAAATCATCAATTTCGACAATTAAAGTGCAATAACTCCTACAAGGAGTCGTCATACGACTTTGACCCAATAGAGTGTTTTGTAGAGCTTTTGATGCTGAAGAAGGAAGTCTCTTCGGTTTTCCTGTATCTGTAATACTTTTTGAACTATAAGCCAAAAACTGTATTTTTGACCCCCCTGTTCTATTTTTAGCCATGGCGACCATGTTTTTTTACGAATCAAAAATCCAAACAATAGTTTGGTAAAGGAAGCAACAACCACACCAAGTTTGGTTGCGTTCTGTCAAGTGGTTTCAGATAAGAAGATTTTTGAAAAGTTGAACGGACAGACGACGGACGACGGACGCCAAGTGACGGCAATAGCTCAAATGACCCTTCGGGTCAGGTGAGCTAAATAGGGGGAGCTTGTGAAAGATTTAATTTTAATTAGATTGTTTTTTTCTCCTTTAGTGGCACCAACTATTTTCTTCAGAGGGAAGGATTTTGAAACAGACTTTTTAAAAAAAAAAATCCCAGAATCTTCACAGAATTTTATTTATTGAAATTCGCACAACAAACACTTGTTAAAATGTTTGTGTTGTTATTTCCCACATTCAGGTATTTCCCAGCTTAAGGCACCAACACATTTTTGTTACAGAATTCCAGGTCATCTTTACAGGGTCAAGTAATAAATCAATCTTTATGTCCATCTGCCTTGTACATCTGGTGTCAACATCATATAAACATTTATGTTCATTTCAAACAAATAATGTGTGACAAACTTCCATGAAGAATTGAGAAATGAAATTTTTATACAATAATAGCTGAAAGCAGTGAACAAAAACAACTGTGAAAGTTCAATATAAAGTAAACAAAAGCTTAGGTTGTGTTTTAGAAAGAATGACCAAATGTTGAACACAATTTATCTCTGTCCAGTTAACTAGTTTTATATTAACAATTAAAATTATTTACCTGCATGTATACAACATAAGCATATACTTATCATAAAATTAACATTTACAGGCAAAATTTACATACAAATCATCATGATCATTGAAGTTTTAAGTACATCTGTGATCTTGTCATTTGCAAGGTTAAAAGGGTTACACAAAAAACGTGAGGTCCACTATTGATCTGTTAACACTAAGGTTGCGGGTTCATGTTTCACTGTGAGCAGTGTGTACCCCACTCCAATCCTAACTGACCAGGATCGCCAGTTTTTCTACCGAAGGTTTGAGGTTTTCTCAGGGAGGATGCCAGGGTAACCTGGAGAAAACCCATCTTTGGTAGGAAAACTGGCAATTCTTGTCAATTAAGGGAAAGACTTCCATTTGAACCCCCCACTAAAAATGCATTATTTCGAACGTAAATAAAAAAATTTGGCACTGGGTGGCAGCCACTGGTGAACCCCACAGTGGACACAGTCATGCATTGCAAATTTGGCAAGTGCGAGCAGTGTGAACTCCATGTATCTTGTGATAGTCTTAATGCATTGTGTATTTTTTATTGGGGGTTCAATTGGAAGTCTTACCCAATGAAGATTGGATTTGAGCTCGAGTACTCCCAGAATTATCATTGAAATATAACCTTTCTGGACAGATGGCAAAGACAGAACATAACAAAAACTCTAAAGGGCATGTTATTGTCCACTCTCCGGCACAGAGAACATAACTGATACCCAGAATCCTTTGCGTGGAGATTGCTTATTGTTAGGTTGTTTACATTGGGAGAGTACCATTTTTCAGATGTTGAAATGTATAAACTAATTGAAGCAACTATGTTTTATATTAAAATTTTCTGAAAGAAAATCATTAGTTTACAAATTCTTTATACATTTTGTTTAAATATTTTCGTAGAAATGGTCCTATTGCCACTCTAAAAAAACAAGTAAACTTAGTTAAAGCTTATCCTTATACTAAAAGAACATTAAAAAACTAAAATTGTTACAATTTGTTTTAATTTTATGCTACATGAAGTAACCCTCAGGGAAGACTAACATATGAAAAAATACCATAAAAAAAACAGTGATTAATGACTGGAAAATTTTCTCACTGATAAATATTATTTTACTAATAAATGTGATTACAGTGAGAATTAAAAGGTATTTTAACCAGTTTAAAAACAAAATTCATACCTGTTGAGCTGATGGGACATATGTTGGCACTCGTTCTTCAAAATATTCATCATGAATATCATGATAATCCTGAAATGCTCCCCTTACTTCTCTTTGTAATTCCCTCTGTTTCTCACGACTTGATTGTCGTTGTGAGGATTTCCTCTCCAGCATAATTTCCATAATTCCAATTTTTTAAATAACTCAAAAACACTTTTTAGAAATTGAATTCCATTTACTATAATATTCCCAACACTAAAACTTTCAAAATTTTCATTCCACCTCAAGGCTTACTGATTGACATAGAAAAGAACTGGTTATATGCATTTAATCCGTAATAAAGTTAATAAATTAATAATCCGCTATTTAAAACTATGAATAATGAATAGAGCCCAAATGCAAATTTTGGTCCAAATCCAGTTAAATTCCATAATCATGTCCACAGACCATAAAAACGAATACTAAAATCTGCTCAGGTAAATAAATCAAAGTCACCTGACTGTTTTAAATCTGTCCATTCAGAAATCTATTTACGTCCCTTTCAAGATGTTCATTTCACTAAGAAATCAACAAAGGTATTTATTTCCTGCACAGGAAGTTAAACACTTTTTGCAATGAAATGCAAACTATTGTGAGAAGAGTACACAGTACATGTAACAGTTTGGTACCCTCAGGGGAGATAATCATGTGTTTATTAGACTGATCAGTGATCTTGATGTCCATTTCATTAGGTAAATAAATCATGTAAGATTGATCTTGTTTTATCACCTGTCGACTGATTAAAACACCTTACAGGTAAAAATACCCTGACATATTAGTAATGTCAACAATAATGTTTAAGATACAAAACTGATAACAAGGACTATCTGGATTTTATAGTCTCAAATGTCTTTTTTTCATGCAAATAAAATATTAATTCAGTCTATACAAGTTTAGGTCATCTTCACTCTTGACAACATTTATTTCTGTTTCAATATGTAATGTTTTCTATTTGAATTTCAAATGACCTAAAAATTAATAAATGTTATGACTTAAGGTTCTAATTTTGTTCATGTGGTTTTTATTCCACTTTCAACTCAATCTAATTAAGAAATAATTCACGGAGGCTGTGGTTTATCATTGTTTTACCACGGGGTGACCATTTATGTCGTATTATTTTATCCTGAGCAATAGCAAGGGATAAAATAACGACATAAATGGTCATCAAGTGGTAAAACAATGATAAATCACAGCCTCCGTGAATTATTTCTATTCTAATAAGACAATTTAGAGTACATTTATAATATTTTCGTACCTACATGTATAGAAAACATCATTTCCGCCATAAACTGGCTGTTCCGTCAATGTAACACACAATATATTGCAACGGATAATTATAGCGCGTGTCGCTATTTATAAGATTTGTACGTCATATGCAATAGCTTTCCGGTGGGAGTTACAGTTTTGTAATTGGAACAGCCATTTAAAACATGCCCTTCTCAGCGCGTGTTGCTCATAGATAAATCATTTTTTTACCACAGTTGTGGTCTCAAAGACTTTAAACCACTTCATATTAGAATTGACATTAGACTTTCACTTGCTCCTCCCTTTTTGTTATTGTCAGTGTGACTGCTTTAGGGGGAGCAAGTGAAAGATTTAATTTTAATTAGATTGCTTTCAACTATATTAAAATATATTGTTTTAAAGGAGAGAAAGCTGGTTAACCTTTGGCAAGTAAAGTGTCAATAAATTTCTGTTAATTAAGGATAACAAGGAATACTACTTGCATAGAGTTAAGCTCGAACTCACATGCCAGTAATCAACAGTCTACGACCTTAACTACATACAGTGTAAATGAGGCCCCAAACGCTGTAATTAAAAAAAAGCATTCCAAGATATTTCTTTGATCTATTACTAAGGTAGAGATGATGATTGTAACTACAGTTAGTTATCTCCCCTGCTCTCTGCTTGAAGTGGGTGGGCAAAACTTCTAGTTTATCTACCCTGCCCTTCCCTTGGAGTGGACCAGGTGTGGGTGTGCACAGGGGGGGGCAAAACTTCTAGTTTATCTGCCCTGCCCTCTCCTTGGAGTGGACCAGGTGTGGGTGTGCACAGTGTGGACAAAACTTCTAGTTTATCTACCCTGTCCTCCCCTTGGAGTGGACCAGGTGTGGGTGTGCACAGGGTGGGCAAAACTTCTAGTTTATCTACCCTGCCCTCCCCTTGGAGTGGACCAGGTGTGGGTGTGCACAGTGTGGACAAAACTTCTAGTTTTTCTACCCTGCCTGTCTTACAAACATAATCATTCAGAAAAAAAACCAGCTATACATTGTAATTTTCAATATTTGTAAGAATAGAGGTTAAATAATCTAATTAAAATTGAATCTTTCCCTTGAACACCTCTTCCCCCCTTTAAGGGGGGGCAAATGAAAGATTTAATTTTACTTAGACTGGAGGTTTAAGTAAAATGAACATTGTTAGGCTACAGTGGACAGGTGAAATCAAACTCAACCTAATCTATAATGTACATGTTTCTGCTTAAAATTATGTGACTTTTGGTTCATGCAATATTCATAAGATTAGGACACAGGCGATACTCATAATATATACAATACATACAAAAATTTGTTTAAAATGATAACTGAAAGTTACAAGGTAAGCTCCCTGTATGGACACTAGACATTTATATTGTTTATATACAAACTTGTTTAAATTGATAAATAAACAGTACAACCTAAGCACACATAACTATATACCAGAGAGCACTTGAAAGTATCATATAATTTATTGCCTGGTCAATAATGTGTGTAATTTATTGCCTGGTCAATAATGTGTACTTTAGGATATTTGCAGGTTGATATCAAAATTTAAAGTTTTCACATCGGTGTTTAGTTTGTAAGATAGAGGAACAAGATAACAAGATGAACACAAATATTATGATATGCTTACATTTGAGACATTAGCAATTTAAAATTTCATTGAATACAGATTCCTTTTCACTTTTCAAAGGTTTTATATATAGGCAAATATTGTCGGTCAAAAATGATGAAGAAATATTGAATATTATATTTAGTTTGTTTTTCAAGTATGTTTGGGATAAAATTGTGAAATTATCTCATTGGTGGTAATGGGTTAAAAATCTTTGAAACAACTAGAAGAACTTAACATATCACAAAATATAAAAATAACATGACCAAAGAAAAGCCTTATTACATAAGAACTGCATTGTGGTTCCATGTCAAGACTTTTACCTATTTATTTATAACAAGTAGTCTGCGAAACCATGGCATCGGATATTATTGGGAAAAATATACCACATCATGCCCACAGTGAGGCTCGAATTCCCAATCTCAATTTTGACATGGCATTGATCAGTAGTTTCTAACCATTTCCTAACCAATCGTACACAATGGCCCTTATAAAAAAAACACTGCAAATACGATAATGTCCTGAATAACGTTTAAAAAATGTAATGAAATTATGGAAAGCTCAAAGTTCCAGATGAATGCAATGAAATGAACCACATCAAACTTTAAGATTTTAAAAAATTTACTTAAAGCTGCAAAGAAACTAACAAGAGTTATCTCCCAATATATAAAATAAATTATATTACTAGGATATAAACTTTTCATTGACTCCTATAATTTGAAAAAGAAAGTATACTGCACATTTATTAAATTCTTTGTTTTCTGGAAAATGCAGTGATTCTGTTGGCTGTGTATAAGATACCTTGATGTTGTATAAAGTAATCAAATTAATATAGCTTCATCTATTTTACTTCTTGTGAAAATCTATTACATAATCTATCTTTATTTCTGAAATCTTTCATTAAAATTGTTGAAAATTAAAGGAAATCATTGATATATAAACTCCACAGATTTCAGACCAGTGTTTTGTTTAATATATAAGGTTGTTTGTAAGACCATGTTCGAAAAATTTGTTGTATAAAATGAGTGTTCTGAGTTTCCAAAATACAGAGTTACTTCCCATTTGCAAGAGTTGTTTTTCTTAACAGCAGGTATCTCATATCTGGTACTAAAACTATAGGGGAAAATTGAGTGCTTTATTATTAATAATTTATGTGGCTTGACTGTTCTGTCCAATTAAGATACACCACAGAACTAGATATCAGTGAGATGGTACCTATGTCTGTGGGCCCTTCCGATCTTGAGGTCAAGGTCAAAGGTCATCAACCATGGTATGCGACACATTGCCTTGATATTATCTACCCACATTCCAAATATCAAAAGCCTTTCTCAAAAGATAAAAAAGTTTCAGCCTGGACACGATAATTTCAGACGGACGCACAAACACACGGACGGACTGATCACTATAGGGCATCCGCCACAAAGTGTTTGCATAATCATAATAAATTTTAGCAGAGGCTCTGCTATATGTTGATAGAAAATGTTGTAGAAAAATTACTTTTATCCACAGTAGGTACTAAAAGGTACCTGCTCTAAAAATTCTACAAATGGGAGATAAATCTTGTTTACTGCACGTATAGGGAATAATTTTCTTTTTTTGTTTGTTGGCTAATTTTAGCCATTTTTCACACATATCAGGGCACCTGGTGTGAACCTAACTCGATCATACAAACTGGCAATCCTTCTGATATTTTAAATATCATAAAACTTTTCAAATTGAGAAAATACATGATTGCATTGTAATAAGTACATGTAGCAAATCTTGCAATAAAATCAGTCATCGATTACAGATCCATAATTAGACACATCAAACAAACCTACTGTCATTAGCACAATCGGTTTATCAATGGAATGTGTCAGATATGTTGATTAGAGGCTATTAGGATCTATTGTGTCAACAAATATACTTTTAAAAGGTTTTTTTACTGTTGATCTTAAGATGAATAGATTTAGGCTAAAATTTACAATGTATTTAAAAAAAAATTATTGCATGTCAAGTTTCAAAATAAAAAATTTTTTTCCACGGTATCATGGTAATTTTTTTACTGGGGGAAAACCCTTGACAAAATGGGTATCTTTGTCAAGGTTAAGGTCAAAGTCTAGAACACCCTCCATACTGGAATGTCGCACTTGAAGCAGCAACCTCACACTGGTAATCAATAGTAGATGACTACCTTAGACCCTACATTGTCAGAAACCCAGGTCTGGTCGCGTTCTCGCTTTGCTGCCACTTACCGACCGTTTTGGTTAATAAATGTTTTAACCAATTTAATGAATATTCATGAAAACGAGAAAATATCTACAAGTGTGCCCACGGTCGGTAAGTGGTAACAAAGAGAGAATGTGACGGAATGTAAACCCTCGGGCACTAAGGCCTACTCTGAAGTATTGCAATTGATACTATACACATATAGTATAGTATATATTATGAAATGCTAGAAAAGGGAGATAACTTTAGGTTTGTTACTAATAAAATTGGAGTAAGAAGGAATTGATGATTTGCAATGGTTGATGCATATTCTAAATTAAAATCTTTAAACTCTAAAGGTTTGTTAACAGCAACTCTAGGATACTAACAGACTTCTGACTAAAGTTGAAAAATCATAAAAGATAAAAAAAATTATTGAAATTCTATATTCCAATGACACTGTTGAATTTAAGAAACTTTCTTAAAATCCAACATGTACCATTAGATATTAAAATCTCCCTTGGCCAAATGGTCTACAAATGGTCGTTAACTCTAGCCAGACTGAGCCTGGTGTGCCCAACTCACACCTACATATAAACAGGGAGAGAAGGGATGCTGGCCACAATGTCAGGGGTGCATGTACATATGTACCTCACCTGGTGATTTGGGTTTACCCTCCAAACCTGGAAACCATGATACAGTTGAACAACTAATTGCCGAAAGTGACATAAAACCCCCCAAAAACCAATACACATTATAAGGCTTACACTGGTCCTTTTTATGACATGTCCAGGCTGTACTGGTTTTAACACCAGTAGTCAGATCATATTTTATGACATTTTTTTGACAGTGAACTGTTTTATAATAAATAGGAACAATTTTGAAACAAACATCTTTTTAAAAACATTTTATTGTTCAGTGCTACATTTTGTTACAGTTTGCTTGAATGATGTTTAATGCCACTTTCTGCAATTTTTCAGCTACATGTATATCATGGCATCCAGTTTTTACAGGGGAGGAAGCCCAACTACCAGGAGTTACCTTTATTCAGAAAACTGATAATCCTTGTCAATTAAGATTGCAGACGAGTACACCCTGCCTGCAATGAGACTCGAACCAGCAACATTAATGTTAGCGTACTATGCATGTGATCAACAGAAGAAGAAAGAAAACTTGTGCACCGAGGACCATGTGCTACATATAAAGGAAATAAATAGTGGGCTAGCACACTGAAGTACTTTTGTTTTCAAAATTTTCCTGTTTTTGAAGGGTTTCATCCAGATAGAGTCTACTTTTATTTTCTTTTCCAACTTGTTTAGTGTTGTTTTTTAAATTACATGTTAGGTGACGCTATGAGTGTTTTTATTCTTCTTAGCAGGTAATACCAATCGTAACGTTTGTCAAATAACTTTTGTTTGGTCAGTACACATTACTATTAAAAATTAAAACTAATCTGATCAATGATAAAGCTAAATTATCAAAAATAATCAACAAACCTTTTCGTTACTATTTTTTGACGCCATCTCGTTCACCATTTTTCAATTCAACCTTGGCAATACTTCACAGATATCATGTTACTTTTGTCCTATTTAACGGTTTTTGTTTTAGATTTTTCACAGTAGTTTAATATCCATTGTTTGTCATACAAAACATTCCTGACACTTTCGGAACTTATCTGATACCATTATAGTATCACGACACACTTCCTATTAACGAGATCTGACATCTTAATTTGATGATTGATCAAAATCAGCATTATTTCCTTAAATTTGAATTTTCAATAATTTTAATAATAAAAAACTGACATTTATCAAAATGAATTTATTGAAAAAAATCAATAAATTACTTACTCAAAAACGACTTTTGCATCAGTTAATTTTTATAATTATTCCACATTGAAACAAGGCCAACATTTTAAAACTATTCCAAACTTAAATTAATTCCAAGATTATTATTACAACACAGATTTTTTTTAACTTTTTTTTTTAATCGTCAAAAGTTTATACAAACGATCATTTCTGACATTAAGATATCCCTACTCCCCAATATCTCTAATCCTTGTAAGGCCATTAAAAATGGACAAATCCCAAGTCATCCATCACTTGTGAATGTAATTAAAGGGTAATAAAGGGAACGATTAAGCCAAAATGTTCCACTTTAGGTTCTAAGCGGTTTTTAAGTAAATTTTAATGTACAGTTTTGTTGACAGGGTCTTGTTACTGTTTACTCTAATGATGTATTGATTACGGATTAGGAGTATATAATTTGTTTAATATCGTATTTTTCATGTACCTACTTCAGTTTCTAGCCCAAGGAATAATTCTATTGTATTTATGTATTTATGTAGTATCGTGTTTGTAGGAACATCATTAGATCAATTGGCTGGTCAAGTTTGAGGGTTCTCAAATAAAAATGTTCTGTATACATATTTAAATGTTACAGATGACATTTAAGGATTAGTGTAAAATTTAGCATTGATCCTCCCAAGACAAATGTTCTACATTCTAACGAAATGTTTGATGTAACGTCAATTCTGATTAGACAACATGAATAATTTAATAGCATCAATTCCATCATTGATGCAGTTCAAAGTGAACACAAGTGCACCATTATTTCTGGTAAATAAAAAAAATTTTAGTCTGTTACTTTAGTTTCTTATTGCCGTAGCATTAGAATGGAGATAATCATAATGTACTTGCCTGCATCAATTAATTTGATGGTCGGAAATATCTGTTTACTAGCTCTTCTTAAGTGTCACCAGTAAACTCAATTTCTGACCATCAAATCACTAATTGATGCCCACATATTTCCAAATACAATACAGTTATCTCCTACATGTAATTTACTTTTACACCCGCTTGGACAGGAAATGGACATAAAATTCCTGACTTGGGAAGATGCCTAGATTTTATAAAAAAAATAGTAATTTTTTTTTATTTTTACAATTAACTTTTTTCATAAAAAAAATGATGCACAACATAACACAAGAAATATTTTTCTAAATTTGATTGATTACATTAACAGACATTTAAATAAAAGATACAAAAGTGCTTCCCAACCCTTAGTGGACCAGAAGCTGGCATTTTCTGAGTTTTTCTTACCAAAATTGCTGAATATCCACTGGTTCTTACTATGGATAGGCTAGAAAATATATTTTCCAGAGATTCTGACCAATGTTTACATGTATGTGGATAATTTTCAAAATCAGTAAAATGTTTTAACATATTTTCATGAAATACTGATAAAATGTTTATGATACACAATTTTTAAAATCAGTAAAAATATATTTTCATAAAATACAAGTAAAAAATATTTAAAATACCTAAAAAATCTTACCATTCTATGAAATCCATTCATGGTTGCATCGAAAAAAAAAGAAGAAACGTACGAAAATAAACTCTGCACCCCAAATCAAACGACACCAAATAAATATTTATCAATTATGATATTTATTTCTTATAATAAACTTAATTTATGACTCAAAACATTTTTGACTTAAGTAGGTCGGTTCTTTTTAAACATGTGCTCAATTTTGGCATTCAAATATCGAAACATCAAAATATTGTGTAAGGATGATTGGAAATATACAAATATCTATTATTGTTCTGTGAGCTGTTTAATCTAACAATGACAAATTTTTATATTTTTGTCATCACGGTAATTGCGGCATTTCTTATCTACGATGAAATCAACAATCAATGACTTGTAAAAACCTGTGAACACTCTGAAGTTTTGTATGAATTACCCCAACAAATGCAGCTATTCAAATCAGACAATAGAATATCTATATCACTAACCGTACATCAACAGGGAGATCAATTATAAGCCCTAGATGAATAAATAAACTTTATAAAGTACCGACATACATAATATAAGTCAAAGATATCTATGGGCTTGGTTATAATAACTGCTTAATGGGTGCTTCATTGCTTAGGGGGTTTCTGGCTTCCTGCCCCACTGAAAACTGGATGCCACAATATTGCTGAAAAATCGCTGAAAGGTCAATAAACTCCTTTCAAACTTTCACTGAGCTTTGACTGACTTAGAGGAAAATATATCTTAACTGTATATATGGCTGGGCTTAGTTTGGACTTTAAATTTGTTATTCAATTTTATTTTGATTCTTTACAAAAAAGTATTAAGTTTTCTAAACACTTAAGCAAAAATGATCAATAACAGAAAATATTTTGTTATACCTTATTTGCCCAATATTAATGTTAACCAAAAAAAACAAGTATCCCCCTTTTCTGAAATTTATAAAGAGTTGTATTTCCATTGTATTTTGGGTACAATTTAAAGACTTTGATGTCTGTTTGTTTAAATGGGGTTAAATGCCATCTTTTTTATTTGGGGAGGAAGCCAGAAAAACTGGTATTCCTTGTCCTATGCTAACTTGCTGAATGTTTACCACCAGGATAAAAGTGTATTAGGAGTTATCTTTCTTTAACTATTTAAACTGTAAATTCTTTTTTTTCAGCAATTTTACAGAGAAATGAAATAAAAATGTTTTCTTATCAATTATAACTGGTGTAGTTAAGCAATCCTCTGCCATGCAATGCTCCCGTCAAATTCTAAAAAAGCGTTGGATGGCAGAGGAAACTGGGAATATAGTCTAGCATGCTCTGTTCATTTTTTTTTAAGCCGGAAAGCTGCAGTTAGACAAGGACCATACTGTTGTCAATTTAACACTTCGCTGAAAAAACAAAAAGGTTTTAGGAAACAGAAATATGATGCAGTTTATTGTTCTCCATGTAGCCTTAATATGTGTCCTTTCTGTTTAATAATGTTTCATTTATTTTCTGATGATTTGTTCTATATTTAGTTTCGTTTATTTCCTCTTACATTTTCTCCTTTTTTGAAATGTGAAGATAATGAAAATTACATCAGTTAAAAAATTTGACTAATGGTTGTTTTACAAAATAAATATTTTGTTTGTTTGTTTAAATGAGGTTCATTGCAAATTTCAGCAGTTTTTATTGGCGAAGGAAGACAGTACCAAACCAGACTTTCTGCAGGAAAACGGGCAATCTGGTTGGAGTCTAGCACACCCTGACTACAGTTAAGCTCGAACCTGCAACCTGAGTGTTGACAGGCAGGTGATCAATAGTAGTACATTAGCCACTTGGTTATCAAGGTACTGTAATATTTTTGATCAAGGTGATTGGTCTAAAATATTTCCAACTGGAAAATGTTAAATTTGAATAAAAGAGACATGAATTTTACCAAATATGTCATAAAATACTTCTGTATTCTGGCCTCAGGTACCACCAAAATAAAAATATACTCAGGTTTACACAATTTTTCATGTAATATGACGATGGAGTCAAGTTTTCACTGGCTTTAACTGAGAGCTAGAAAATTCTCAGGTAAAAACTACCCTGACAAAATCCTCACTACTTCAAACAAGGCAAATTCCCGAGTGGAAAACACTTAAGATATTCGCGTACCATTTAAACAAACTTAGGATCGACAATGCATCATATTAATTCTTTGTGCAAATCAGACAACAATAAACTACACAACACGTTCTCCACAAATAAAATACAGATAGGTATTAAAATCTGTAACAGTGTTTTCTAATCCTACAATAGCATTAGACACGCCTACTTGGGTTCTCACAATGTGTCAAAATCTTGTTAAAAGTTTTATTTATATTTACTTCAGACAAAATCCTATTTAGAAATAAATGATTACAACATAAGGAATAAAGTGTGCTTATAATAGTCTGAATACAAAAAGTAGGACATGAATGGCTACACTGTAAACAAACAAGAATTTGTTTGTTTATTTGAATATTGTTAAACCCACTTTCAATGATTTTTCAGGTATATCATGGCGTCCAATGGGAGGAAGCCAGAGTACTCGGTGTTTGGTGGCTAAGTTGTTTTTAGGTAGTAATTCATCTACTAGTACTGTTGTTTATGTGCCTGTCAACACTGAGGTTGCAGTTTCAACTCGCACTGTGGGTAGGGGAGCTTGACTCCAATCTTAACTGACAAGGATTGCCAGTTTTCCTAGACAACCTTTACTAGGAAAACTGGCAATCCTTGTCAGTTAAGATTGGAGTCAAGCTCCCCTACCCACAGTGCGAGTTGAAACTGCAACCTCAGTGTTGACAGGCACATAAACAACAGTACTAGTAGATGAATTACTACCTAAAAACAACTTAGCCACCAAACAAATTGTAGTTATCATAATTAACAAATAACTTAGTAATAAAGTAGGTTTCTTTACTGAATATACTAGTGTACATTACCACTATTAGTTAATAAATAAATAAACAGATGACCCCCACCCCCTCTTACCTTCTTCTGCAGCCCAGAAAAAAAACAAGAACAAACAAAAAACATAAAAAATAACACACAAGTCATAATATAAAGTTGTTTGTTTATTTTATTAACGATTTTAACCACTTCAATAAATTTTAATTTTTTTCTTTGGGACAAGATAGAATGCCTGAGTGATCAATGAGAACCAAATGACCTTCAGCAACAAAACTGGTGATCCTTGTCAAGTTAGAATTAAACACACTTTGTCTAATATCAGACTCTTATTAATAATCTCAGTATTAACATGCACGTGATAGACAGTTGATGGAGTCTACCTGTATCAAGACCACTGGCCACAGTGGCTATTAATATACAGAATTATTGAATATGTAATGCATACTTCATTCACATAATGAAATGTATCTTGTTTCAATGTATACTAAAGAATCGAAGAATGTGTCCATGGGACACAGATGCCACTGCTAAATGAAGTCCCAAACAGGAAGTAGTTGTCCGACAGGTCTGAAAGTTGCTTAGGATGTACAACTTGTGATACTGAACCATCCTGCCAAATTTCAAACTGTTCTCATGTACAGTTTCTGAGAAAAAGCTTGATGGAAATTCGTATGGACAGACGGACACACAAACCAATGGACGGACATGAGTAAAACTTAATGCCCCCAACATGTCATCGCGGGGGGCATAAAAGGATTGAAAATTGGGAATTCATTATGAAAACATAAAGGTACTAATAACCATTCAATAAGTAAATTTTACTTTTGTCCAGATGGGAGACAACTCTATCATTCATATTTTACATAAGATACAAATCTATATTGTTCAAAGCTTGTTCAAACAAGTTGTTTACCTAACCATACCCTATTTACACATTTGTATATGACCAAGACTCTTTATTGAAATAATAATTAGCAATAAATTCATAAATTCTATCACAATATTTGTTTACTATATTTCATTCAGACATCAATTACTCTGATAAAACAAACATTCAAATGTTGTTTTAAGGGTCATAGGGCATGAATTTCAAACCCAGTGTCCTACATAATATAGAATCTCTTTCTTAGGAAATTTACATGTATACAAATATATATAGCAGATATCTGCACGTATACAAATGAGGTGTGTACATGAATATATAAGTATCTCTTATTTAAAAAAGGTCAAGGTCCTGTACATTTTGGTGCTAAAATGGGGGACTTGGACAAATCCGTCCAACAGCCCTGAAGTCTACTGTAAACTGCAAGAATTTGATAGAAAAATCCATGCATATTTTACAAATTATCCAGAAAAAATAAAAATAAAAATAAAACCTCTTTTCAGTAAGCCATAATCCATAGAAAGTTCTAACTGAAGGTAATAACAAAATACCAAACATAAGGAAATGAATTTAAGGACGTTATTTAATTTTTTAATAAAAATAAAATAAAAATAAACAATGAATAAATGGCATCTTTGAATGGTGAAAATTGTTAATAATAATAAAATTCCTCAACACAAGAAGGATACGATTATAAGAATGTTATTTAATTTAAAAATAAAAATAATATAAAATAGACAATAAATAAATGGCGTGGTCTTGCATGGTTGAAATTGCTTTATATTACTTTAAATGAAACACAATGAATACTGATGACCTCTGAAATAGAACATATATGGACATTTTCCACCATGGCCTAGCTTTATCGACATCTGACCATAACAAATACTGCAACAAAGGGTATCTGATGCACCCATTGTTTTATCATGTTTTAATATGATTCTGTTTTATTATTTTGGTTTATGATAAAACGCACTGATTACTGATTATAAAGAAACCAGTTTTTATGAATCAAAAATTGAATACGCAACATAAATTACAATCTCCTTACTAATAAACATCTTAAGAATGTTGAACATTAACTTCAAACAGAATTCATGAAAATGAAAAAATAATAAATACCACTGTACATTAATTTTATGGTTTATTTTTGTTGACTTTTTATCTTAAAAGTCAGAACATCTATGTAAAGAAGATTTTATTGAAATTTTACTACTATATGTAAACATATCAATTTACAGGTAAATTTATGAATCTTTATAGAAAAGCTGGACTGGGCAACCGTCTGGTTCTTTGTGGACTACTCCTGGGTACTAGGGCCCAGAGCACAGCCCACAGAACTGCCTTGTGCATCGCTAGGTGTTGGATGTCAGCTGACCTTATATTTGTGGTATTAGGGTTTACACCTATTTCTGCAAGTTTTCAGCATTATTATGGTGTGTAATTTTTATTGGGGAAGGAAGCCAGATTACACAGTGAAACCCCATCCTTTGGCAGGAAACTAACAATCCTTGTCAAGTAAAGTTGGAGTTAGGCACACCCGGCCTACAGTAAGGTTGGAAAAGACAACCTCAGTGTTGACAGACACTTGACTTCATATAGTAGATGATTTACTACCTTCACAACTCTACCACTGGCTCCACATCATCTTACAATATGGATAGGACAATTAAGTGGTAACCAGTTCAAGGAGTCCAATTCTTCATATGCTACAAATACCTTTTTGAACATTTCAAACAAGAGAAGTTGCATTGTAGCTGCTACAAAATGTGTATTTCAGCTATATCATGGCGTCCAGTTTTGTATAGGGGTAGGAAGCCAGAGTACCCAGAGAAACCCCTGACCTTCGGTAGGAAAACTGGCAATCTTTGTCAATTAAGATTGGAGTCAAGTACACCCTGCCCGCAGTGAAACTCGAACCCACCACCTCAGTGTTGACAGACAGGTGATCAATAGTAGACAAACTACCTTAACCACTCGGCCACCGAGGCCCCTCAACAAATTACTTTAGATATAGAAAAATTGGCCTGCAGTAAATAAGAGATGGCCACTATGGTGGGACAAAAAAAAATAGGAGGACATTATATTTGGTACAATTACATGGGTAGGTCTCATTTATAACAGCAAAAATGTTCCTGGTGTTCAAACATGTATAAATAAATCCTTGACCACCATATTAACTCTATTCTATCTACATTTTTTATATATAAACATGATAAATAACCTCATTAAATAGATCTTTATCGTCAATTTTTACAACAAGTGTGGACACAGAAAAACGTCTCGCCTGCATTCCGCATCAGTAACGAAAACAAATTTCGTCATAAGCATTACGTAAATAGCATTAAATATCAGCAGCGGCCTGTATACAAAATATTATCACCATACCCTGCATAGTAACAGGGGAACAGCCGTAACCCAAAAACTTTAACGTAGTCGCTGGACGTGAAATTGAGGTCAAGGTCAGGTGACACCTACCAGACAGTCATGTACTAGTCATCAGCAACCTATATACCAAATATTGTCATCCTACCATGCGTAGTTACAGAGGAACTGTCGTAACCCCAAAACTTTAACGTAGTCGCTGGACCGTGAAATTGAGGTCAAGGTCAGGTGACACCTACCAGACAGTCATGTACTAGTCATCAGCAACCTATATACCAAATATTGTCATCCTACCATGCGTAGTTACAGAGGAACTGTCGTAACCCAAAAACTTTAACATAGTCGCTGGACCGTGAAATTGAGGTCAAGGTCAGGTGACACCTACCAGACAGTCATGTACTAGTCATCAGCAACCTATACACCAAATATTGTCATCCTACCATGGGTAGTTACAGAGGAACTGTCGTAACCCAAAAACTTTAACATAGTCGCTGGACCGTGAAATTGAGGTCAAGGTCAGGTGACACCTACCAGACAGTCATGTACTAGTCATCAGCAACCTATAGACCAAATATTGTCATCCTACCATGCGTAGTTACAGAGGAACTGTCGTAACCCAAAAACTTTAATGTAGTCGCTGGACCGTGAAATTGAGGTCAAGGTCAGGTGACACCTACCAGACAGTCATGTACTAGTCATCAGCAACCTATATACCAAATATTGTCATCCTACAATGCGTAGTTACAGAGGAACTGTCGTAACCCAAAAACTTTAACGTAGTCGCTGGACCGTGAAATTGAGGTCAAGGTCAGGTGACACCTACCAGACAGTCATGTACTAGTCATCAGCAACCTATACACCAAATATTGTCATCCTACCATGCGTAGTTACAGAGGAACTGTCGTAACCCAAAAACTTTAACGTAGTCGCTGGACCGTGAAATTGAGGTCAAGGTCAGGTGACAGGTGACTGACTGGCAAGTACTCATCATAAGCTACCTCTGGACCAAATTTGATGGACCTAGGGCTTGGGCTTACAAAGATATGAAGCAAGATGTCAAGTGTTTACGCCGCCGCCGCCGCCGCCGCCGCCGGATTCCCATACATATGTCTCGCCTCCAGCGACTTTTGTCGCAGGCGAGACAAAAACGATCACATTAATTAGATCTGATGTGAATATGATCATTTCTTTTTGAAAAGACTTTTACAATTTTACAAATATATGTACGATTTTGATGACTTGAATGGTTGTTTAATGTCAAAGAAGCATTATTAAAACTTTATATAGAACATGTTAAAAAAATTAACCAACGAAATTGGTGGCCACTTGAATAGTATGAAGAGTTGGGTAGCGCTGATAATTTTGTCTATACATGTGATATTGCCTTCATTATTTTGAAGTTTACAGTGGATTGTTTATCAAGCAAGAAGCATGGCTTTTTCCAAACACGTTATACACAACAGTCCTAATATGGCTTACCAAATCATGACCTGACAACACCCAGCCAGGATTTGTATTGTTTATTCTATGGAGGATACAAGTACATATGATATGGTGTCCTCATGCTAAAAAATGGCCTTTGTGGCCGGGTGGCTAAGGTAGTTCATCTACTATTTATCACATGGTCCGACAACACTGAGATTGCGGGTTCCAATCTCACTGCAGGCAGGATGCACTTGACTCCGATCTTAATTGACAAGGATTCCCAGTTTTCATACTAAAGGTTGGGGTACTCTGGCTGCCTCCACCCACCAAGAGAAGAACACATGATATAAATTTTGTAGCTGAAAAATTGCTGAAAGTGTTGTTAAACAACGTTCGAACAAACAAACAAACCTCATGCTAAAGACCCAATATATACAGCATGTTAATTTCCAGTTACATGAAGGGACCTGGCTGTAGGTCTATATTATCTGAACCAATCCATCATATGTAATAACTATTTTTTCCTAGTCAAATGATTGTTCCAGTTTTATGCTTACTGATTTATTCTATTCCATTAAGAGACCTAGGTGTACACTACACCTATTTTTAAAAAGCCACGCTATTGCTTGAATTTATTTTTCCACAATCCACAAGATGGCTAAATCCTGCCCTCTGAAATATATGTACATTATTAAGGTTTCGCTGTATCATTATACTTGCAAAATTGAAAAATGCAAAGTATCATTTTCAGACAGACAAGGGTCCAAACAAGATTGGGCTGCCAACATGGATGGGTGGATAACACAAAATCCACCTGTATATAGTTCAATACAAACTAGATTGGGCTGTCCACATGGATTGCTGGTCAATACAAAATCCACCTGTATCACTAAATTCTTACTTAAACTTTTCTTAACAACTTTATATGCATGCATCTGAATTTGTCCAAACTGGACATTACCCAGAAGGTGCCTGGGTGGCTGAGTGGTAAAGGTAGGTTCGTCTACTATTGATCAGGCGTAAAAAAAATACCTGTGTTTCCACTAACCCTATTACCCTACCCTAAAATTTTTTTTTTGCCTATTTTGGACAAGCACTATTAAAGTCAGATTGTTGCTCCTATAAGAACCAGTCAAAAACTTCAGAAAAATTAAAAAGTTTTGACTACCAACTGACCCTCTTTTTCAAAAGCATGTTAGTGGAAACAATGGTATTTTTTTTCTTGGCCTCTGTGGTGTGTCAATACTGATGTTGCAGGTTCCACACTCCAATCTTAATCGACAAGACTTGCCAGTATTTCTACCAAAGGTAAGGGGTTTACTCCAGCTTCCTCCCAATTAAAAATTGGACGCCATGATATAGCTGGAAAATTGCTGAAAATGGTGTTAAACACCATTAAAAAAAACAAACAAACATTATCCAGAATCATTTATATTAAATATAGAGCATACACAAGTTTTTAGGCTTTTCTTAAAAAGACTTTCCTGATTTAATAGAAAGGTCAAACAGCAAGAAATCCGGGGTGTTCTCATTTTCACCTTATTATCACACCTGTATGAAAGTCATATATAACAATACAATTGGTAATGAGAGTTTTACAACAGGAAAGGTGTTCAATTATCTATACAGGGTGTTTGACAGGAATTTGATATAATAAAACTGTGATGTTTTCTAACAGAAATAAACAAGGACTTGATATACTAGAGTACATGTGTTAATTCACATGTTGACAGTCCACAAAATAAGCACTAGACCAAGGCCAGTACAATTCTTTTCGGACCAGTAAAATTTGGCAAAATTATATCATTTTTGTGCATCAATTTAGCTTTAATGACAAAATAGTAACTTCACACCAGTAAAAATTTCTGTTCATTGCGAGGACTGGTTTGATGCTTTTTTTTCAAGTTTGACACCCAAATTAGCTCTTGCAGGCATTAGAACTCTTTGTTTGTTTGTTTGTTTGTTTGAATTGGGTTCATGCCACACAGTACCCAGTCAAAACTCCACCTTCACCTTGCTCGAGTTTGACTCAAACTCACAGGTTGAATACTCACAAGTTGACTGACACCCCAACTGAACTCAAAAGTAATATAATAGATTCATTCACATGCACCTAAAAATGACACATTTCTGACACCTTATCTTGATAATTTAAAAACTTTTTAAAAAGGGCGACCTTAAATATGTTAATTGCAACACTTGAAAACTACATCTGTTATGAAACGTACGTGTATAAATAAGGTGTTTTGAGCGAATGCCAAAATCCATTCTGAAAGAATTTAAAAGGCATATTTGTGTATACTGTAGGACATAACCATTTTAAATGGTGTAAGGCCAAAGTTTACCTTACTACACGTAAAATTAATGACCTCATAAACAAAACACGGCCCTCAATCAATAATCCACAATCAGCATTCGAAGTCAATAAGTAAAGATTTCATATTGAAATATTTCTGTAGGTAAACTCTGGTATATAGAGTAAACATTTAAACGATTCATTATAACTGCAGATAAAATAATTTTGAACTGACGGGGACGGTGTACAACGTATTAGTAGCATACGTTTTAACTATAACAAGAGCAGATAAAACAAACACAAATCGTACCATTAAATTAATCACTTAAAGTTAAGGATACTTTTAGCATAATAAATCATTAAAAATTTACCAAAAACAAATAACTTAAAAGGACAAAATGTGTGAGCATAAACTACAAACTAGCAGTATATATAGTTACCAGCTTGAAACAGTAACAAAAACATTATGCAGCTGTGTTAAAATAAGGGACTGGCTCACATATTCTGTTGGGGGTGGGGGGGGAACAATTATTATGTGGAGTTATACAAAATACCCTGTTAATTTCATTTTTTTGTTTTGGCTTTTTTTATTACCCACTACAGGTTGTCCACCAAAATCCGAAGACAAAGTAAATGATATTTCTTGTGTTATATTCAATCTGCCTAACCAGTGTGGACAAATATAGTTCTTGTCACTAGTCATGCTACTGAAAATGTGGTTCTCTGACATCTAGATTGGTTTAAAATAATAACATTAAAAACTGAAATAATGACATCATGAACAAAACAACTTCCATTTACCATGTATTCAAGTCATATCCATACTAGTATATTGGGGTTGGCAGAATTGATAATTTATTTTATTTTGAAAATTTACTGCTTTTTAAAATTAGCGAAACAGAATCTTTCACTCTTAGATTTTTGGATTTCTACAATCTTGATATTTTGGTCATTGGGTGACTAAAGCATGCATGTTTAAAAACAGACAGAATTTCTCCATTTATAACAAATCTATTCAAAACAGGGTGGGAAAGGGGGTGTGGGGTGGGTGGGGGGGGTAGCACTGTACTTTGGTAAAACAAATTTTATTAAAAAAACAAATTTAATGATCAAACTTACATGTAGTAGGGTTATCATACAAATATGGTTGTAAAAACAGACAGAATTCCTCCATTCACAACAAAACTTAAATCTAAACAATCGTAAAACCTATGTCATCGATGATGAACGAAATGTGACTCAGAACTTCAAGCTGTTACGTTATTATTATTTTTATTATTGATTTTATTGGAAAAACAATTCATTGATGAGTCTGTGTCATTACTTGTCAAAGACAGTTTGTCATGGTGTATTTTTTAATTTGAATTATAGGAATTTTTATTACATGTACAAATACAAAACAGTTGAGGTGGATTTTATATTTAACCAACCACAACATGCACAATGAAAATAAATTTTCAAGAAGGGGAGATGCCAACTCAACAAACCCCAAAGTAAATTATACTGCAGGGGATCTGCTTAATTAATTCCCATAAAAGTTAGAGAATGTAATTAAAAATCATCAGAAGCCTGTAGTGTACAAGTACATACTCTCCCACATTCATTACTAATACTTGAGATAAACAACAAGAACCGAAAGTAAATGGAAAATTACAAATCTGGTTTTAGACAAACATATATTCAACATGAAACAAAAAGACAGAAATTGAGTAACCCAAATCCAATATAAAACCATAATGGTCCTGAAAAAAGCACATGTTCACTTTTTTTTTACAAAATCAGAGTTCAAGGTTGAGGGAACATCAGTGAGCTTCTGGACACTGGTCCAGTGAAAAAGGAAATTACATCCGAGCCATGTTGTACATTCATACTCATCTGTGTTCAGGAACACTTGATATTTGTACTGGTACTAGTACAGTAACCAGAACACCATGTGTTAGTGCCCCCACCCATAATTAATTTAATTATTTGGGTGGAGGGTACCCCAAAACATGTTGCTCTTAGTTTCAAGTAAAACAAAAAAGAACCATTTTCAATATTTTGCAGATATAGTCTTTATAGCTGCATAATGGTATATCATTTTGGAATTTTGGTACAACATTGACAAGCACTAAGTCATGCTATAATACCCCCACTCGACCATTTTTGGCTCGGAAAACAGTTAGTAGCTAAGTGACTGACCTGGAAAGGGCAGGCACTGTACAACTCATCCTGCTAAAGCTGCACACTAAATTTGAAATGAATCCCTTTAGTAGAAGCCGAGAAATGTTACAAAAGTTTGTACTGGATGGACAGATGGACAAGGTGATTGCAATATAGACCCTTCTCTTACGAGTGGGGTATAACATACATTCTGATACAATAAACAACATCTTAATCATTTGGATTTTAAATATGTTTGGGATTGAGTGCCACTAAGGAGTCTTGATTAGATCAAATACAGGTATGGCAAAGTGATATATGTATAGATATAAATCAGTTAAATTGAGTTACTTTGTTACCAAAACTTTAATAACATCTCCAAAGTACATGATAACATACATGTACTGATCCATAATGTACACTGCAGTCTTCAGTTAACCTGAAAACATTCTATCAAACCCTAATTCATTTAAACTATCTTACCTCTTTTTGACTCTCCTCGTCTCCAGGGGTGGGGCTTAAAATGGCCGGAGATTTACTTGGAAGACTAAATGCTGTTTCCATTGAAAATGTTCTATTTAAAGAGAATCCAGGTGACGGGTTACGTAATGATAATGCTGGAGACGGGTTAGATAAAGAAAATGCTGGTGATGGATTGGCCGAAGCCAAATATTTTTCTAATTCTAGCTCGTCAACTTTGATTTCTTCTAATTTCTGAGCTAACGTTCTGCTGGGAGCCCTACGGGAATGATGACTTAGAACATCGGAAAATGGCGTTGAACAGACACTTTCATCGTCTGCAAATCCACCCTCACTTAAAGCTTTCTCAGCCTTTTTTAGTTTTTGTAAATTAACAACCGCTAATTTACGAGACTCATCCAAGATTTTTCTCAACTCAGCATCATATCCATCTTTTATCTCTGAAAACTCCTTTTCCTTTCTGTTTTCCTCCTCAGACTTTTTTCTCAGTTTCTCTGATAATTTTTCCCTTTCTTCTTTAAGTCTTTTATTTTCATCAGCCATTTCTTTTAATATTTCCTCATATTTACTTTTTTCTTCCTCAACCGACATTTTAACAGCACTTTTGATATCGTCGTCCACTTTAGCTTTTAACGATGCTACTTCATCCTCTTTATACCGAAGTACCTGTTTTAATTCCCTATCTTTTGATTTAATAATAGAATCTTGCAAAATTTCTAATTCCCTTCTCTTTTCCAAAACAAGTTTATCTTCCAAACGCCGAATTTTTTCCTCTTTTTCCTTTTCCAGTTTTTCCTGAATAGTTCGAATCTCTGACGTCTTCTCTTTATGAACCTGTTTGTTACGTGCCTTTTCCATTTCTAATTCACTTTTAAGTCGAGCAATTTTTCTTTTGTAATCCTCTATTGTGTGAGTGGAACGTTCTCGCCGTCGACCTTCGGACTTAGAGCTCATTGTACTCATAGGGGTGGAAGCTCTACTAATATCATTAAAATCAAACTCAAAATCATCTTTCAAGGTAAACCTGCCACCTGAATATCTCCTTCCAAGCTCCATTTCAGCCATGTTTCATGCAAAAATCATCAAATTCCAATAAATCTGCAAAAGTAATAAATTGTTTCAAAAACATAATTGCTTCTTGTCACACAATAATTTTTCCTTACACAGCATGTAAATAAAATAAATATACCTTCCTTTCATAAGTAACAAAAGGTGAACAGCAGGGTCAATTACATTACATGACAATACACAATGCTCAACTACCCATGTCGTCATGGATGAGTAAACAAAAGGAAAAATACTCCATTCATAACAAATGTTTATTTCAGTGTAATAAGGAGTTTGCTTTAAAGTTTATCTTAAGGCCACTTAGAATTTAATTTAAAGGTTCTGTGTCTATTTTTAACTTTATATATTGACCACTTGTCAAAATTATATATCAAACTATTATTTTTATTATTAATTTAAACCTCTGAATAAGGGTAACTAATCCATTTCATGACTGAACTAATCAATTTATTTGCATAACTGTTACAGAAGTAGAAAAAAAGAAATTAACGATTTACAGCTACATATGAGATGGCCTATCAAATAATAACATATCATTGGGTTGCACATGCCTGAACAAAAAAGCTTGTTGCATCATGTAACGTGCATGTTATATGTTCTTACACAGTTATTGACCATTCCTCAGGTGAAATCGAGACAATACTGACCTGTTCCATGATTGACTGACCGAGGCCAATGACCGAGATTAATTGATCATGGACCAGGTCTGTATAGTCCTGAGTACACCTAGAGAATAGTCAATTACTGCAATTACAACAGAAGATCGACTAACTGCATGAATAATCGAACCCTAGTTTGAGTTTTTTTGGGCAACATATCTAACAGATCAGAAAACTAACATTGGATTATATCGGCAGTAAAATTAAGCCTAGGTGAAAGTGCCATCTAGACCATTCCAGAAAAAGCTTAAATCTTTATTATTTTATAAAAATGGTTGTAGACTTTTCAAACTTTTTACATATACATGTAGCTTGTTTGAGTAAATGTGCAAGAACTTAAACAAATTATTTTGATTGGCATTGATTTGCATAAAACACATTGTCTTCAATGTAACATGTACAGACACCCTGAGTCCCTGACATGTGTCCGACGTCCTGACAGACAAATTATGCTTGGTACAGGCAAACGTTTAAAGTTATCTGACTGAATGTCTACCTCAAATGTGTTAAAGGTCTTGATAACACTGTACTACTTATACTTCTTTATTAAGTAGAAACTTATTGCAAGATAAGACAAAATTTGTGACAGTTAGCTGGCTGACTGACATTGGCAAATTTTCAAATACTGAGAAGTTATGTGTTATGTGTATTTGTTAATGTATATCAGAATTTATCTGTTCACAAATAAGCATTTGTAGCTTTGGAATTTTGGTGATAAAATCTAGATACAACATCTTGATCATTTGGATTTTCAATATTGTTTAGGTTTGAGTGTCACTGATGAGTCTTAATTAGATGACACGCGTCTGGTTTAGCACAATTTTTTAATTGGTATCTTTGATGACATTTTATTTAAAATATTTTACTCATCCCAAAATGCTGTTTGGCAGAGCAAAAAAATTAGCATAGTTTTTTCACATTATTTTGCTCATAATCAGCAAACCTAAAATTAGATACAGGACAATCTTTTTGTGGTAAATTTTACAGTAAATAATTCATGATAAAACTAAATTTGTGACAGTATTGACACTGTCAATTTTTCAAATACCAATTGTGGATTACTACCGTAGAACAGAAATTCTGTTAATGAAAAATTTATGAAAAGTACTTAATCTTGCTAGTGATATGTGAAACAGAACAAATTCAAATGTCACATATTCATAACATAAATTTTCCAGTCCAAAAATTTTAAGTTCAATGATACACAAATATACATGAACTTAAACATTTAAACATGGATATGAACAAAATCTTTTACAAAAATCTTTATATCCTCAAGACACATATTTTAATTTCGAGATGAAGTTACGATATCATTAATGATTTTCTTACAGACTAACAAAACTTACATTAAAACTTGACTCTTATCAGAGAAAAAATCTTCAGTGGAGGTTAGCATCGCATGTTATCTGTGTTCGCTGAACCATAATGCCCCTAAAATGACAATTTAAATTATTAACAATCGAGTCAATAATACAAATATTGTAAATACTTAGTATGTGTATATAGAAGCGCTTATTGGATCTATTTTAGACCACTGGAAATAGAATACTGGAGACTAGGTTCAAAACTTCTCATGTTACATGTATCTCATTTTAAAAATATTTACTTAAATTTATACAAGTAAGTGCATTGTCTATTTTTCAATATGAAATATAGATGCAGCCTAAATGTGATCATACAATAAAAACTGGACGCCATGATATAGCTGAAAAATTGCTGAAAGTGGCGTTAAACACCATAAAACAAACAAACAAACATAAATGTGATCATAACACATATTAAGGTTCATGACATTCCTTCTACAGATACTGTCTGAAATGGGTTTGTTCATACAGATCACGTGACTTTTTTACACACACGCATGTAACTGTATAGCTTGCATCTGTGATGCATGCTATTAAAACATGTCACATGGTAAATACACAATGTACAAACAATAACATTTTTAACTACATGTACAATTAATGATTGGTAAGAAAAGACATACTGTACTGATCATAGCTACTGGTACAGCCATTGTGAATTTCAATTCTCAACACATTCCCAAGGATGTAAAACATGCAAAAGGAAAGTTGATTGTTTGAATGGTGTTTAACACCACCATGTTAAGCAATTTTGTAACTTTATCACAGTGTCCAGGTTTTATTAGGGAGGAAGCTGGAGTACCTTCGGCAGGGACTCTGGCAATCCTTAACTGGAGTCAAGCACACCCTGCATGCAGAGAGACTCAGTGTTGACAGACAAGTGATCTATAGCAGACCTACAACCTTAACCAATCGCCCATCGAGGGCCAGAAAGCAGTTGATACCAAAACAGTGGGCCTCAAAAGTACTTGCAAAAACAGGAGTGGTGTTACACAAGTTAAATCCTGTAAAAGAGTCGTAATATCAAGGTTAAAGGGTCAGAAAGAGACAACAAATCCAAGTCATCTGTGAAACAGCCACTCTGTAGCTATCAACAAATACAAGATGGCTTATTGTCTAACTTCTGAAAATAAGACTTTAATGTAAGGGTAGAGAATTCCTATTTAGGAAATTTCCTTGTCAATCCTCAACAGCAATTCTCTAGTACATGTACAGTCTAGTATCCTGTTGGAACCCCCAAGACAGCTATGAAATACCGGTAAATGATTGATTGATTGAATGTCTGCTTTACGTCCAGCGAGAAGTATTTCAGCTATATTCAGGACAGGAACAAGTTAACAAACAATAAATCAACAGAAAATGGGGGTGGGATGGGTCACAGGGAATACAATTTTGACTGCCACTGGAAAAGTATGGAGTTTTGGGTAGGGGCGGAAAATTTAACCTTTTGTAGCGGCTACAATGAGCCTACTCTTTTTTGAAATCTACCAAAGGGGTCTTTATTGTGCAAGGAGTGTGGCCCTCTCCAAACACGTTACCTACTACAGTCCACGGTCAGGCTTTCAGTATTATGACCTGACAACCCCCCCAACGAGAGGGTCTCCCCTATCCGCCACCCAGGATGCGCTGGGCTGCTCTGTAGGTCGAGCACAGGGAACCCTCCCAGTATGGTCCCAGTACTGGTAAATGTATTTTATTACAAACTGCATATCATGCATCTTGCATGATAATCATAAGAACTACATTTTTACAAAAGAAATATAATTTAGCAGAATACTTTATAAGAAAGTCAATATATGATTGCTTACATGTTAACATGAATGCTCATTTCCATAGGTTAAAATAACCGCAGTAAGCAGCTTATAGGTGTGTGGGTGTTTGCCTATACAACACTATGCATTTTGAAGTTTAAAATAACCACAATAAGTTCAGATGTTTGGTGTTCTGTCCAATAACACCGCCATGCATTTCAAAAGTTAAAATAACCTTAGTATTTTCAACAGCATCTAGCAGATCTTTCTAAATACTGCTGAGCATGCAAAAAGTTCACTTAACCCCAAAAGATGCACCTAGTCAATGAAAGAATTAATATAGAGATGTTGCAATGTGACTTTTGTTTAAATGGTCATTGAAAGAAACTGCAAACAAATATTTTCAGTGGGCACGTGTCATCAAACCTAAATGTACTAGTATGACTACTCAACCATAGAGGATCATCACACGTTACAGTACACAGAACATAATAAACATGTTTATATTTAATTATTTGTCTGTTAAACCATAAACTTTATAAATACACAAAATGCAATGATGCATGCCATTCTAAAAACAATAATCATAGTCTCTTAAAGAATAAATATAAAAACTCTATTAATGTTTCGGCCTCACAGCCTTCCTCTGCTGAATTTTATATTATAATATTTCAAGAGATTTAGGGTCTGAACTACATCAATTGATCAATTGAGAAATGTGGTTTTGTCCTAAAAGATTTTGGTCAAAACATCTGAAAAGATTTTGCAACTAATCTTTTTGCTCTAGGAAATTTGCGAAAGATGAGTTTATTGTACCTTCTTCTATATTGCTATTAATGAAATTAATAAATTTTAATTTATTTATTATGCAGGTCTAAGTATCCATTTGTGAGGGAGATTTTTGCTTCCAGTGACTGCCATGATTCATTAATCGGATCCATTCATTGTCCATATTTATACTTATGATTCAGCTGTCATGTTTACATACATCTAGACGATCTTTTTATGTTAGGCCAAAAAGTATCAAATTCTGTACTTATTTCATGAGATCTTATGTGAATCTTTAACTAGCCAAGCCAAGTTCATTATGTCGCAGCAAAATTTGTCAAATAATAATAGATGCATATTGGTGGTCTTTAAATAAAACAAATGTACTGTATGTTTGTTGGAAAAAACATCCATTTTTTATACATACTATATAAATTGTTGCTACAATAATGTAGCTCCTTTGTTTTTTTTTTATGGACGGAGCTACAAAGAGGTCCCATTACTCGTAATGGAGCAAAAACACTCTTGAGATTTATACATATTTTCAGCTATTAACTGCTATTTGTGTTCAATTTATATTTTTTCTTTTCTCCGCCGTTCAGTTGACATTTCTACAATGTCTAATTAAATAATTTTAACACTTTTTCGTAATCATGGCATTGTTGACAAAATTGAAATTGTGGCCTGTAGAATTGTAGAATCATATTGGTAAAAATTTAATCCCAGCTGATGCAATAAACCTGAAAAAACTTGATCCGATGAATTTTTACCAAATCCATTCAGAAATTACGCACTTTCGGAATTCTAATTTTGACAACAATGCCATGACTACGAATCAAGTGTAAAACTAACTAATTAGGTGTTGTAGAATTATCAGTTAAACTTGAAAGACATTAAAAAGTATGTAGCAATTTAGGGAAACAGTTTAATAGCGTATTATATGCATAAAACTCCTCAGTGTGAATCACTCCCGGCTTGCTCCATTACGAGTAATGGGACCTCTTTGTAGCTCCGTCCATAAAAAAAAGGAGCTACATTATTGTAGCTATATAAATTGAGGCTTTTGTATAAATCTGTACTTTTTGTGACATCCAATCAAAATGTCTAAAACATGAATGTGGTTAAGGTAACATAAAAATGTTCTTGTTTCAGGTATTCAGATGGATTAAGATATTTAACAAGGGAGATACTGAGATGAGAAAGTTGTTGATTAACAAATGAAATAGATACTTTTATGCACTTTTTGGAAAGCCCAGTGATCTTTTGCTTGTTATAGAATTTTTTTTTAAATGTCTATTCAGTAATTAGCATGGCTTCCTGCAACCCTTCATCCTTGTATTGCATTAGCCCATAGCATACAGAACAGTACATGGCAATTCCTTATCACATGCTGTATAACCATAAGGAACCAATATCAGCCTTGATGGCCATAGGCCTCACAGCATGCAATACAGATTCTGCTAAGTATTGTACTTTTTATCACATATTTAACTTAACAAACAGAGGGTTACAAAACCAGATACAGTGAACCCTCGCTACAACGACATTCGATTTAACGGAATATTCGACATCCGACAGGATTTCAGTGGGAACAAACGTGTCCACGTGTTGTTTATGCTCGATACAACGACATATTCGGTTTCCGACTCCGACTTCGCCTGTCGGTAACAAATATACCAAAGCTAGCATAAAATAATTCGTTACAACGACAAATTATCAAGATTTACCTGTGAAAGGTTATCTTTGTCCAGAGAATTTATTTTTCTAACGGTTAATTGCACAGGTGAACACCTGTTTCTATTGCGTAATTAACCTTGCGTGACATTTCCGTTACAAAACTAATCGTGATAGGGATATGGCTTCATTAAGAAGGTGTCAAAGGCTATTTAATATTTAAATCTTCAAATATTTCAGAAAAAAAAAGAGAAAAAAGGTTTTTAATTAAATATCGGCAAGAAAACAAGCATTTTATTATTTTTTTGTTATTAAGCTTGGATATTGAGCAGACTTGAACGATTTTCAATAGACGCAAATAAAAAAGGGAGATAATCAAAGTACAAAAATACAAATTCATTATAACAGCAAATTCAGTTTAACGTCAATAATGGCCGGAAACTAACATGGTCGTTGTAAAGAGGGTTGACTGTACACAATATAGGTTTAGCTACAGACAAGGTAAACAAGGTAAATATGATATGGGGTATTCATTACAAAGTAGGTCATTTTTACTTACTACATGCACCAAGCTCAAGCTACATGGTGTTTAGACGTATAAGAGATAACTGAGTTTCAAATGCATTTTTAACAGAAAAAAATAAAAGCTTGTCTCATAGACTTAACATCTAATGAGCAGTATTTTAACAAATATTCACTATTGCTAAGGTGAACAAACAATTACTTAAATGTGGGATTGACCATTGGATGGACACATGTGCAGGAAATTTGTATGTAAAGAACAGACAACACCCTCCCTTCTGTCAAAAAAGGTAACCAATGACTAGTGGTCATCCTTTCTCTGTCAGTGATGGAATATTGTAGACAGAATCTCAAAATAGGTGGAACCTTAGGTGCAGTCACAAAAAGTAGATGACACATAAAACAAGATCATTGAAGATTACAATAACATTAACAATGCCTGTGAATCATATGTACCTGGAAACATGATGTATCGCAAACAATTATTGTGTTATTTTATTTTTTGTTTTAATCCATAATGATAATCAAACAACGATGGACCAAGACAATCTCACAGCAGTATACTCGTATAGTCTTCTCCCCACCCAAAACCCAACCTGACAAGGGAGTGGAGCTCTTCTGTATTTTTCTCAGCCTCCAAATCGGCGTACCTAACAACAGGAAACAGGTGCACGAGTTAGCACATGTAAAAAAGATTTAATTAATATTCTTGCGTATCATGTTCATTATTATAAACATTTATTTAACAAATATATAAATATATGCAAATAAAGAGTTATTTTTACCGTGAGTCACCATTTTAATCCAATGTAAACAATTGATTTCAGACACCGGTACAAATTTTGTGAAAAAAATTAATATACACACCTTTATCAACGTCATTCTAGAAATTCAAAAGCAATGTTTTAAAATATTATCTCTATTGACATATTATAAGAAAGATTATCACCTAATCATCGAATAATCACCATATCCCCCAGCAAAACGGCCATTTTCGTGTCTCCGCCAAATATTTGTGACAATGTCACGTGATTTTGGTGTTTATGTATTGAACATCCAATGTAAAATTTCAATTTATCAATTGATAGAAACACGCTGTGACATGCAGATGTAAAGTAAAATAGTTTAAAGTGATTTAATATTGAATATTTTTATATGACCCTTCCCTTTTAAGGGCACTAACGAACTAAAAAGTACTTTCAAGCGGATTATGAAAATTAGTTAAAAATCATTAAAAGTCATAATACCTAATTATTTAATAACGTATTATCGTCATTAAGTAATATTCAAAACGTTTAACTTGGGATAATAATCGTTAACTTGGAATAATAATCGAGCATTTAAAATTGTGAGAAATCAAACACTTTCATGATGTAAAATATCAACTTCTACCTATATATTACTCCATGCTTTTCCCAGTGATGCAGTCATGAATTTTGTACCCGATGAATCACCCCTTAAATTTATTGTTTAAACTTGGTTAACTTGCCAGAACATAATTGTCATATAATTGTTGTAACAGTGACCGCAAATCCAGTCCTAAACTGCTGGAAAAACAAGGGAACCGCTTGCACTATTATGTTGCATGGCACGGGTAGGAACGCCCCCTTTTCCTCCCAACCTTGCAGTACTGTTAAGTGTCCAATTATCTTACTTGTCAAAGGAAGCAATGTGTTATGTCCTCCTACAAATTGATCTGTTTTTCTATTAAAACTTAGCCAATTAAGAGTGAGGGATGTAGGATAACATGAGTTAGCGTGTGTAATATTGAACGCTAATTAAGCAACTTTTCGACAGTATGCCTTAGGGTACTGATGACGGTTCATAGGCTCGGCCCACAGAGCTGCCCAGTTTCTCCCAGGTGGCGGATACTGATGCTCTCGTGTTGGGGTTAGGGGTTGTCAACCTTGAAAATTAAAGGCCCTGCCGCGGACCACAGTAAATACTCCGTTTAAAGAATGCCACTTCTGTTGTATTTGTCTCATTTTATAGGTTCGAAAAAACAAAAGGTTTATTGTAGCTTCAGAAGGTGAAATTCTCAGTTTTTAAACAAATTGCCATAATTTTTCCATCGGCTTGTCCAGTTCTCAATGGATTGGGGGAGGGGGACCTCATTGATTTGTTTGTTAATTTTTCTCGTCCTAAATGTAACTTCATTTGACGCTAATCAACGATGTAATCAATCAACCAATCTGCCAAGATAACGAATAACGACAACTAGAATTTTATAATGCGGCTTCATTTTAATGTGTTAATTTCTTTGTACCTAACAACCACGAAGAAAATTTCTTAGAGTTTCATGAAGCACACCTGCACACATGAGTTAATTATATTATAGTGTAACTGCACAAATATTGGTAATTTGTTCCGAGCAGAGCAGAATATTATATTTAAAGAGCTTCCGAGTGTAATTTATCCTGATTCCCAGCATATCTGCTGCCACTACATCAGTTGTAAACGTGTGGACCGAGTCGTAAATATTCTCTTGAATTTAAGCAGTGTTGATCTGTGTTGTAACATTTGAGTTCTCATCAGGAGTCATGCATGTTGACCTGGTCGTACAACTTATCCCGCACCAAGCCTAAATAGGATTTTCTAGTGTTGTCACTGTTTAGTTATCCATGTCGACCTTGGTAAAAATATCTTGACTGAGAGCATGCCAATGGCTTTCTATAGTGCTGGTACACTTGAGTTACTATCCTCACATGAGTTATCAGCAACAGTTTTAAATATCGATCCTGACCAGTCGTCCACTGTATCCTGACTTATGGTACTCCATTATTTGATATCATTGAGATCGGGTCTCCGAATCTGAACAGCCTTGATTGTTTGTCACCTTTAAGAAAATAATTTAAAAACAAACCAATGATACATTTCCATAATTCTCCTTATTGGAGAAACAACAGACACACATGTTAATGCATGTATACGGTTTGAACCGAATGGAATGGAGCCCCACGATGTATTCAGGCACGATACCAATATTACCATACAAGTGTTAGTTTAGCTAAAAATATCTTTCACAATAGAACTGATAGTATTTGCAATGCTTACTGCTAGAAACCGTATTCCGAATGATATTGGCAATGGAGAAATCAAAGACAAAACAAACTTTTCCTGTATATCAGTTAGCTCGATTAAAAAATAATGTAAGATAATATACAATTATGGCCTTTAACCAAGGTAATATCCATAATTATTAAATCCACAGGACCGAGGAAAAATAACTCTTTCGAGATTTAATAATTTGGATATTACCTGAAGTCAATTAAAGACCATAACTGTATTATTAGTCTGAACTAAACACAAACAAGAACAAGGGGACTGTGTAGTCATAACTGAGTAACCCTTATAAATTTGGCGCGCTTTTGCACCTAGGATAAATTACTAGTCATTTCCCCTTTTCAAATTTGGCGCGCGCGCTTTAGCACGTCGTACAAATAACTAGTTAATTTGTATACGTGCAAATTCCCAGACAGTTATTTTATCCACGTGCAGTTTTGAGAAAAAAAAAGTCGATCGTAACATCTAATTTATTTTAGTACTGGTTACCATAGTAAAGTATAATAATATGTCATATATTTTGAATTATGGAATCTTTGTATCACAGGGCATACCCAATACTGAGAGGGTTTTCAGTACTCGACCAACGGAGCTGCCCTTCGCGTTCCCAGGTGGCGGATCTGAGAAGTCCTTTCGTTGAGGGATGTAATTTTATAATACGGTAAGGGGGGCCTATACTGTGTAATGCTCCCTGCACGATAATAAACCTCTTTCTAGACTTCAAACAAGAGTAGCTACTCATTGTAGCCGCTATCAAAAGGCTAAATTCTCCGTCATGACCCAATCAATACTCCTTACTTTTCCATTGTTTTCTCCAATTTTTATCGTAGATTTACTTTCTAAATTGTATTTGTTTCTAAGGCTACTTTAATTGAACTAGTCGCTGGTAATTAATTAATCAATCAATCAATCAATCAATCAATCAATCAGTCAGTCAGTCAGTCAGTCAGTCAGTTAGAATAATTAACGGTTTGTGATAAACTTTTAGGGACATACTTCCGCCCCGATAGATCGAGCAAGGAGAGCCCTCGGTGTCTAAGTGGTGACGGTTACAGGTTTGAGGCAAGCGGCAGAGTTGGATCAACAAAGATTGTTAGTTTTCCTCCCTCTACCCTCCACCCAATAATACGGGCTCCATGCAATTTCTGTAGTGCGAACACATAAATTAACTGTCATCAAGCAAACATTTTATCATAGACATTCGTTTTTGTTACCAAACAATGAAATTTAATCCGAGAAAATGTTATTGATACATTAACTTAGTTGTCGCCTCTTGGTAAGAACAATACACATTGGGTTGTACGTCAATAGCTATTTGGAACAACAATCGGGCTTTTTAATTTTCCACGCATCCTTGTAGATGTAAATTTTACTACAAAATTGGGTAAATCGCTCTTATATTTAGCAACACACGTTCTTGCACTCCAGCATTTCTGACTTTGAGTTCGAGTGCTGTTTCTCGTTGGGGAGATACAAAGAAAAACATAACCTACGGTTTTGACGGAAATGGCCGAGAGATGTTCCAATAACCTGAATTCCAAATACAGTTTAATATTTTAATAATTAATTGATTAATTGATCTTTACAATTGTAATACATGATGACTTGAAGTAGTTTATAGTCATTTGGGAGCTAATTTCTACCCACGCCGAGTCTCCCGTGTGTAGCTCAAGAGCAACGACGGCAGTGTTAGAGTGCCATCCATTATTAACATCGAAAACCCTTGATACATAATTACCATTTTTGTAAATGTGGAAAAATGAAAGGCTTGCATTTGTTCCTAGGTAGACAGAGATATGATAAAGTCCTGGTTCTCCGAAATGAATTTGCCAGAGTTCTGGAATCCAGAGATGTTTCTAACGCCAACATTGGTGACTACATCGTTAAACTTGATGATAGATCCAATGGGAAATATCTGTTCCGTTAAAATATTTGAACATGACGTCAATGCCACTGAAAACAGAACAAAAGATTTTAAAAGACCTATTAATTGTACAATTGTGCTTTATATACATCTGTATGAAACAAAATACTATGCTGTTGCAATGCATTTATAATACATAAAGTGGTCGTTTATGAATAATCATATCATCCTTTTTAATTCTAAAACGCATAATAAACTTTTTTCGGGGGAGGGGTCATCCTCACAAGTCAGGGTTTCTGTGTCCACATAACCCTGACAAACTTTGCCAGGAAATTCCCGGGCTAGAAGATTTTCGTATGACGTCAAACCTTCAAAATATCAACTAATGAAATTGCTTGAAAGAAGCATGTGTTTGGCAGTAGTCATTCTTACTCATTCTTGAGTTGGAAGAAAACGTAACGCAACTAATAAATAACGCGGTAATAACAAACTATTAACACTACTGTACAAAATACACTGACTTTCACATGGTCTATGCAACACATCCGTTTAGTTTATTTACAATTGACATCGGGATATCCCCTAACCAGCCGCGAATGAAAGCGAGCTTTTGATTGGCTACATCAAGGTATGATGTAGCCAATCAAAATAGTGACTTCTAGCCAGGGAATTTCCTAGCTAAGTTTGTCAGGGTTTCGCCGTGGACACATGAGGACACGGAAACCCTGACTTGTGAGGATGGGGTGGGGGCGGAGGTGGTATTTTCCTTTCACCATAAAGGCCAACTTTCCTTCTGGTAGGTACGGGGTTCTCTCTGGATATTTCGCCGTTATCTCTCAGCAAAAATTAGACCCAACTATCTAGCTGAAAAATTGTTGAAAGTGGCACAAACACGTTTAAACGAAAAAGTTGGAAGAAAGTATAGTTTTATTTTTGTGTATTCTGGCTTAGCGTCTAAGTTTTCCTCAAATGCAGCTCATGAATTAAGTGTAAAATGCATTGCGTATTTGTTTTAAATGGTTTTTAGATACATAATTAACAAGTTCACTTTGATTAAATTTTAAATAAACACATAAAATTAACATGAAACAGTTGCAAGGGTAATAACTCTTACATTCCCCCAACCCAATATATTACCGGAATATTTGGGTAAAATGGATAAGTTAGGATCTTTTTAAAAACAAGAACTAAACGGAAAGTTGATTTGACAAAGTTAATTTAGTCCACGTCTTACATTTGTCATTAAGCCTAACTAACTATTTTCGAAGTAGGTATGTGATATTGAGGATATGTAGAATGCATTCTATAAAGAAACAAAACGTCCGCTGCACTGTATTGAAATTTGAACGAACATATCCGCTATATCCAACAAAACCTTATCGTAGCACCCCAATACACTTGCATATAAGAGATATTTGTGTCTTTTTTAAATAGTGATCACGACTCTATTTTGGAGTTGGGATTTCGCTCTCTTCTTTTTTCTATGTCTACTCGACTTCCACCGTTGTTTTACAAGGATTGTTTGTTTTCGTGTCTACAATAGGTGGTTGTTCGTACCGTTAACTTTGAAGTAATACGAGTTAATGTTTTTAGTATGTTGTTTTGTTCAACCACAATTTCTTCTTCAGCTAAGAATAAAGCACGGATTTAAAATATTTCCAACGACTTTGTTCTAAAACACATTTAAAGATTGTTTTCAATTGCTGGTTAGATTATTGGATAAAGATAACTTTGGGTCGGTTTACGTAAAAAAACCGCGAACCGCGAAGCTGTTTATGTACAGCGTAAAACAAAATTTAAATTTATATCAGTCATCTGAAAAAGAAAAAACCCTAATAATTACCGTTCTCATTGTCCCCAGTTTTGGCCATACATGGTGTATTCGCTTTCTCAAGATTTTGAACGTCATATCGTGTTTCCATGGTAATATTGTGCAAGGCAAGAAAATCCTGGTTCCTGGCTTGTTCGTTTACACTAAGATCATGCGTCCGCGAACTCAAAAACTCTACCGTCTGCTGTAAATTACGAATATCAATTATTTGCTGAGTAGTTTTTAATTGCTGCAATTCTAAAATTATCTCCTGTAGCTCAAATGTTTTGTTCTTTATGATGTTAAACTTAGCATCCTGTTCCAATGTCCCCTTGTTCAATGTCTCGGTGCTTTTTTCAACTGCCAGCGTTTTATTCCTGGTATCAGAGAGTTCTCCTTCCTGTATTTTGTATTTGGTTAGTAAGGCCTCAAACTTCTGTTCTAATAATGTGTACTTGTCCAACAGTTGGTTATGACCATTACATTGACACTGTGAACTTTGAAAATCAGTAAGCTTTTGTTGCAACTGAGAAGCAAGCAATGCCATTGTTTTGTCCATATCCTGCCGTAGGTTTACCGTGTCAAGACGAGCTTGATCCGTTTGGGCTTGTAAAGCATTTGCTTTTTGCTCTTGTCGTTTTTGATACTCATAAAATTCCGAAAGTGTCAATGTTTGGGAACTCAATAACGTTTGATTTGCGGATGCTTTTGGAGTGTTTGGCTCTAAAAGAAATCCATGCGTTACAACCAAATGAAGCACCGTTATAATAGCTTTTTTCAGCATAATAAATTTTGACATAGGGGTATCTTCTAAATTGCAATAATGTTATAAACGGATTATTTATTATGCAAAACAAGTTACTACAGATAACAATGATAAAATAACTTTTTAATTTAGCTGCATAATAACGCAGATATAGTCAGAGTAAATATCTTATTTAGCTTTTGTTTGTTTTATGACATTTTGTGGCGGAAGTTTGAATGCCGACTTTTCAAATTTAAACTTGCAGTCTTTGCCCCCGATCATGCCATCGATCAATTGAAGGTATTAACAACCTATACCACCGAAAAAGAAAATATAAGTAGAATTTACTGCTTCTGCACTTAGTATAATGAAGCAACTTAATATATAAATATCAGTCCGGATTTCGTCCCTGATATTCGACTATGCACCAACTAAAAGAACTTTATAATAGCCTATTAGACGGATTAGAAAAAAGAGAAATTAACTGTGTTAGTTTTCAGTGATTTCTCGAAGGCATTCGACATAGTTTGGCATAAAGGTCCTTTATATAAAATGAAATCATATAAATAAATACAAATATTTTGAAATGGTTTGAAAGCTATTTAAATGGAAGACGCCAAAATGTAACAATATAAAATGCAATGTCGACTTTGTAATATTTCTGCAGGAGTACATCAAGGTTCAGTTCTGGGTCCCTTACTATTTACTGTATTATATTTATTTATTTATTATAAAGTAAAGGCTATAAGTGATTTCCTTGACAATACTATTTGCAGACAATACTTCCTTTGATTGGATGTTCTGGGTCATATTTGAATCAGATTCAGTACGTCATTGATCATGATCTTACTGAGTTGAATCAATGGTCCAGAAAATGGCTTAGTTTCAATCCTAACAACAAAGAGATATTAATGATATCCAACACGGTAATTCACGATCTTCAATTTTCCTGAATAATCAAAATACTCCTATTCTAAACAATAATAAATAACTAGGTATTAGTTATACACTGTACTAAAGAAAAAAGCTTTCAACAACATACACTGACATATTACTTTTGTATAATCTGCTTTTCATAGCGTTGCTTTAATCCTTGATGGCCTATTATTGGTATCTGGTTGTTAGCAGCATACGGATCTTTTCTTATATCATTCATGCAATCCAGAAACAATCAGAATATTTATTCAAAATTTGGTGGTCGACATGCTTAAAATAACATATTTGTATGTCACATTCAGAAATTTGTCAGATATTTCATATCGAACAGGTTTAATTGCGGAGAAGAAGTGAGAGAACTAGGGCAAAACCGCGACCTCTGGTAGGAAAACAATTATACGATTATAGTCGAGCACACAAAACAGAAAACACGCACAATTCCATGACATAGTCAGTTTAAAACTCCTAAATAAAATAATGCTAGGTGGATTAAACAAAACTATACCTTATAATTTATCTTTAGAATTATTATACATGACGCCCTGCTCTGGTTTACAGTCCTTTGGGAGTCCATTTGTACACAGTATCTCCTTTTTGTAGCATCAGAGCTACGACCTCTGTGTTAGAGCGCCACATACTTTCATTATCGTAAACCCTCGAGACATAATTACCGTTTTTGTAAATGTTAAATGTTGAAGCACTAGCATCAGTTCCTATGTACACGTAGATTTGATAAATTCCAGGTTTATCACAAATAAATTTGAACGAGTTATGAAATTAAGAGATATTGGTGACTATGTCAATAAATTTGATGATCGATCCACTGGGTAAAATTTGTGTATACGATATATTAGAACATAATTTCAATGGCACTACAAAGATATAAAAATTAAGTTTAATTTCATATATATAAAGAAAGTTTATTAACAATGAAAATTCTACTTGTTTAAGTAAAAGACATAAAAACTTAAATTTAAAATTATTTCATGTATTCCTTTTGTAAGTAATAGCAAATCAGGACGGCTAGGCTTAACATGCTTAAAGATGAGAATTGAGACATGGATATATTTAGATAATTTACTACCCAATGATATATTTTCAATGGAAAAAGATATCTTTTTATATATTTTGAAGAGGTAAAAAAAGTGACCCATTCGAGCCGCACATCCATATTACCATATATATACAAAGTTACCCCCCCCCCCGTGCGGACACCTTTGTTGTTGCAATATCTACATGAGCAAACAGGATATGTCGGAAATATTTAAGACGTTGATCCTGAAGATCCAGATAGTATCATCTATAAAATATCTTGTATGAAGAAACGAAAACAAATGTTTCAGTGGCCTCGTAATAAATATGTTATTTGGTGTAAAGGTTCTGACGTCAAGTTTAAAGTGAATGGTTTAACTCCTTCTGGTAAATCTACGAGGATGTTTAAGTTAAATGATACTGATAAAGACAAAATATCGGAACTTGAGCTGTGACTTGATCTGTAACAGACATTTCAGTCAACATTACGAACGTTGGGTTCATGTTCACCTTTGAAGTGGAACTTTAAATTGTGTTTAAAGCGTGTGCTTAATAACAGTCTGAACCTAATTTTAAGTTTGCTTTTGAGATCGTCCATATTTGTGTAACGTACATTTAAATACAAAGTAACGTATATTTTTACATGTCTCTAAGAAGGTATTAAGCATAACCATATTCATTATTTGCTCATAAGCGTAATTTTAGTTCCTTTGATATATTCTTCCAAATAAATACCAGAAAAATACGCAAATTATTGACAAATAGTTTTGTTTGAAGCTAAATTTAACCCTTACATTGCTAAATGTGCGACGGCTATGTTAAAATTGAATTTAAAACCTTGAATGCTAAAATAGCGTTCATTGTAAAGATAAGGTCTTGTGTAAATGCATAAAAGATAATGCATTGAGAAAAAAAACATGATTCATTGGCAGTTCAACCCGTAAGAAAATTAATCTACTTGCAGAAATGTACGTTACATTTTCATTGAGTTTCCGTTTAATGATTTTTGTCTAAACTATATATAATACATGTTCATTTGTTGTTTTGGTGTTTTTTCATTTGTAAATTAAACTCATATTAACCAAACATATTACTCTATTAAATTGTTATTAATAATTGAAGTATTTGGAGCAAACGCCTTGTTTTTGTTTAAAGCAGGTAATAAAGGAGGTTAAAATTTAACATATCTTCTAAGAAACGAGATTTCTATATTTTACATGCTAAAAATCAATAATATGCTTCTTAATAAATCGACACATTCCCTTTTGCATATACGAAGCTCATATTGATACTCTGGTAACCATTAATTCATTTATCTGCATCAGAAAAACATAGGTATGCAAGTAACGTACATTTTCAACCAACAATTTTAGCTAAAAATGTGGTTTTGTTATTTCGGCTTTTTTGTAAAACGCTTCATTTGATGTTGAAAAAAATGATGCGAAGACAATCTCATATATGTATACTCTTAACGTCGAAAACTAATTCATTCGTTTTCAACATTTGATAAATAATAACACTTAAGTTTGGTCATTGCACTCTTTTATTGGTATAGATGAATCTACCTGTTCAAATGTAATACATAATGCTACATGTATAAAAAGCTGCAAATTAATAGTATACTATTTTGTTTAAAATTAATAAAAATGCATTTGAGTCATTGCAGTTGCATGTGACGATTTTGTCGCAAATGTTTAGCATATGTAAATCTGTAAAAATAACGAAACTTTGTAACCGTTCAAAGTTATTTAATAACCAGTATAGTCTTAAGAGAACTTCACTGATCTTATGCTTTTCAGCTGTTTCTGAACATTTAAGGGTAGAACTCTCTTATTTTGAACGATTTTTAAAGATTGATGTTTTTGATCTTTCAAGCGATATAACTGTATCTATTTTCTGAAAGGTAAAGGTATGTATAAAATTTATCACTTCAAAAGTGTTGATATTTTAATTTTAGGATGAGGTTTTCTGAACGTTTATAAAATTTTCAGTTATTTCATTAACTTGGTTTAAGTAACTATCCCATTGTTCTTTTGAAAGGATGGTTAAATGGAATAAAGTAACATAAACAATATATATCATTTGTATTCATGTAAATGCATAACTCGGGCAAATTTATTTGTGATAAACCTGGAATTTATCAAATCTCCGTGTACATTGGAACTGATGCTAGTGCTTCAACATTTAACATTTACAAAAACGGTAATTTTGTCTCGATAATTAAAGGGGGTGGCGTTTTAACACAGAAATCTTAGTTCTAGAGCCACACAAAGGAGATACAGTGTGGGTACAAATTGAATAGCGAATGACTGTCATCCAGAGAACTGCGTCCTGCATAACATTATAAAGTATAGTTTCGTTTAATACGAAGAAATAATATCTTCGTGTAGAGCCATTGGAAAGTAGGATCTTTGAAAAAAAATTACATATTTGATAAAATATGATGGATTAAGAGTTATTTGGTCCAGTGGAAAAAGTGCAAATTTCCTGTTTTCAGAGTCTCTCTGACTTTATCCCTTCAGATAGATATGCTTCTAGAATTTAAAAAAGAGTTGTGTTACAGTTTTCTAAAGTTTTTAAAATAAATTCTGGACCACCAAATGCCGTTCCAAATGCGTGGGTGCAATTTTTTAAAATTCACTTTATGTCATAATAAACAAATAATTAACTATGTTGCCGTGCCTAAGTCTACCTACGTTCATTATTGAATTATATTCCTTTATAATGTTTCATTATTATACTCTTGCAACATAATTTTCGTAATTAACCTCCCAATCTTCATTATCGGATTGAAAAAAAGTCTTTTCAACGATAAAAGCATCCTGGATTGTATTCGTGGTTTCGGTGCCCAATTACAATTTGGATATTTCAGGACATATATGAATCACCTGGAATCGTAATTTTGCAAATTGAAATTTTATTTATTTCACATTATCCAGAGTACAAAATGGAACTCTAAAAGAGTGTGGTCTACATCTAATGTTTGGTGGCTAAAATAAAACGCATGGCTGGGTATGCACATAAGAAATACTTTTTTTACCACAATGAGTTAAATTATTACTATGTTTGACTTTAATTAAGAATTGAATGCATTCTTTTGAAGTTTCGTTGTCGTATGAAAGCGATTGATCACGTGGTCTGTCAACACTGTGATTGCGGGTTCGATTCTCACTGCAGGCAGGGTGTACTCGACTCCAATCATAATTGACAAGGATTGCCAGTTTTCCCACCGCAGGTCGGGGGTTTTCTCCGGGTACTCCGGCTTCCTCCTCAAAATAAAAACTGGACGCCATGATATAGCTGAAAAATTGCTGAAAGTGTCGTTAAAACTATCAGTCAAACAAACAAACGTATGAAAGCGTTGACCGTTCTTCAATGAAAATGTGCTTTAGTCAATGTTTTCATTCATTAAAGGAACTTCAAAATACTGCACTCAATTCTTATATTATGTACATGTTATTTCATTAAAAAAATTTCGTGGTCATACTTTAATTATTGTTCAATGTATTTTTGTTGATTTAAATCACTCTGTGTTGTTTGTTTACTGTGCACGTCATCAAGAAAGCATGGCTACCTGTTTCATTGAGAATTGCAAAGAATGATTCTACGTCATCTGTAACGGTTTGAACCTATTGAAATCCATGATATTGATAAAAGACATACGTAATGTAAATATAGGAACATAATCTTAGCAATAATAATATCAGTTATGAATGTAGACCCACTCACACATTCTTCCTGACTCCGAGCATTACAAGGGGAGTTATCGTGTGGTCACACGTTATTGAAACATCAGTAGTTCCGAATGCTGACCCAGTCGAACATGTTACAATGACTTCGAGCATGCCCATATTTGTATAACGTCGTCTCACTTAAGTTGCACTCGTCAGTTACAAATGCATCACAGTCGTACACATTATTATGATAAAGCACATTCGAGTGTTATCATTTGCGCACAACACTAATTACCTTAGGCCGTACCTAACTTAGAAATCATTTCTACAAAAGAATCACGTTTTTAAATGGTTTATGCTAATACATGATATTGGAAAGTGTAGAAACAAACGTACATTTATGATTTCAAGACATTACTACATTTTCTATATATCAGTTGGCTCGATACAAATATAATTGAAGTATTATACTACACATGTTAATCGGCCAATATCATTTAAATTAAGCCCCTGCAAACAATACCATGCAAAAGCAATATGTGTTCAAGTGAAGTAAATAAATAAAGCATGCAGTTAACTACATTTTGTGTTCAATATCATAATATTTATTGCCCTTCCATATATTTTGATAAAGAATATACTAACGGATATTAGATCACATACCCTGTATTTATGCCTTACTTTTCAATATTGTAATAATTTAAATCATGGTGGTAATACAAGTATTTCTTATGTGCATAACAAAAAGAGTTCAAGTTTGAATTCGCGATGTTGATGACGTTTTGGTTAATTACAAATGCTATGTTGCTTAAAGATTATTCACCTAATGGTTAAACACGACTGGTTAGAGCTAGTATTAGGAGGTAATACAAATGTACAAGGTCAGCTTCTTACTTACACCTACTTCTAGAAATTGACTCAGGAAATCTACGAACTAGACTCTGCGACAAACGTGATTTCAACTTTTTAATTGTCAACTTCCCGTTCATCGACAGCAACATTCCAACAGTTTCAGCATATGGTGTGTACATTTCACATCTTATACGTATTCTATATCCTACGATCGGTATTCCGATTTTCTAGACCGACTACTGCTGTTGACTGCTAAACTACTCAAATAAGGGTTAGTTGTACCTAGGTTGATGTTATCTCTCTAGTAGTTTAATGTTCGTCACCTTGAGCTTATTTGTCGTTATGGGAAATCAGTGTCTCAAATACAATCGTCATAGGTAATGTTTCCTATTCCTGGATCTGACTTGTTCCTAGACATGACAACGAGTAACTCGACGGGGGTTTAATTATAGGCAAGCACTGCTTAATTGTCCGAAGCACCTGAATGCACCCATGCTTTTTTATTGGGTTCGGGTTTCTATCTTTCTGTTTTTGTGGTTTTACGTTTTTGTGTTGTGTTTGTCTATATCCTGATTTGTAACTGTGCCTTGACTTTTGGCTCTTGTTGTGCGGTCGGTTTCTTTGCTTTTTTTCTTATTATGTGGAAAACTAGTATTTGTGATATGTTCACACATGCGTACAATCCACAATACGTATAGTCATAAAGGGATTTTGGCGTTCATAGCATTTGCGATATCTCAATAATGATAATACATTTTTATCAGTACAAGATTCAGCTCCAATAATATAGCCTTTTTACGATTTTTGATCTCGGATACAGAGGTCCAATTACTCGTAAACACACCCTTTGGTTTATATCTTTTCCCCTATTAAACTGCTTGACGTATGGATTAATACATTATATTTCGTTTCTCCAACATACAGATAACAGGTTTACAGTAATTAATTTTAATACTTCCTTCGTAATCCTGCAATAGTGGACAAAAAAGTATTGATCATGTAATGCTGAATTTTTCAAACGTGTATTTCAGAAACTTTTAATTCATGACTTCCAAGCCACATCTCCTGACTGCTTTTGCCGCTATTCCCCATAAATACACATTGAAATGAATTTGAAATTGATAATCAGTTGCCCATCCTACTTACGCATCCACAGATTCTTGAAAACTACAAATCAACTTGACATCTTTCGTCTTCATATCGATGTCGAAGACTGATCTCCGCTCTTTGTCCTGGACACTGAAAAACTTCACAAAATCCATACAAACAGCGTGTCATTTTCAGATCGTAAAGGTGTATGACCAAACCTTGAAACTTTTGACCACTATTTGCTACTCCAGGAATGGCATAAACAAAAATTCAAAAGATCTAAAACACATCTTTAGGTCAGGATATCTAACCTCTGATTTTTCTTCACTCTACACGACCATATTCTATAGCAGCTAAAATGCTTAGAGATCTAAATAAACGCTGCCTTTTCAAGAAATGCAAAAAGAGATACATGCCAGCCATGACACAACTTACTTCGTTAGCAATGACTCTAAATCAGATTATAAATACACTGAATATGATATTCATCAAATGATAAATTTTCTTATTGACAATACTAGTATATTTGTCATGTTTGGAGTACATACTGTTGGTATTCAAATGGTGCTCCTCTCCACCTGTACTGTTTTTGTACTCTAATAAGGCTGAGTCCCAATAGGGCCTGCTGAAGAAGAAAGACTTCTAATTTCACATTCCGCTATATTGATGATGTCTTGTACCTGAACAATGCTTAATTGGGTGACTCTTTGCATTTAATATACTATAGCGAGCTTGAAATTCAAGACATCACAAATACAGTTATGTCGGCCTCTTACTTAAACCTACTTATAAAATTAGACTCGGGAAAACTACAAACTAGATTCTACAACCTACGTGATAACTTCAATTACATTTCCTTTAAATCATTAAACTTAGTAGAAATAAAATGTAAACGTCGTTTATATTGTTTATTATGGACCTTGTTCTTACAGGGATAATGAACATCTACTCAACTTTGTACAGAAATTGCATAAAGAATATGACGAACCAGAATGTCATTTCAGCAGATGCCAATAGAGATCTAATATATGTGTGGTTTGAACAAACGGGTTTTAATTGACTTTTTAATGAAATAACAGGTATCTCCATAGTACACGTGGTAAACGAGGGTAATACAAGCAATTCGTAAAAATATGTTATATTGCGACTTTACTTTTCTCCCTGAACACCGTTTTGGAATGAAGTTTTTGTCTTTTCCTATTTGAATGGATTTTTTCCGTGTAAACTACGCCACTGTAGCGTGCATCTCTAACTGTGCGTAAATCAACTGTTGTTTTTGCATTTTTCAAATATAACATGGTATAAACAGAAGTTTCCAGTGTTCTGTGGATCTATTTATAGGTTCCACGCATTATTTGTCATGCTGAATTATGTTAGCCAGAAAATCATTTCATATCTAACATCTAGACAAACCGGTGTTATCATTTGTCCCCATTCTTTCAACTTAATGGATTTTTCGAAAAATAATAGATGGTTATGTATCGAATCAGTGTATAAAAGGTAGGCATCAACTTACATATATGAAATATTAAATCGATCTATTACCGAAGCAAAATACCACACTTCTGTTAGCACCATAAGTACACTCTAGAATATACTCTAGAAGTCGATGAAACATTGACCTTTTTGTTTTTTAAAATCATTGTTTGTATTCATAGCTTTTTCTGTCGTAAACAATAAATATTTTTGTATGTCACTGTTCAGTATCTTAGGTGTTTTTTTTTTGCTTTTGGGTAGCCAGTTAATTGTAAGGGTTTCCATGGTTCGAAAAAGACCTTTTCCAGCTAGCGGATAATAAAGACCCTCTAGTTCGGGGTGGGGGTGGGGGCGGAGGAGGTTTTCAGGTCATAAGCATTAAGCATTAAAATGCGCGAACCATGGTGGGTAACGTGTTTGGAGAGTGCCATTTTCCCTACACAATAAAGACCCTTTTTAGTTTCGAAAAGAGATTAAGCGCAATGGGCATTAAAAGAGATACAGAAAAAAAAAAAACGCAAATGTGATCATAAACGCGAAAGAAAGAATTATGGCGATCGCCCAACTTAGAAAATTGTGTCATACCTGATGCAGTAAGTCAGTATTTGTTATTGCTGTTTATTGTTCTTCGCAACGTGGTGTGGCAGAGAGCCCCCTCAAAGATGTCATAAAATGTTTGAAAAAGGGAACGAACAATTTTGTGGCGCTTTCAGAACTGTGTGATGAGGTTTTTTCATGACAGGCAGTCTTCTGCATTTATCTGTTAAAGAGGTGCGATCACACCGCCATGTTTGTGACACTTCTCTATAGATGTTGTCTTATCACTGAACAACTCTGAGTTCGGTGACTATTCAAAGTATCTAAGGGAGCTGACGTAGAACGCAACCAATACAATAAGGTCGGCCTGTTACCTAGACTCTCTTATTGAGAAAATTCAAGGTGATATCATAAAAAAAAACTCCACAAAAAGAGTGTTGACCTTTCTTTCCGAGTTATTGGCTTTATCCGGTCTAAGCTGTTTTCATTTCACAAGAACACGCCATTATTGCTCATGCGATCAGTATTGCTATTTTCTATATCGGACGCTACTCAATTAGCTACTCAAACGGGGATTTGTAATACGTAGGTTTGTATCGTTATTTCAGAAGTTTTATGTCTTAAAACACGACTTGATCTAGAGAATCCGTCTCTCAAATGCGATCAGACATTTTTGAGTCATAGATGTTTTTTTATACTTTTGTTACGTTTATGATGATAAGTACCTACACAGGGGTTTAACTAGAGATAGGCACTTCTTACTCCCCCGAACCAACTGAATGTGCCCATGGCGTTTATTGCGAAAAGGTCACTCAATTTCGGTTTTTGCTGTTTTAACGTTTTTGTCACTGTCGTATGATTTTCGATTCGTTTTGACCGGTCGGTTTCCTTACCTTTTTCTTATATCAGTGAAGTTCAATGTGTTATTTTTATTCTGAAAGTTGCATCACTAAAATAAACTTGTAATTGGCATGTAGGAAAGAAACGCACCATTGATGAGGCGAATTGATGGGTTCGATTGTATAAAACCAAAGACATTATAATTTCAACTTGCTACTTTCTTTTACCTATTTTGTGTCTGGTTTGGTAAAACAATATCTGATACTAAACAATTTCGCACGAGGTAACAAAACACATTGATCACTAACTCCAGAAAAAAGAAAAAAAATCAAGCCTATGAAATTCTTGAAACATTACTTTTTATTGTAATCGTTGAACAATTTATTATGTACAATATACTTTACAACTCATCTGATCTTTAAAATTGTGATACAGGAAGCCTTTGCGTCGTTCAGCGTCATTGTTGCACTAGTTTGTACCCATACCATATCTCCGCTCTGTAACAATGCAGCTGCCACTGATATTGTGGCGTGCCATCCATTTATTTTATCATAATGCCTAGATAATAAACTATAATTTTTGAAAATTTTGTATTCGCTTTCGTTAGAAACAGTTCCTATGTAAACTGAAATTTGATAAATTCCCGGCTTTTCGGTTATGAATTTGCCCGAGTTCTGAAATTCCACGATATTAGTAATGCCTACGTATGTTACTAAATCATTAAACTTGATTATCGTTCCACTCGTCAAGTTCTGTGAATCTGGAATACTCGAGCAAGATGTCAAAGCCACTGCAACATATTAAGAATTTGTAAATAAGTATAAGTAAAAAAGTTTAGTGATCAATAAGTTATTTCTATAAGGATTCTTTCTATCTTGCCAATAAAACTGGTCACCTAACAGAAAAATCGATAAAGTAACAATATTCACCTTAATTATATTCAATTATCAAAATTGAAAAAACAACACCGTACATGGAAAAAACAAGCATCTTATACATCAAGAATCGTAGTAAATTCTGTAACCTTGGTATCTTTGATGACATTTTATATCGTGGTTTTGCATGATAGAGAATTTACGAGAAAAAATATTTCTCACTTAATATATCGTTTCTAAAATTTATCATAACTAAGACTTCGTTTCACTTGTAAGGTTGATATTTTTAAACCGTTCCCTACTTTATTTTTGCTGTGTAACCGCTAATAAGACACTGCACAAATGTAAGATTCATTCGTTCTTCTCTGTAAAATATATGTGTGAACGTAATTTGTAAGCTATTTTCTGGTAAGCTAAATATTTAGAACATAAGAATTGCTGGTTAAATATCCTGATCTGCCTTAGGAGCCTGAAGCAACTAAGGGGCGAAAATGGGGTTTTCAAAACAGCAAAGATAACAAAAAACGTAAGGAATTAACCGGAACAAAATTTGAACTTAAAATTGTTCACCAACACTTAGAGGTCATTGAGTGTCTTCCCAAATTGGAACAAGTATTTCATTGACATTAATTTTAAACAATTGTTTTACTCATTTGAATAATTTTACCATGAAAGCTGTAAGAGATAAATCTGGTGAAATCTTTCGAACTCGAGTCATAAAGAATTCCACAAACCAAAGATCTTTCCGAGGTACAAAAATCTTAAAAAATAAAACTTCTAAAATGGATCGGGATAATTGAAGGGCTCTCAGTTCAGGTATTTTTCAATTTTGCATGTCTATAGAAACAGTAGGAGCTCTGATGGAATTTTAAAAAAGGAATCATATACGCGGTAATGAACTAAAGGAAAAAACTCGCACACGAAGACTCCATTAGACATTTACATTAAATCTTGGTGTAAAATTAAAACAAATGACTTCGGTCTTGCGCACTTCCCAATGCATAGAGTTAGGACTTATGTCTTCTTTTGTGTTAGTTATCTTATTTTAAGATCTTATTCAGCATCAAAAATGCTATTGCTTCTTATGCTAAAATGTATGTCGACAGTTTCGTTTGATTTCAAGTGGTATGTTTACGTTTTGATTAGCACAATAAATACCTTCCTCACTATTCCTGGTGATTTGCTGTTGTATCTGAAATAAAGTCGTGTTTAATCCCCTTTTTAATTCATATGCCTTGGCTTCAATTGAAGTATTTGCATTGCGACCTGCACTTTCTATTTTTTCGTCTATCTCTCTTTCCAGAGTTTGAATGTTGTTCTCTGTTTCTTTGGTACTGTTGTACAATGCAAGGAAGTCCTCTGTTCTAGCGCGCTCGGTCATACTTAGATCGTGCGTTTGCAAACTCAATAAATCTACTTTTTGCTGCAAATTGCGGACGTCAATTATGTGCTGAATAATGTTAAATTCCTGAAAGTCGGAAATTTTCTCTTCAAGCTCCTGTGTTTTATTCTGCATCACGTGTAACTTAGCATCCTGTTCCAAGGCCCTATTTTTCATTGTCTCGGTGCATTGTTCAACTGCCAGTGTTATATTTCTTATATTAGATAGTTCTTGTTCCTGTATTGTGTATTTGGCCAATAATGCTTCAAGTTTTTGTTCTAATTTATTGTACTTGTCCAGTAGTTGATTATAACCATTACATTGGCACTGCGAGCTTAGATGATTTTGAAAATCAGTAAGCTTTTGTTGCATCTGGGATGCAAGCAATGCTAAGGTTTTGTCCATATCGTGTCGAAGATTAACTGTTTCAAGACGCACATGTTCAGTTTGTGCTTCTGACGCTTCTGCCTTTTGCTCTGCTCGTTTCTGATACTCGTAAAATTCTGACAAACTCAAGAATTGAGAATTAGGAATTGTGATACCTCCTGATACGTTTGGAGTGTTTGGTTCCAACAAGAATCCATAGGTCACCACCACAAGAAGCACCGCTATAACAACTTTTTTCAACATATATACAAAATGGGTGTATCATCAATCAATGTTATCAAAACAACTGATTATTTAAAGCAAACAAGATATATGCAGATAATAATGATCTACTTGATAAAATTTAGTTACATGCTTATGTAGGTAGTGTACATAGTTATCCGTTTCAGATTTTTAGTTGAGACATTTTTAGCAATATTGCATTTATATTATAACATCCATTATTCGCTTGAGAAAGAAGACTAGAAATCCTTGACTATAGCTGGACAGCAACACAAATCGTAGTTTACAGCAACAGTTTTGACACGTTGTTGATAAACAAGTCAAGAAGATAAATGATTAGGGTCAGTCTTTAGTCCCAAACATACAAACATTGAAAACAAATGTAATCAATATTCCTAAAACTTGCTAAATTGTAAGTTTTATGTAATTAATCATAGTTAATTTAAAAAGCATGGTCTTAAACCGTTTTGGGGTAGGCACGAAAATTGAAAATTTCCAATGAACTACATGTATTTAAGTATTTTAAATTTCCTAAAGTTTTGTTATGATGTCAAAAATGACTGCATGGATATCAAGGTCTGACATTAATTGTTAAAAATTTCCACTTATACCTCAAAGGTGATTAAAACTAACTATATAATAGTTACTTGGCATACACTTACGATTTACTGTCCTGATGTTTTATTTCATTACTTTTTGCTTCTAAATATGTATTGTTCTTATGTTTCTAGAAAAAAATTAATGAATTCAAAACATAGCTTGCCGCAGTGAAAGAAATGACTAGTTAATACCATTTTTCCAATGTCATCCTAATAAAATGAGACTATATTTGAAAAAGTACAAAGGATTTTTATCGTTCAGAAAGCGTTGCACTCTTCAACCACGTTCGCCATGATGATCATGTTTTCCATCCCATCTTACATTTTTGATATCTTTTACAGCCTGGGATGTTCTAAAAAGCTAAAAGCCATGAAAACCCTGACTAGTACCTATTTTTCATGTGCAGTCGGGCTATAAACGGCTATGCGAATTAATAGATAAATATTAAAGTGAATTCAATTGACCACTCCTACTTTATGTCAGGTGTTATAACACGTCCTTACTTGCAAAAAATCACACCATATTCTAAAATTCAAAAGTCATGACATCATGATATTACAATCATCATACTTAGGTAACGTGTAAGCATATATTAAATATGCAAGTTTTGGAGAAGATATCGACAATTTTACCATGAGGTTAAAGGTCAGGTCAAATGATAGTACAAGATCAGCTGTATTATCATGTTTGACTTTAGTCAAATATTATTCGATGAAAAAAAGAAAAAATACCTGTAAGTTTGCCAATAATATCTACAATAACAATATGCGAGACAGATACGTTATAAAACTCAATCGATAACGTAAAGTTTTGTTCAAAGTCTATTCGGTCAGCTCGTCGATTCGTCAAACTACGAGTTTAATTTACAACCTTGATGTACGTTTCCCCTCCGCTCTGTGATTGAGTCATAAGTAGTTAAAAGGTAACTTTTCAATGATTATACAAATACCATACTGTGAGGGATTATAGTGCTTGACCCACAGATCTTTCTAGCGCGTCCACAGGCTGCAGATACAGCTGCTCTCTCGTGGGGGTAGTCAGGTCATATTACGAACGATAAAGCCCCCTTTTGTAGATTTCGATAAGAGTAGACTAGTTGTAACCGCTACAACAGGCTAAATTTACCGCCGTTATTAATACTCGACTCGATACTTATCCAATTCAATTAAAAATTTCTGTCCTGTTGGTCCATCTTTCCCGAATTGATTTATTGTTTGTTAACTTGTCCTCAATATAGCTGAAATACTGATCGCTGGAGGTAAAGCAAACATCAATCAATCAATCAATCAATCAATCAATCAATCAATCAATCAATCAATCAATCAATCAATCAATCAATCAATCAATTAATCAATGATCATATTTGATGAGTTAACCAAGAATATTATGACACCCATTGTTGATTGTTGAATCATGATGTTGCATAACTAAAACAAGTATTTGTATTTTCAATTAACATTGATGTATCTATTAATTTTATTAATAAATAAAAACAGATCATGCTTTCGTTTTCCAATGTCGATTTCAGTCTAGAGATATGTAATCGTATATTAGAGGATATTTAACAATATTGACTATCTTTGCTTGCTACAAAAATCAGTCAAAGTATTTTAAACAATGAAACTATAACTGAAACGCCTTTTAAATAATTCATAGAATGAAATATAACATCGTAGATATCATTGTTGCAAAGAAATATGGAACTGGTTACGGTTACAGATTTCAGGCTTACTGCGGCAGGGTGGGATCAACAAAGATTGTTCGTTTTCCTCCATCCACCTAATAAAAAATGAACCCTATGATATAGTTTTAAAAATTTCTGAAAATGGCGTTAAACAAAAAAATATTGAGCCAGTAATTTTTTATCCGATGCTAATAAATTAGTCCGAACATATTTTGTGATTTGCAGAACCCGAAACCTCAGAATAAAGAAGTGTTACGGATCTCGATATATGAGCTAGACAAAAGAATCGAAGATAGCAAGACGTATTCATAAAACGATATGTAAAGGATATACAAAACCATAATTAAACAAAAGAAGTGGCAACAATGAAAACAACTCAAACACCTTAAGTTTAGTAAAACGAACTCTACTTAAAACGGGATGAGTTCAGGAGCTCCGAAAGGGTAGGAAACTCCTGCTCCACACGTGTCACCCGTCGTATCACTCAGGTTAAAATCCAGTATTTATTTATGTCCAGGAGTAAATAAATCAATGGTCATTTGTTACGCAGAGACCAAGTCACGATGGCGACCGTAAAATTGTTGAGACAAGCATATATGTTCGTTTGAATGAGTTTGAATGGATTTAGATCCGTTTTAAACGACACAACTGTAGTATGCATTTCTAATTATTGTATGAGTTATTAAGTTTTTTTATTTGTTTTGTCTCGGGTGTTCTTAAGTCACTGTGTCTTAAGCTTATACCTATAGGCTCCATGCAATTTATGCAGTGAGAACACTGATGAACTGTCGTCAAGTAAACAATTTATGTCGACATTCGTTTGTGTTACCTAAAAATGTTATGTATGAAAGAAAATGTTATTTATACATAAGCATCGTTGTCGCCACTTAGTAAGAACAATACAAATTGGGTTGTATGTCAACAGCTATACAGAGCAGCCATCGTGATTTTCATTTCTGCACGCACCCTTGTGATTTGGTAAATCAAATAGCTAAACACATAGTAATTTTTTTTATTGGGGGGGGGGGGGGGGATAGCATTTTCGTTTTTACAATAATGGCAAATTTTCATTCCGAAGGTATGGGGTTTTCTCTGGATATTCCATCGTTCTCCCTCATTTACAATTGGACACAACTATCTAGATGAACAATTGGTGAAAGTGGCATAAAACAGTTTTTAAAAAAGTTTGACGAAGGTAAAGTGTTATCTTCGAGTATTGTGGCTTAGCATTAAGTAAAAACTGGACAGAATGATTTAGGTGAAAAGTTGGTGAATACCGCAAAACAATGTTCAAGCAAAATGTAAACTGTGAAAGTGTTGGAAATATATTACTGCAATTCACTTTAATTGAATTTAAAATCAATATACGTATATTAACATTGAAATGGTTGCAAGAGTAATAACTCTTCCATTATTTCTACATTTATTTTGGGTCTGAATAACTTTTCTTAATAATTTAATTTGCTTTGCAAGCCGAAATCTGATTTGACAATTCAAATGGAGAAACCATTATTATACGATATAATTTTCGTTCGTCACGACCTATTCTTACGCCGTTAAAATTCAAGTAGTGCCATTACGTCATTGCTAGGTTCTCCGTTAAAATTGTCAAGATATAGTTAAAATTAAATTATAAGGGATATTTCAAATTTCTGTCAGTGAACGGATTATACTCTATAACATGGTTTGGTTCTGTTTACACCGTTCATAAATATTACACATTAGTCGTAAAAAGACCCAAACCATGTTATATCGTACACTTCTGTTCAGAAATTTGAAGAATTTTGTAATTATTATATTGTTCGGAAAATCTCTAGATCAGTGTACATATTTTAAATTTACATTATATTATTGAATACAAGGTTTTTAAAAGAATAATCTGAAGTTAGTGATTTATTACAGAATTAGAGATGGGTGATATTTAATTGAGATGAAAATAGAGAAACAAATTACCGGGTAAAGTCAAACTTTCTATGAATAAAGCCGGTATTCCCTCGCATTGTATAACACCGCAACTACATGTTACTCTAAGAAATTAATGTATATTTATTGTGAATTCTTGATACATATGAATCTACATGTAGAGATGTGGTGCATGTATCAGGATTGCCAATAATTGACATTTAAGTAGGAGATATTCTCTTTAACAGCCTTTCTGCATAAATTCTCTTCATGTACGAAATGGACTACTACTTGTAAGAATCCCCTGCTGCTTTAAACAATGATAAATAAATCATAAGTCTAATTTATTCTTTTTCAAACTTACTTCGTACAGTAATTTTTTGTATAACACACATTAAGCGTATCACCTGTTTAAGTGAATTTAGCTCCCTTGGCATCAAAGGGCGACAAATGTTTTAGCATTACTTTGAATCATCTTATTGTAATGTCAATTTTCAAACAATATTTACCTTCCCACTAAATATTGTATCTTGTAAATATGCTTGTTCATGCATTATATCAGTTTTATTGTTACATGTACTATCATGCCTCATGTGAGGCCTTTAGTGAAATAAAATGTTTCAAATGTTTCAAATGTTTTCTTTGTTTTGTGCTATTGTCCATAAACTACACTCTCATCATCTATTTAGAACAATTTATAACAAAACTTGGCAGGAATGATGTATGGAAGTCTCTCTACAAACATTCCTCATATGGTTCCAATTCAATGGGACTTTTCTACTTGTCACATAAGTAAGTCTACATAATTTGTGAAACCATTATATGTCGACTTGCCATTTAATTATGTCTCCTGGTTACATATGTCAGTAAACTTGTCAAATAATAAAATGCTAATATTTTTAAGAAAAATAAACCGCAATTTGCGTTTTTGCCCTGTTCAGGCAATACACAAGTTGACATAATTATCTGACCAAGTTACACCAGAGGCCTGCACATTTTTGACGGCTGATAAATCCTCATAGCGACCGTATGCCAAAGTCAGTAATTGTTTTATTACACGAATAAAATCACCATCTTCGGTGTGTGTGTGTGTGTGTAAAGGGGGGGGGGAGGGGCTCATCATTCTTTACTAGGAAAATAGAGGATGCGACCACCTGTACTTTTCGTTCTTTTTATAGTGATATACGAGGTCGATATTGAATTCCGCTTGACCACGTACTGTGGTGTAGAATCATGCAACACACACAAATTTCCATATTTTGATGCAATTTTAGTACTGTTGCGATTCATTGTGACCCAAAAATTGTTTTTCGACCAATCAAAAACACGCAAAATTCTATTCATGTAATAATATATGTGTGTGCGTATATTTGTAATTTCGTTGTTGTTATTTGTAAGTTTCTTGGCTTACTTACTAAGTATATAAAGTTGAGAAGAAAGGTTATTAAAATAGTACGCGTATTAAGTCCTCAGTAGACTCCCGATACCAAGCTCTAGGCAATTTTTTTTTCTATGGAAATTACACAGTGGGAAATTAAAGCCTTTATACTAAAGAAACGATTCATCATCATTGGAAGCCAAATAGAAACAGTTTTAATAAAAGAACAGCCAATTAATATTCGCGGGACAAACATCTGACAATTTAAACCTCAAAGCTAGCCTTTAAAAATGGAGAAAAACCAGAGAGTTTTGGAAAAACTTGGCACACGGAAGACTGGATTTTCCACAATTAGAAACGGGTAACAGTAAACAGTAAACAGGATGGACTTTAGTCTCGATCATACAGACGCTTTAATAACATAGCGTCTATTTAACTATAATAAGTGTTGACGTAGGGTGTAGAGTGTTTTTTGCGCTACAAATGAAAACTGCTTAACGCGTATGATTCAGCTTATGCACCTTTTGTAGATCAAGAAGGGTAGTTTTGAAATCAATAATTCTTTCATCGAGAATATTCAGCGTTTCGAAATACGGCAGTTTTTAAATTTTGAAATGGCGATTTTTCCATACTAAAATTTGACCTCAACTAGAACGGAAGTGTACTTTAGGAACAATTGATTGTTGTCTACTCGAAATTCTTCGGGTGATGTCGTCTGCAGTTAAGGCGGGAAAAGTCTCGAACGTCACGAAAGCAGAAGACATTTGTAAACATCGAAAAGTCCCTTTTGAAACAAAAATGGATGACTTATTATGTAAAATTCCCGTAGCAAAAGTCAAGGACGATTTGTAACAACTTAACAATTAGCATGTTATAAAACATGGACAGGTTATCGTATCAACATTTTTTCTACTGAATTTTCGTAATAAAAATGTAAAATATAGAATAATAACAAAATGCAAGCAAACAAATTTTTTCCAAGGGTGTTTGGCATTTAGTATAGGTGGACTTCAGGTGTCAAGACACTAAAGGGGACCAATCAAATTTAGAACATATATAAGAAAATAGTACTTAGAAACAAAATAGTCCTGTTTATCTTAGTGTATATTAAACTACTAACTGGATTTTAATGAATGAAAGTTTTTCTGAAAGATGAATATATTGGAAAAATTTTGAGTCCTAACTTGCTCTGTTCTAATGGTGTTTAGTATGTTTTATGTCACATTCACTACATGACCTATAAACCAAGATTTTCTGAAAAGAAAGTGCTATTTTTATAGTGGGGTTTACACCGGAAGCTGGTTTTTTTTCTTGGAAGGTTTTAAAGAGGTCATGAAATTTTGAGAGAACGTACGATTCTGGATATATATGATGTCGGTCAAGTTAAACTTAAGGTAAAAGAGCTGCGCTAATTAAAAAATAACAAATTTAGAAGAAAATCTTGAAGAATTGGATAAGTATTTTCTCCCGTTTATTCAGGAAGTAAATAAAATTCAGGTAAAATAATGTTGGCATATATCTGCCCTTACTTGTCACATAAGTGAAATAAGTCGACTTGTCAGATTAAACGTGCTAATATTTTAAAGAAAAATAAACCGTTTTTTGCGTTTCCTAAGTTTTCTTTTTTAACTGTTCAAACTTTGGGTTAAAAAATAGAAAAAGATCGAAGACAAATGTTCTGTGTATTAGTTACTTCCCTTGTTTTTACGTGGCAGATGCACCTGGCAGATATTTCTAAATTTGTATTAAAATAATTAATTTATTAAAAAAAAAAAACATGTTTAAAACAATAGATGTGTAGAAATTTAGGGGATGAATTATGTTTTAAATTAAACAATGAAAATAAAAGTTAGCTAAACTATATTGTTGTTATAATAACTATATTTAATACAAGGATAAATATACATAACACGTTTAAGTAAAACTTTGAAAATAGTTTTTCACATAGAAATAAAAGCATTATATATCCCGATATGAATTCCATTAGTAATAAGGAGCTACAGTCAGGGACCCTAATAGCCAGAACAAAATCAAGGCGCTGGAAAACGTACAGAGGAGAGCTGCACGTTTGGTATCGAACGAGTACAATACCCGAACACCTGGGTGTGTTACTGAGATGATTGAGTCACTTGGATGGGAAAGTCTGGAGGAATGCAGAAGACAAAGCATAACCTTGTGGGCATTCTTAAGGATTTATACATACAAAGCGCAGACAGCAGAACAAGAGAGCAACATAGACTGTACCAAGAGAGGTAAAATAACACCACCTACAGAAACACCTTCTTTATTAGAACTGTAGTAGAATGGAACCGACTACCACCAGCAGTAACATCAGCAAGCTCCATAGTGGACTTTAGGGCTTTCCTCACAGTTAGTCCTACCACACACTAGATTCAAGGCCGTGTATATAGTTTTAGATGTAAATATATGGCATTTTAGTGTAAATAGTCCATGGGAAAGTTGCTGTGTGCATGTACCTGGGTATGCACAAAGTCCCGCAGATCTCTTTACAGTCGGAAATCGACTCCAGATCTTCAAAAAAGAAAGAAGAAGAAGAAGAGATGTGAGTTATAGGGTAATATGAACAAAGTCACGTGATCCATATATGAACAAACCCATTTCAGATAGTAGCTGAGCATAGTTATTTTAAAGGTAAACTAAAAAAATTAATTTGACATAGATAAAATTTATTGTTTAGTGTTTATTTTTTCAATAACAACAAAAATGTCAGACAAATTGTTTGCAATCTCTGACAATCTCTGAAACACTGTTAAAAATAATATTGACAATCTATTGATTTGACGTGCCTAAACCACAGAGAAATACATCATGTGACCAAGAGAATGCATAGGCACTGTTAGGGAGCTCATAAAATGTGAGATTCTCGCATTTAGGCTGCGCCTATATTCATATTATTGAATTTCCTCCATTCCTTGTTTTTTCAACTTCTTTACTACATATCCTTGGCAATTTGTTATCATCATAATAACCTCAATGATGAACCTCAATTTAAAGTTAGAAGTGATAAGTAAATGTATTGTGCTGCTCATGTCTAATCTAAGATACCATCTAGCTTGTCCAGAAAAAGAATCTGCTCAGCTATGAACTTTTTTATAAACAAATTTTACCAGAGTTGGTGTAAGTGATCATGAATAGCAATAGTAATATTAATACAGAATATATTGGCCAAGCTGAAAAAAATCGCTTTTTACTTCGTCGTCAGATTATGAAATTGGCAACAGAAAATTGCAGTGGGCGAATTTTTTGGTGACAGCTTTATAGAACCCATAGCAATCCTTAAGCTTCCTCCTCAATTTAGATTAGACAAAGCTGAAAAATTGCTGAAAATGGCATTAAATATCATTAATTATGTTTGTTTCAATTGGATAAAACAAGGTCAGCTGGTATTAATTTATCTGAAGTAATTTGACATGAGGGCATTATCACCTCGTGGTAATGCCCTCTCCAATAACAAGCAACATAAAACTGTTTATTTTTAATTTATATAAATAAATATATGTACAACACGTACAACATGAATGAAGAAAAATTTCATAATGTTTAGAAAACTAACTGCTGTGTATTGCCTGATAATGCCAAACAATGATATATCATTAAAATCATACAGCAAGCAGCAAAAAATAAAATAATACATGGTTTCTTAATTTTTCAATGAAATAAATGTAATAGTTGCTTATATAGCTTGCGTTGTCATGATACTTAACAGCACTCGGAACAGTGTCATTGCCTTCCAACATTGATAATGCCTTCGCCTCTGGGTCTGGCATGTATCAATGTTTCGGGCAATACCACTTCTCTTGTCATGCTTGTGCAGTCAAGATATCTGCCCTCTATATAAGCAACTGTTGTATAATTCTAACAAACAAATCAAACATCCCTGCAATTAAAATAAAATTTTACAATGGATTATTTTATTTCACACATCTTTAGTGTCTACGCCCCCACACTCTGCTCCACAGCCGAGACTAAAGATGCAGTCTATGAGGAGCTCGAGACAAAGCGAAGGAAAACATGTTCCTTCTCGGAGACTTCAACGCCCGGGTATGTGCAACCCACACATCATGGTGACGTTGCATCGGACAATCCGGCATTGGCAGGCTTAACTAGAACGGACATCGGATACTCGAGTTCTGCTTCTTCTATGACCTAGCTATCACCAACACATTCTGCTCCACCAAGCCCCACCACAGAGTGTCTTGGTGACATCCCAGGTCGAACATTGGCATCATCTGGGCCTCTTCATCACGTGAGTCTGAACTACGTGCTCCGCACGCAGTTACTATACTGCCGACTGTGACATCGATAACTCCCTGGTCAGCAGCACAGTGCGTCTCCGACCCAGACGGAAGCATGACACGGCCATGCAGAACCTTTAATGCCTGATCTACGCGAAGTCTTTACATGGAAGACTACCCAACAGACAGCGCTGCAGTTTGCTGGGACATAATCCGTCATGCAATTTACCAGGCCGCCTCAGACACCTTGGTTTGAGACTGGGATTGACGAGATGGAGCCTGCCTTAGCCTCCAAGGTAGCCCGCATTTTACTTCCGTTATAATCCGATGTTAGTTTTGTGATTTGTCGGATTAACGCCAGAATATATTCCTACTATTCGTATTGACGCAAATAAACAGATTCTAACTTTGATTTATTTATACATAATTCAAACATAGTATACATCAGTTTTACGTTATTAAAGCTTCAGACATTCCGATACTAACGGGAACCGATCTTTATTGAACAAATTTCTTTTTTTCGTCTTTGAAAATGCACGTGAAAAATGCCATGCCCTTTTCCCTATATAGATAATGTGACCTAATTTTTGTTAAATCGTGCTAATTTGCATACTGTAACAACCATTCCGTAGTAAGAATCCAGTAATTTACAATAGACACCTTCACAAGATGCCATACACCATTTTTGGGGTTCTCAATGTTATTTATGTAATAAACGTAATATTAAACAGAGATACGAATGACAATCAATTCACAACGGTTAATAAAAACGGCAATAATTATCATTACGTATCGATCTTAACACGAAACCGATAAAAACATTGTGACGCTGTCGAAAGATATCAAGATTGACCAATGGCTGATTATAAATGCAACTACTTTTGGACGTCAAACTGCCGGGAGTGATTCCCGCTCGCTCTGCTACATTACGAATAATGGGACTTAATTCGTACCTTCGCCAACAAAAGCGAGGGGATTATTCGGTCTACTGCTAAGGTTGCTGCCCTTCTCAAGTACAAGAGGAAGCCCTACGAGAAAACACTACCTGCCTACAGAGAAGCCCGCAACAACGTCAACATGGATGAAGCTTGGCAGTGATCAACTAGACCTCCGCAGACTGCGGAAACACCCGTGCCATGTATCAGCGGATAAAGAAGATATTTTGGACCAAGTATCACCAAGATCGTATCCCTCACGTCCACCTTCGACAACATCATCAAAGACCGTTGCGAGAAGTAGACATGGGTTGAACGCTACGGGGAGCTGTATTCTAGAATGTCGTCACCGACACAACAATGGAGAACACCAGCTAACTGCCCACCATGGAGGAACTCAACTCCCCTTCCACCATTGAGGAGCTAAATAAAGCCATTGACTCACTGTCCTGTGGGAAAGCACCAGGCAGTTTCGGAATCTCGTAAGAGATTGTGGAGGCATCAAAAGAGAACTCCATCCATCTTCATGAGCTTTTGCTTCAGTGCTAAGTAAAGGGAATGATACCCCAAGACATGCGGAATGCGATCGTCACTCTCTACAAGAATAAGGGCGAACGCAAAAGCTATCGTTGGAACTCTGTCTGCAGCATCGTGAGAAAAGCCTTCGTCATGGTAATCATCAAAAGCGTGTAGGTACAATTTGCTGACCGCATGTGTCCCGAGTAATATTGTTGGTTCCGTGCCAAGCGGCCAACCATAGACATGGTGTTCTCCCTCGGACATCTGCCGAAAAAGTGCGTAAACAGCGATTTCCCCTGTAACTCCTTTCATCGACCTGACCAGGGCGTTTGACTTGATCAGTCGGTATGGCCTCTTCGCATTCATCCACAGGGTTGGATGCCCAAGCTTTTAAAGATGACGCTGCCATCACTGCTCACACGGAAGCCAAACATCATCGATTCATCACTCTCTTCGAGGAGACCAACATCATGGATCAGGATGTCTACACCACTTCACAATTACCATCGGCGATCACACATTGGAGGTGGTGGACAAGTTCACATACTACGGCTCCACAATCTCCAGCAGCCTATCCATAAAAGCTGTGCTCAACGTGAGGATAGGCAAAGCGGCAAGCGTCTTGTTCCGCCTAGCGAAGCCAAACCCATCCTTAACACAAAGATGATGATGTACCAAGCTTGCGTGCTGAGCACACTTCTGAACGGAATCGAGCCTAGGACCCTGTACACGCACCACATGCGCAACCCGAGACGACTCCTCGGTATCACCTGGCAAGATCGCGTCTCAAACGCAGATGTTTTCTCCCAGGGAGGCATGTCAGGTATGCTTCCCCCATGGTTCCCACCACTGACCACCTCTTGCATCAAGTGCGGCAAGATCTGCAGTTCTCGCATTGGCTTATTCTGCTACAGATGGCGCTGCTTATCAGATGCTTACTCCGTTGTCTCTTGAGACAGAAGGATACCAACAACAACAATTATTATTATTATTATTATTATTATTATTAAACGCTTTTTCTTTGAATTCTTCCATATTAATTCATAAGATATTAAAATTATTTTCAAACGCTATTTGTTCCTTATAAAATTGAATCATTATACACTCGATTGTCGCCAATGAAAATGACTTTTGCGGTGTATCACATAAATGGATGGTAATTCGGTTGAAACATAATGTAAGAAATAAACACTTACCAATTAAAAAGATTAAGTTTGTTGTTATGATCCAGGATCGGCAGACAACCACAAGTCATTGCAGCAAATACAAGTAGTTCTTGATTGAGCTCCTGATTAATTTTTCGCAATATCGTAAGCGGACATCAGGTTCGAAACTTAGGCACGCGACCACAGTTGTTTTTGCCAATTGGTTTATTATAACAAAAAGTCAATTTAAAACAAATTGCACCAATGCATTTTCAATGGCATTTGGTGGGCTAAAAGTACAAAATCAGAGACAATAAAATAAAAAATCAGAAACATTGACCATTGCTAACTTGCATGGAAGGTATAGAACCATGTGAACATTCAGTGATGTAGTCCGAGAGAACAGGAAATTTGTCCCCCTTTCACTGGACCTCTTCCAAAATTTTTCATCAAAAGTTTAATTTTTACAATTTTCTTCAATGACTCTTCTTGCAAATAAGCCCAAAAATTATCCTAAAGAAAAAAATTCAGCATTGGTAAAATATCCAAACAAATACACTGTTTTCATAGGAACTGTATTGCAAAGGTCATAATAAATTGTGGTGTCGTAAAAATATTGCACCATGGACCAGGTTACAAGTATCGTTTGAAATGTTTCTTATAACATCAAAATTAAAATATTTTGATCCAAAAATAATTGTTCAATCAATAAATAGCTTGCATATTTTCTTTAAGTTTTCGTTTTGCTTGTATTTTACCAGGGTGAAAATATATCTACTAATACATTTAATAGGAAAAACATTTGAAGTTGTGTTCTGTTATTGTCTGTTATTATATTTAAACTTTTGGAACCTAGAAACTGTTCAGTTACACACTTTTCTGGTGCAACGGAGATTTGTGCGATTTTGTTTAGAAAGTGGAGATTAAAAAAAAACTTTCGGTTGGTAAACACATTTTATACTTCATAGTATAGATAAAAATAGAATAAGGGATTATTAAGTATAATAAAATATTTTAACCAAGTGAAAAATAATATAATACCCGTCACACAATTAACAAAAGATGGTCATTAAATTGATCATTAAATGCAAGACACTGCAGGCAGGGTGTACTTGACTCCTATCTTAATTGACAAGGATTGCCAGTTTTCCTACCCCTGGTCGGGGGTTTTCTCCAGGTACTCCGGTTTCCTTTCCCCAAAAAACTGGAAGCCATGATATAGCTAAAACATTGCTGAAAGTGGCGTTAAACACCATTAAAACAAACAATAAGCAAATAAATTGCAAGATATAAAGAGTAGTTACTAAATATATTACAGTCAGACCTGAAATTGTGCCCATGCGACATGCCTATTTGAAATTATCTTTACTTTATATTTTATTTTCATAGTACTGGTGTATACAGTCTACAGTCAATTCTTTCGTAGATAGATTCTAGGCAACCATTAGAACAAGCATACAATGATTTCACACAAATGGATACGTGTCAAAAATGACAAAATCACAGAAAATACTTGTCCTGAAAACAATAAATAACAAAGACTTCTTATTTGTTTAACAACAACATGTACTTCTTATGTCTTCTGAAGACACCTAACAACGTGCTGAGAAGTCCAAGACAGATTTACAGTCTTCTACAGCAATTCTTTTCCATATGGATTTGAAACAGCCCTCACAATAATTTCACACAAATAGGAGAACAGTTATGAAAACAAATGATGGAAACTTCTAGTACGTTACAGACTCATTTTGCACAGGCAACATCGACACATTCTGTTGGAACTCCTCAGACCATTACCGAGAAAACCACCGTACCAGACCTTTTATATCTGCAGACAACTGCTAGTATAGAAGACATTGTGAACATGTAGGTAGAAATGGTTTTTTAAAGGTTAACATTCAATTTTTTTAAATTTTGTTATGCCATATAAAAAGTGGCTTTATTTCAGGTAAAATTATTACTTTTTTGACAATTTCCTATATTTGATATCGAACCTTGCTAGAAAAAAACGTGTAATAAATAAGTTAACTTTTAAAAGTTTTACCTGCATCTGCATTTGCAGTTGTTCATGTACTTGTATATAAAGATATGAATGTTTTGTATCTTATTATGGATTTTCGTAACTTACAATAAGATAGTAAAAATGATTCAAGAAAATATCAGAGGTCACAAAATAGTTACCGTAGATTCCACAAGAAGGTTTTGTTTTAATTTGATCACTATCTACATCTAAGTTACTCTTGTTGTCTGTGCCTTTATTCTTGGCTTGTATTAAAGTTTCATTTTCAACATTAATATCAGCATGCCTTAATTTTATTGCGGATTGTATTTTGTCATTATGAGAATTTATTACTTCATCCTGCACTGTATCAATGCTTTTTAAAGTCTCCTGTTGAACGAATACTTTAATAACAATTTTGAAAGTGCTTTTCTGGTTCTCATGGTTTTTTGTTGTATCGTTAACCAAAGCCAAACATTCTCTTTGAAGTGATTGTCCGAAAATACCCAAAGTATTTCCTTTGTATCATCATTTTTCCATTGGTAAGGTATACCAGTATTCTACAATGGAATCTACCATATCATCATCATCAGTACGGTAATAGTTTTCGCCATAGACTAAAAACTTGTTATTTTTGTCTCATTTATTGGTCAAAACTAGTCATGCTGCTTGTTCCGACCTTATATCACCTCTACAAATGTGTATATGCTTGCATGTATTCTTTTGCTTATTGTCAAAAGGCCACACAGTTTGTGTTTTTTTTTAGAAATTCTTGTTTGTTTTTATAGAAATTCTTATCAACTTTTACAAATGAGATATTTTTCTTTTACTAGCCTTAATATTTGACTTATAGAAGTCGGTTTCTGGAAATAAAACTTGAGTTCCGTATGACACTCGACAGAAAACGTACAAAGTCCAGAAAAATATCATTCTGAAACGGTTAGAGTTTATTTTAAGGGGACTCTTTGAAAAAACTGGGCATAGCCAGCCTAGCATTGCTCAGGTTATGGTTAACGTTATGGTATGTTCTTTTTGTAGTGAGTGTACCAAATGAAACTCTTTCCGTATATATTTTCATAAGGTTAGGGATGCTTATTTCAACATCACTGTTATAGATTATTATTCGGTTGTTTGTGGCCATTTCTATGAATAATTTTAGATTTTAGAATATGTCGTATGACTGAACGTTTGCTTCTTCAGTTGTTATTTCAGCATGATGCTGCTATACCAAATCGACAAGTAGTTAGTAAAAAAATCGTCAATATTCGCAGCCTTCTTTACCGGAAGTAGTCCAAACATTCTCCAGAATCTGTTTAGGCTTTTTTGCTATTATTGCCTCTTCTATCATATATGATAACAACTGATGATATTAAAGGGTACTTGTTAGCTCACCTGACTCCAAAGGTATTTTCATGAGCTCTTGTTTGAAATATTCTTTACTCTTTTTTATAAGTAGTGTATTTTGTATTTTACTTTGTTAATGCTTTGTTATACCACCGTCTGTTGGTTTTCGTTGTAGAGATTTACAAAAGTTGCCGCTGAACAAATGTACCTCTGAACAGTCCAGACATGCTAGAATTTTTCTTCTTATCACTGGTGAATTGACAGAAATTATGCAAGAACTAATGAAATACTCAGGGATATCATCAAAAACATTATACGAGTGGATAGTCGCAGATAAACACTTTAACACAAAACTTTCAACCGAAGAGTGGCAAAGAGTGAAGACTCTATATAATCCATTAAAAATGTACAGTGAACTTGACATTTCCTTGATGTACAAGCTCATAAAAAACTTTAAAATGTGTATTTCAAGACCAACAAAAAATTGGGGCTCAAAACCCCAAAGAGATGAATTAGAAATTGGAGATGACGTAGAACGAATTCCTAGAGCTAGAAATGACTACTTGCATGACATATCAACAAAAGTTACAGAGCAAACATTAACAGACTTCTTTGATGTTTTTATAGATGACAGGATAACAAATGAAGCACTTGAGTCATCAAGAATTGTTGAAAGTGAAAAAGGTAAATACTTTTTAATCTATATATAATTGTTATAAAATCCAGAAAAAGTTATGACCATTGTTTTTAGTTTGGGCCAATACACAGTCACACAAAAACGTCATAGACTATTAAGTAAACTAATCATTTAGTGTTATTTGATACTAGCAAGCGTCTATATTTTGATAGGTTAGTTCGCAATTGAATGTTGTCAACATGTTTCAGCTTTGTCTGATGTCTTGCTGTAGCATGTCAAATAATGGTTAAAAAAGACAAATTGAAATTATAAATATGTTATTGGTTCTACCAAACAAATGATAGGTTTCCACCTAATGCAACCAGAAAGAACCTATATTTATTGACCTTGAAATTTTGCTTGACCTTTGTTATATTAAAATTGAATATATTTCACAATATATTTCATTTAATTGGTAACAAGAAAGTGTTTCTGAATAGCGACACCACATATTTTGAAGTATATAAAAATGTTATAAAGGACATATTTTACAATAAATTTTTGAGAAAATTACTCATTTGATCTACAAAATATTTTATTCCATAAAACTATAAACTGCATTTAGTATTTAACAAGAATTTAAAAGACTTGTACCAAAATGCAACATTCAGTATGGCAGCTGGAAAGACAGACAACTGCAATTTACTGAGACAAAAATAGCTTTTTCTCTTACTTAAGATAAAATATATGAGCAAATGCTTTGCTTTTAGCCAATAATATATTTTTGTAATACACGTTACTGTGTCTCAGTAAGGTAGTCATACTTCAAAGTTTAAAAAACAACAACGCCACATTCAAAATTGCTGCCACAATATGGCAGACAACAGCAATTTTCTACCATCAAAACAGCAGTTTTGTCAGTTTGAATCATATTGCTTCCTTTACAACACACATTTTTTTCAATAAATATGTTCTAGTCTTGGTAAGATAGGTAATCTTAAAGGTAATTACCAGAACACAGTATTAAATATGGCTGCCACAATATGACCGAAAATGGCTAATTAAAACACTGAGCTGCATTTATGAGAAATTTAAAATTGTATCCTATAACAAGGCGATCTTGAACTTTAAAAGCATTATGTTTCATTAGTAAAAAATAACTTGTAGGTTTTTTCTTGTATCACTGAATGCATTTTTTGTTTATTTTTAAGTTTTTAGTACAGTATAAAACAGCATAAAGTTTCACCTTTAATGAACTCGAGATGAAACGTATTTTTAGAAACAAAACATCATTGATGGTTTTCTTCATATAAAAATAAATTCTGACAACCTTTTGGCTCTGTTTCAAAAACAGGTAAAACCGCGTCATGACGTAATTAACGAATGTCATGAATGTGCAACCTTGTTTGAAAATAAACTGGTTGCTCTGATCAGCCGGTTAACCGTGAAGTAATAACATGTTTAAGACTACAATTTTTTATTATGAATGAAAGAAAAAAAAACAAAACACAATCGCGATGGAGGGACTGGTCCGTGAATCCGCGCATGCGTGCGTCCGTCCGTCCCACTTTTGTGGACACGTTTTCTCTGAAACCGCTGAGTAGGATTGTTAGTGACCATATGTATTTGCAACAACATTTTGATTCGACAAATTTGATAGAGGTTATGGTACCTTATCGACTCTGTGCATTTTAGGTCAAAAGGAACTTTTTGTGGACGCAACTCCTCTGGAACTGCTTGACAGATTGCTTTGATATTTTGCAGGGTTAGTTGTTATGATAGGTAGATGTGCATAACATACGGTCATTTTAAATCGTGAAATTGTGTATGAGTAATGGGACTTTTAACGTTTCAGGAATATAATACCATGGTTGATATGGTGAACGCATCTCCTCTGAAACTGGTTGACAAATTGCTTTGATATTTAGGATTAGGATTATTTGTTTTGCTGTGTAGATATGCATACTATCATTTTGATAAGAGTTATGGGACTTTGACCATTTCAGTAATATAATACATGGGTAGATATTGGGGACACATCTCTTCCAAACCGCTTCACAGATTGTTTTGATATTTAATACGATTATTTGTTGTGTAGATGCGCACACTAAACCATCATTGTGATTTTCCAAATTTAAAGAAGTTAATGAACTTTGACCATTTTAGCAATATTGCCAGCAAATTTTATCAAGTACTCTACTGACGTGTGCAGATTCTGATGAAGTTTTAGCATGCAGTTGCTTAGATCTTCCAAAATACCTGTCCAAACGGTTCTTATATTATATACTTAGTATTCTGTCCCCAAACTAAATGTATCGCACAAAAAAAAATTCCATTTTAGTTTCTCACACCTCTTAAGCAATTATACTGCATCGGCGGGGGACATTTGACTACGTGTAGATACTTGCCCTTCTTTAAATAAAAGTGAACATAAAAAGTCACCTAAAATTTTATATGTTAGAACATTTGATTTTTTAACACTTTATACTACTTTGCCGCACAAAAAACTAAAATCCCCTCTTAAGGAAATCATACATAAAGCCTTTGCTTCCACATATGCCTATAAATATGTAGTTTTAGGTTACGAAATTCGTTTTTTTCTACTTAAAAACAAATTATGCTACAGTGAAGAACAGGTTTATAGTTAGCTGGATTTTTAACTTTTGGAGCATGTGTGTTTCAGCAGACAATCGGAATTCCAATCAGTGCATACTGTGCCCCATTTCTTGCCGATTTGTTCATGTATTCTGAAACTGAATTTCTTCGACGACCTATTAAAAACAAAACGATAGCAGAAGCTTGGTCCTTTAATTTTTCATATAGATATATTGATGATATCCCGTTAACTAACAACCCTCACTTTGCTGAGGGGCTTCCGTTAGTATATCCTTCGGAAGTAGAAATTGACGAAACCCAGAAACAGGTTTATCTTCACACAAGCTTTTGTGTGATAGGGGAAATAATTGTAAAGAAAAAGTGTTCGGTGTGCCAGAGGGGCCTGTTTTCAATACAGGGTAAATACCAATGTAAAGAAAAAGTGTTCGATGTGTCAGGGTTAACTACGAAAGCATAATGTCTTATACGTCCATGGTACAAATTGTCTTTCTTTATAATGGTGAAAAACAAACTTAGCGGAAAAAAATTAGAAACAGACTAACAACAGGAAGGCTTTCACTTAAGTAGACTGTGGAAATTCTAAATAATAAGAAACAGGCTAATAACAGGAACGTTTTCTGTATCTTGCGAGATAACTACGTAAAAAAACAAAAGGCTCAGTTTGACACGGTGAACATTGAAAGGATAATAACTAACCAGTTCATGGTACAAAATGTCTTTACAACATGTAGCAAAACATAATGAAGGTAACAAAAAGACAATTTAGCGAAAGAACTGAAAATTATTATTAGAGGTTTAGTCTTTCTACGGCAACATTAATAAGCTTTTCACTTTATGTAGTTTGAAAAGAAAACCTTATTAAATGCCCTTGAAATTTAACCTCTAAACAACCATAATTTAAAAGATTACCCATTTAGATATCAGATAAAATGAGAAAGGTCAAATCGTACGACATGATGATCTTGACTTGAACTTCTTTAAATTGAATCTATTTCACAATATTAACCAATTAAAGAAAAAAACATTTTAATACCTTTGACTATGATGAAGTTCAACAAATGATCAACAATGCAGATCTTATTTCAATATCTGTTATAGTTATTGAAGTATGGCTACTATAATAAATACAAAAAAAATAGATGACCTTTACATTTGACCTGGTAACCCTTTTCAGGGTCAAGTTCAATGACGACTTAGAGTGAAGGTTACAAGTAACAGTAACTCAGATATCGCTATTTACAATATATTTCATTGATCCAGGGGAGATAACTCTATAATATGTCAATCAAAATATATGACCATTTTAGACCGTAATAAGATCGACATTTTAGTAAAGGTTTCAGTTTGAATCTATTACGGTTAAGGAGGAGATCTGCACACAACACATTTGGAATGTGACCTTGCGACCCTTTTCATGTCAAGGTCAAAGATGACTAACAAGGAAAATCCCGTCTCTATCAAGTATGGTTACCCAGTTACAAAATTACCCTATAAACTTCAAATAAAGAAGGGTAAATTCCTATATGAACAATTTGTTTCATGCAATATGTACAAAGTGTGGCATTCTATCACTTAACATTTTGGAATAACTTTCATTTTGAAATCATTCACGATTTCAAAAGTTTATCTTTACACAAGGATTTCTGTATCAGGTAAGATAACTCCACAAATACAAAGTGTTTGTGTGCCAGGGTTAACACTGAATGTCTAATGCATCCATTGTACTATACGTCTTTGCTACATGTAGCGAAACAAAATTTATGAGATATGAAAACTTGGCGGAAAAATAAGAAACAAACAAAAAACAGGACGAAAGCAGAAAGCCTTCATGATAACAAACAGACAAAAACAATAAATCCTCACACTCTGAAATTGGAATGCTTTAATAATAAGAAACAGGCTAGTAACAGAAGGCATTCCACTCGGAAAGTTGAAAGTCTTGATAATAATAAGAAACAGACTAATTACAGGAAGGGGTTCCACTAGGAAAGTGAAATCCTTGAAAAACCAGCATACACATATGTGACCAAATTTAAAAAAAAGACAGCTTACTGATTGTTTTATCTACATGTACTCACATATAGTGTGACAAAAGAGTTAGTACTCAATAATCATCTAATGTAGTACTAATGTTTCTGTAACTTGTACTTTTCCTGAACAGGCTGTTTCTTACAAGCACACTTCGTCCTGTTACTTGCATATATTTATAGTCGCTTTTATTTGGATAAGATTATTTTCAAATTGTTATTAATCAATAAATAAATGTTAATGACATTGAATTTTTAAAAACTTTATTTAAAGGTTTCTAGGAAGTGTTTTATAAAATGTTAAATTGTTTGAACAGGAAGTAACAATAGTAAAATATTATAGATTGCTACATGTGAAATAAAGAAACAGCCAACCTATACTGTAATTAAAAAAAGAAATAAGGTTAAACATAAAAAAAGAATCAAAATGCTGTTATGTTCATTCTGAATTTATGGCATTTACAAAACACCATTTCTTTTGTGTATTATAATTAATTGTTAATTTGTAAATTTTGAACGTCAATATTATTGCATTTAGATATTCAATTCCTTGATTACAATGATGTATACTTTATAGCCTGGTTTGTTGTACCAGCTGCAGGGAATTTAAACACAATATATGTTTACCGCAGTAAAGGTCTTACTAAGTACATTAATGAGAGAAAGAAATTACCAGGTATGTAGAACCATTAAAAAAAGGTTTGAAACAAGCAACATCTGTTTCAAACTAAGGAGAAAGACATGCATAATTTTGAAAGTATTAATTAACTGTGGAAAGTTGAAGTAGTTCAGATGTGGAAAAAAAACAGTTGCCTCATATTACTACTAAACACTTATTATTGACAATATGACTAATTATATTCCCTGTGACCCATCCCACCCCCATTTTCCGTTGATTTATTGTTTGTTAACTTGTTCCCGTCCTGAATATAGCTGAAATACTGCTCGCTGGACGTAAAGCAGACATCCATTCAATCAATCAATTATTCATTATTATTTAAACATTGCAGAAATGCGTGTTGTTATGCATATTGTGCATGACCTACTATACTTTATGAGAATATTTACTTGTTTACATTACTTGTGTCCTTTTTCATTTTTATACCCCCCGCTTGAAAAGCGGGGGGTATATAGTGTTCATGGTGTCCGTCCGTCCGTCCGTCCGTCCGTCCGTTACACTTTCTATTATTTGCAACTCCTCCTACACAACTGAAAGGAATTTGATGAAACTTACACAGAATCTTTATCTCATAGTGCCATTGTGCAGGAGATATTTAATATTTTGATCGGAATGATATTTGGGGTTTCCCATAGAAAAACATGGACTTTGTCATTGACCTAAGGGGTCCTTTCTCTTATGTGCAACTCCTCCTACACCACTGAATGGAATTTAATGAAACTTACACAGAATGCTTGTCACATAGTGCCATTGTGCAGGAGATATTAAACATTTTGATCGGATCGATATTTGGGGTTTCCCATAGAAAAACATGGACATTGTCATTGACCTAAGGGGGGCCTCATCTCTTATGTGCAACTCCTCCTACACCACTGAATGGAATTTAAAGAAACTTACACAGCATCCTTGTCACATAGTGCCATTGTGCAGGAGATATTAACCATTTTGATCGGATCGATATTTGGGGTTTCCCATAGAAAAACATGGACATTGTCATTGACCTAAGGGGGTCCTCATGTCTTATGTGCAACTCCTCCTACACCACTGAATGGAATTTGTTGAAACTTACACAGAATCCTTGTCACATAGTGCCATTGTGCAGGAGATATTTATTATTTTGATCGGAATGATATTTGGGGTTTCCCATAGAACAACATGGACTGTCATTGACAAAAGGGGATACCCATTTCTTATGTGCGACTCCTCCTACACCACTAAATGGAATTTGATGAAACTTACACAGAATGTTGTCACATATTGCCACTGTGCACTAGATATATAAAATTTCGATTGGAATGATATTTGGGGTTTCCCATAGAAAAACATGGACTTTGTCATTGACATAATGGGATACCCATCTTTTATGTGCAACTCATTCCTACACCACTGAATGGAATTTGTTAAAACTTATACAGAATCTTGGTCACATATTGCCATTGTGCATTGGATATTAAACATTTTTATCAGAATATTATTGGAGGTTTCCCATAGAAAAACATGGACTTTGTCATTGACATAGGGGATGCCATTCTTTGGGGGATTGGGGAGGGTTACATGTATTATCTGCAATTTCGCCTTCACGTTTAACTAGATAAAGTTTCAATTTCATAATTAAGAACACCTGAATTTTCAAAGTAATTGTGAAGCGGGGGGTATCAATGGTGAGCATTGCTCACAGGTGTTTTTACTCTAGTTTAAAAATATATTACAGACTCTTCCTCCTGTCTTTAAATATCAGTGGTTCTTGGAATATTTCCTGAAATATTTTACAAATACATATTTCTTTCTTGCACATTGTTTAAACCTCAAGGGTGTAAATACTAGAGCAGCAGAATGCAAGGGCCAACACATTTGTCTTATAAACCATGCAGTTAAGTAATTGATATTTGATTGACAGTGCAAAAATTACCAACTCTGCATGACTTGATACAGTCCTATATTGCTTATTGTTTAACAAACTCAAAGACGTAACAGACTTTTGAAACTCTTAGCATTATGGAATCGAGCAAAATTTAAAACTAGTACCTATATTTGCAAACAATTTGGAACAATGGATAAACATTTAAAATTCTTATTGCATTCCTAATATTTAATATTGGCATAGCATATTGGATAAACTGTATGATAGCATTGCTGCCGTTGACTATGATTGCGATTATATCTACTTGGAATCCTTAAAAGAAGAAATCATTGGTAACAATTGAAATGCATGTACCAGAAAATCATATTCAACCTATTTTAAAGCTATAACACTGTATCCATCTATTAGAAAAATGTGTGCTATGTGTACATTGCTTCATCTTCACTGCTCAGAATCAAATCAACATTCATTCTACTATGACAAACAAACCAATCAATGGCAATCGGGACTTCTGCTTTTTCATAACACACTTATTATGTTGCATGTATTGTTTGGCATTAGAGTGGTTACAGGGTACACCAAAAAATCCAAATGGTATAAACAATAGTCATTTTTGCAAGAGGTTTAGTCATAGACACACTGTTAACGATATGATATAAAATTCATAGAAAAAGGCTTAAAAGTGTTCCGGTCACAATAGTTTACAGCGGGAAATTGCTGCAGACCAGCTTGGGACCTTGTTTGGTCTCCTAGTCGTCTATCGCTGCTCAGTTTTATACATTAATTTAAGGCTACAGATATACCCTAACTTTCATTGATTCAATTATCATAAGATTTGGTCTATATTTGTGTAAACATGTACATCTTTCGGTTTCTTGATTTTTCTAGTTTTTTTTTGTGGCTTATTAGTAAATGTCGTTAAAAGTGTTGCAGATAATTTTTATCATTATTTTATTTCAGACAATGAAAAAACACCACTGTTATGTATATTTCCGGATATAAAGGACGATGATGCAAAAACGAAAGCGAGAATTTTAAATGAATACCGCGATGAAATTAATGCAGGTCTCATTTCTGTCAAGTTTGAAAAGGCATATGTTGGATGTATAATTTTAAGTTTGGAAGTAGAAAACAAAATTATTCACCATAATCTCGAACAAGAACTTACAATGCTAATCAGCAAAGTAATGAAGTATCTGAAAATAGATACAGTTATGGTTTATATGGTTGTAACTATGGCAGAAGGTATGGTTAACTGTATTTTAATGTTAAAGTTTGTGTTATTTGTTTCTTTTTCTTTGTCATAATGTAGCCTAATGTTGACATATTTGTATATGAATGTTCTTACTTGACAAATTTAGCTATTAGTAATATTATTAAAGCTCTATTTTAACTAAGAATCTATTGTATACAATGTATTTTTAACAAGAAGAGAGTTATTTTTTATCACCGTGGACTGGTTGTATTTATTTTTATTACAGTAATGTACTCAAAACATTTGTGTAAAAAATGTGTTGATATTCCTTTCAATTTTCAATTATTTCCAATATAGGATGGCACATTAATGATGTTGACGATGAGGTATATTTGAATGAAGAAAATAACGAACGGAATTCCTTGGTACTAAACATAGATGTTGATAACAGTATCCTACAAACGTCTGATGATTTCGAGCAGAACATGCAACACTTTTTTGAAGTTATTTCTACAAAAACCAATGGCAAGCCTCTAATCGAGTCCAATGATGGTTCAGCCATTATTACTCCAATTCAAAAAGGTATTTAAAAAAAATTTAGTAGTTGAAACAACCTGATTTTAATAAATAAACAGCAATTCCTTATTTATAAAGGAAAATCAGACGATACAGATACAAAAGTGAATTCAAGTAAAACATTATATGACTTACATAATTAATAAAAAACTGTCATAAGCGTTGTGAGGTCACAAACAAAAACAAGATTTTTCGGACATTTAAGTTATAATATGCATAAATTTTTATGTGACAACATACGTTTTGCGTTCATATTGTTCTGTTTAGTCTTTGTCATTATAATCATAGTTTCTGAGCTTTACATTTTGGTTTAGTTTACTGAATTTGTTTCATTTTGAAAGGCATTTGAAATCTGATATAAATATCCCTAGCTCTGGCATTTGAATGTATTAAACATCCTACCTATCCTTGGCAGGAGAGGGGTTTGACGTTTATTTTACATTAATATCGTGTTTCAGAATTGTTTTTGTCGGTACAAATTCAAAACTTATAAATAATAATTACATATTTTCACGAAAGTCTATTTCACCAAAAGACGAATTATCCCGTCTATCCATTTCAGGACCTAAATTGTCATATTATTTGATTTCCATAATTAAACTATCTAGATTATTGTATTTTAAGTATGAGCCTTAGGACTTAAAATGCCGTAAGTTAAATATCTAAACAGGAGAAATATTATGACTCAAGAGTACCAAGGTAAGATTCTGTTTTTCTAATATATAAAAGCAGAAAATTGTCGAAATGAAATAAAAATTAAACGATCTGTTATTGGACACACACACAAGCACGAACACACACACACATAAATATATACACACATAAAAACGCACACACACACACCCTCACCCTCACACACTCACACACCCCCGCACACACAGACAGAGACAGACAGATATATATATATTACCTTATTTTCTATATTTTTGGTTGATGGTCTTAAAGTTTGCTGCCGGTTTCTCCGACTTTTAAGTGTTTCCTCGAAGTTTGATAGACAAACAGTGGAAGATATGATATGTCTTCTTGTGATATTTTCAATTTTGCAAAAGCGCTAGTGTAAATACAGACCAAAGACTATAGTTATGTTTTACTTTTATTGGACACACACACATAAAATATATATATAAATATATATATATACATCTACAAATTAAGCCCAACACTGTTAGAATTGGATTTTTAACACTGTCAAATTTTTGCTTACCCTCAGCGGGATTCGAACTCACACCGTTGTGACACTGTGGCACCAAATCGCCTGCATTATGTCCAGCGGTCTAGACCCCTCGGCCAAATCCGCTATATAAAATATATAGCTTCATCAGCCGGGGTGAATCGTAGACATAGACATAGTACATGTGTACTAGCGTGTGACGATGGAATTTTCGTAACCAATACGTATTAAGTTGACAGTAATCCAATGCTGCATTTTTGTATATATTATATAGGACGACAAAGTTACTTGTCATACAGTCACAGTAAGTAATTAATATACAAACGTCTAAGTATTGTGACAACCATATAATATATCTATCCAGCGGATTTCCGAAACATCAGAAATACAGGGTTAATATCAAATATTTATATATACGTCTACAAATTAAGCCCAACACTGTTAGAATTGGATTTTTAACACTGTCAAATTTTTGCTTACCCTCAGCGGGATTCGAACTCACACCGTTGTGACACTGTGGCACCAAATCGCCTGCATTATGTCCAGCGGTCTAGACCCCTCGGCTAAATCCGCTATATAAAAAATATAGCTTCATCAACCGGGGTGAATCGTAGACATAGACATAGTACATGTGTACTAGCGTGTGACGATGGAATTTTCGTAACTAATACGTATTAATTTGACAGTAATCCAATTCTACATTTTTGTATATATTATATAGGATGACAAAGTTACTTGTCATACAGTCACAGTAAGTAATTAATATACAAACGTCTAAGTATTGTGACAACCATATAATATATCTATCCAGCGGATTTCCGGTTGATGAAGCTATATTTTTTATATAGCGGATTTGGCCGAGGGGTCACCTGACATTGACCTTTCACGGTCCAGCGACCAAGTTTTTTGTATTACGGCAGTTCCTATGTAATCATTCATGGTAGGATGACCATATTTGGTATATAGGTTGCTGATGAATAGTACATGACTGTCTGGTAGGTGTCATTTGACCTTGACCTCAATTTCACGGTCCAGTGACTACGTTAAAGGTTTTGGATTAATGCAGTTCCCCTGTAACCATGCATGGTAAGATGACGATATTTGGTATATATGTTTGTGATGAATAGTACATGACTGTCTGGTAGGTTTCACCTGACCCTGACCTCTAATTCTTTTGCGATTAAGTTTTTGGATTAGTTCAGTTTCTCTGTAACGATGCATTTTATATTTTAAATATGAATAATTATATCCTTTTAACATGATGCTCATGACGTTATTTTTGTCGTTACTGATGCGGAATGAAGGCGAGACATTTTTATGTGTCCACTCGTGTTTGTTAGTTTCACTGAACACCCAATGTTGTCGAGATTCTTTTCTCCTCCACTTCTTCCTTTGATTGAGAAAGAACATCAGTTATCTGAATCAGAATATCTAAAATTTTAAAAGATGTTTCCTAGCTATTGCGACATGGAGAATTGAGACAATTCCAAGGTATTTTCCGACCAAGCGGAGAATTTTGACAATTCCAAGCTATTTTCTGCCGTAGCATGGAGTATTCAGACTTTTCCGAGTTATTTCCCAAGCTAAGCCTAGAATTTATTTTAAGAAAATTCGTTCTGATGTCGGAAAATTGTTCAATGTGCAATGTGCAATTGTCAACAAAATTTTCAACATTGCTTAGAAATTTGTGTTTTTTTGGTCGGATATTTTCACGAATATAATTTTTGAGCGTGGAATCATTATACTCCATACTCAAATTTTAAAACTGTAAAATTTCCAGCTATGTGTGGGTTCATGTAAAGAGATTATATGTGCCACATTTAATTACGATAAGTTGTCATATATTTTATAGGGTTCTTTCCTTGTATTTACAATTCTTTTTCAAATTTTTGCAACAGAAGGGAAATATTCAGAAGAGTTATCCGAGACTAGTGACACAGAAGTCCCTTTATCAGCAGATGAGGTAAGTAACATTTTAAAAGTGCGTTTCATGCTTTCAGTAATTTTATTCATTGTTCATACACGAGGTAGGAGTCCAAGTTAGAAAGTTTTCTGAATTAGTCATTGATTGGTGTGCAAATGCAGTTGTTATGAGTTCAAGCCACACTATAATAAGGATGCCAAGACTTCAAAGATTGCCACTTTTCCTACTAATGATCTGGTTTTACTTGGAGTACTTTTAAGTTCTTTCAAGTTCCTATATATTTCCTTTAAGTTCCTCTTCTCGAGGTATTCCTGTTTTTGTGAGCTCAAGATTTATGGAGTGTGCATTCTGTTTCACTAATAACCTCAGGAAAGTTATTTGGGATTTTTTTCAAAATTACGCTTTATTCCAATTATGAAGAAAACAAAAACAAACATTTAATTCATAAATGTCATAAATTTGATGGAAAATTCTACAATTTTCTTACGTCAGTCTAGGGTTAGACAGGAAAATCGTATGTGTGGAAACAAAAAATAATCCTTAACAAGACATGTTAAGTTTTGATGGTTTAGTGACCAAGTACTTTACTATCACTGTTGATCGCCTGTGTATCAGCATTAAGCCTGTTTTCTGGAAAGATGTGCTTGATTACAACCCTCATTGTCCATGACTGTCAGTTTTTCTGCAGTAGGTGGTCAGGGTTTTTCATTTAGTGTTTACACTGACTTACTCCGAAATAACAGCTAAATACTATAATATAGCGCAAAATGGCTGAAATTAGTGTAAAACCCCATGCAAACAAAACTTTTTGTAGTCTGCTTGAGGTATTTAATCATGGCAGCAGTCTTTGAAGAAAGTTTCAATGTAACTCTACAGTATTGTAGGAGGACCATGCCAAATTGGGGATAGGGTTAGAACAAAATGATGAAGCCAGCTTGCTGTACATGCAGCGAAAAGACCTAGACAGAACGGTTTTAGGTGAGTACATTTTAAATACACGACAAAGTGTACATTCACATAAGACTCTGCCAATAATGAATAATAAAATGTATTTAAAGGTGAAACAAAATATATATTATGTTCCATGTATCTAATATATTGAATTGAGTTGTGTATATCAGATACACAAAGATTTTTTTATAAAATTAACAATTTTAAGTGCGCACAAATTGTCTGTGCTAAAATGCGGAATCTCCAGCTAAGGGTGTGTTCTTGTACAGAGGTAACATGTGTATGCCACATTTAATCAAGATGATTTGTCATATATTTCATAGTTTTTTGCTATTATTTAAAATTCTTTCACTTTTTGCAGAAAGGAAATGTTTCGAAGAGTTATCCGACACCAGTGATACAGAAGTCCCTTTATCAGCAGACGAGGTAAGTTATATTTTATTGGTGCTACTAATGGTTTCAGTAATTTAATTAATGTTCATACACGAGGTAGGAGTTCCATTTACGAATTTTTCTTAAATAACCATTACATGCAGTTTTTGTGAGCTCAAGCCCCACTAAAAGCAAGATGCACAAGACTTCAAACATAGTTTACCAGTTTTCCTACTAAATGATCAGGTTTTACATGGAGTACTCTTTATGTTGCTTCAAGTTCCTATTAATTTCCTTTAATGTTCTCTTCTCTAGTTATTCCTGTTTTTGCGAGTTCATTATTTATGGAGTGCGCATTCAGTTTTACGTAATACCTCAGAAAAGTATATGTTTTATTTTCTTTCAAAATTTCGCTTTTATTTGGTTTTTAGAAATGAAAACAAACAATATAAAATATGCAGTTGATACTTAACTCTGGCATTCTCAAAAAATGGCATGAATTTCATTGAAAAATCCTTCAGTTTTCTTTTAGGGCCAGACAGGAAAATCTTATGTGGGAAACAAAAAACACTGCAATCTCAAATGTTAAAAATTGATGCTTAATAAGACATTTGCAGTCTTGTTGGTCAAGGTATAAAAACTGTGATTTCAAGCCTGAATTCTGGAACGTTGTGCTTTACAATCCTCAGTGTCAATGATTTGCAATTGCCGATTTTTCTGCAGTATGTCTGGGTTGTTATTTGGTGTATACTATTTGGTGTTATACACTTACTTCCTCCGATTAAAACAACTGAATACAGTAATATAGAGGTATTTTATCAAAGATGCAGCATCTACAGAAAGTTTCACTGTAATTGTATATTATTGTAGGAGGACGATGATATGTTTGGATCAGGATCAGACGAAGATGATGAAGACAGCATGGTGTACATACCTCAATGGTACCTTAACGAACCCTTAATGCATCGCCATCAGGTGAGTACAATAAAACCTAATTTTGAATACGAAACCATAGTGTGTAACATAAGGCTCTTCCTCAAATTTATAATAAAGTGTATTTAAAGGCAAAACGAAATATATACTACTCAACAAAAAAAACGTACACTTCCTAAAATTGTTCATTATATAATATTTTTTTTTCAAATCTTTATCTTTTTATTGTTTCCATAAAATTTATACGTTCAAGCCATCATTCCATTCAAGCAACCAATAAAATCAGTAACGGATACAGAAGAAATCCGGAAAGCTACTTATCCGTCTGTTACCTGTGCTCATGCCTTATCGATTAGTTTTTTAATTTACCTGGTGTCAATAATTAGGCTCCATCAAATTGTAAACAATTTGCCATCTTAAAAATTGAGGTAAATCTTTTCAAGTCCATGCCACGTCTACTCGAAAATGAGCGTCAACAGGCTGTTGGAATGTTACGTGCTGGTATGACGCATAATGACGTTTCAAACCATTTCCAATGTTCCAAAAAGACAATACAGCGACTACTTAATCGTCTCCGACAGACTGGCTCAACAAAGGACAGACCCCGCAGCGGTAGGCCCAAAGTGACGTCAGAACGTCAAGACCGTGCTATACGTCTATTGACGTTACGTAACCGTACCATCACTGCGGAAAGCATTGCAAGGCAAACGCCCGGGATCCACAACAACAGAATTTCCGGTCAGACTGTTCGTAGACGGCTCAGAAGATTTGGTTTTCGACCAAGAAGAATTCATAAAGGACCGATGTTAACGCGAGGTCACAGGAGAGCGCGACTTGAGTGGGCCCGTGCACGGCGTCGATGGAGGTTACATACCTGGCGGAACATTATCTTTTCTGATGAATCCCGGTTTTCGCTCCGTTTCAGTGATGGCCGAATGAGAGTATACCGTAGACGGGGTGAACGTTACGCTGACTCGTGTGTCCAGGAAATCGACCGTTTTGGGGGCGGAAGTGTAATGGTATGGGGAGGAATATGTCATAATGGACGAACTGAACTTAAAATTATTGATGGGAATTTAAATGCTGTGAAGTACCGAGACGAAATTTTGGATGGTATTGTTCACCCTTTCATTCGACAACATGGATACAACCACGTTTTCCAGCATGATAACGCGAGATGTCATGTGGCCAGGATCTGTGTTGACTACCTCGAGCAAAATCACCTTCGTGTTCTTCCTTGGCCCGCGTTATCGCCGGATCTGTCGCCTATAGAACATTTATGGGACGAATTAGACAGGCGTGTTCGAATGAGACAGAATCAACCGGAAACGCTAAGGGACTTGAGTCGGGCACTTGTAGAAGAGTGGAATAATATGCCTGTGGACCGCATCAATACCCTCATAGGTTCTATGCGTCGTAGATGTGAAGCTGTTGTTGTTGCAAATGGTGGACACACGCGCTATTAACACCCGCAAGTTGATTTGCAGGATGATGACTATGAAGTGTCCGTATTTGCTTTGAAACCAATTAAAATGTTATTGTTTGGTATTGAAATGTTGATAATGTTGTTAAATTTGTAATGTACTCCTTTGTAATTTACTTTTATGAAAAATAAAATTTTGATAATCCATTAAAGAAGGTGGACGTTTCTTTTGTTGAGTAGTATATTATATGTTCTAGGGGTTCTGTTATATTTTAATTTGAGTATACAACTTAACAAAATAATACACACAGATATTTATACGGACCAAACGGAGCACTCATTAGTTTTTTCAAGTTACTTTTTATTTTTTTAAGTTCCTCTTCTCTGGGTATTCCTGTTTTTGTGACCTCATAATGGAGTGCACATTTTGTTTTACTTAATTCCTGATGAAAATTGTTTTTTAAAGTCACCTAGACTGATGATCTATGTGAGCTTTTGCTAGCACTTGGCGTCCGTCCTCCGTCGTCAACGTTTTCAAAAATCTTTACCTCTGAAAACACTGGGTCAATTTTTTCAATCTTGGCCACAATCATGCTTAGTGTACGCCGTTTCAAATTTGTACCCATGGCGTTAATCAACAGACAAAGATGACAACTGTTTCTAAAAATAGAACATAGTTGTCAACGCACGTTTTGTTCAATCTCAAAGACTATAATAGCTAGAGAGAAGCCGTTGCATCAAATCGATCAGAACATTAAGTTCTACAATAGTTGCTATTAGTCTGAAATTGTGTAATGGAGTTATTGCCCTTAAATGATGATTTTTTACAAATCTGTAGGTTTTTAAAATATAGCTTGAAATTTTTTAGCTCACCTGGACCAAAGGTTCATGAAAGCTTTTACCATCACTTGGCGTCCTTTGTCTGTCGTCCGTCGTAAACATTTTGTCAAAAATCTTCTCTTCTGAAACCACTATGCCATGTTTTCAAACTTATAATCATCCTTAGTGTACCTAGTTTTAAATTTTTACCCAAGGTGTTAGTCTGTGGACAAAGGTGGCAGTTGTTACTAAAAACAGAACGTTGGTGTCATCAAATGTTTAACCTATTACTGATACCTTAAATTTTGTAAAATAGTAAGATCTACAAATTGTTTAATTAGTTCGAAGTTGTTTGCTGACTACCTGTTAGGAGTTATAGACCTTAAATTAGGATTTAAGGTTTAAAAAAGAAATTGTCAGTTTTTATAATATGACTTGAAAATTGTAAAGGCCTGATTGACCAAGTGAATTGCTAAAATAATCAGGAAGACAAGTTCTACGAATCACTTTAGTTTAAAAACTTCAGATGAGCGTTTTGGGGGGATTTTAGGCACTTTTGCATTATAACTTGAAAACTATAAAAGCTAGATGGATATCGTAAGTTGCAAAAATGATCAGCAAGACAATGCCTACAATACAATTATTTAGTCCTAAATTGCCAGATGACTTTTTATAATTTATTACCCTTAAATGACAGTTTTCGATTAAATTTTTAGTTTTTTATGTAACTAAAAGCTATAACAGCTAGAGTGAAACTGAAGTAGCACAAATGATAAGCAATACAAGTTAGGTATTCTGAAATGTTTAGATGACTCCAGTTATTACCCTTAAATGATGATTTTAAAGCAAACTTTCAATTTTTTCAATATAAATTGATGGCAATAAAACCAGACTGATTTTTTGAGATGTCTACCAATCACTAATTGGTTTCAAATTGTCAGATGAATTTCTGGAATGAGTTATTGCTTATAATGACAGTTTTTTTAATGAAATTTCCAGTTCTTGACCTGTAAGTTAAAAGCTTTAACAGATATAGTGAAAATCTACTATGCAAAAATAATCAACAATGTAAGGTCCACAAATCAATACATTGGACTTAAATTTTCAGATCAAAATATTGCAAACCAAGACACAGCCGTCATATGACGTTATTTGTCAATAATCTGCAACCACTAGTTTATCGCGACAGGTCAATACAAAATGCGAACAATTACAGGAAGCATGGTGTCAACATAGCCATAGAATCACACAATTAATAAATTGAATATTTAATTAAATACATGTATTAGGTGTATTTGTGTTTATGGTAAGCGGCAATACAAGTGTCAGACATTGATCAGACGTGCACATGCAGTTAATTATTAACAGGGGAACAAATGTGTGTTGCTATGCATAGGAACTTTTTTTGAATGAATATTATATAGTCGAGAAATAGGGAAACACTAATCATATCAAAAGACATTTATTCACGTTGCACGGATGTATCTAAATTAAACGCACCCTTGATGACGTCATCACAATATTATTTACTCTAAGGAAGGTGAAAGTAGATCAAATGTCAAGCATATTGTTAAATCCGATGACTATTTCACACGTGTAATCAATATCCACCCCGTATTATATCGCATAGGGTATATATTCGTCACATGAAATTCTGCAGCGTTCTATGACTTCAATGTCGCAAAGAAAGTCTAGCGGGTTGGTATGTGGTCGCGAAATATTCTTTGTCTTTTCTTCTTGAATGACACGGCAAACAAATTAAACGCAGCCATTTTTGTAGCGTGCGCCTTCGTTTACGATTAACGAGTTAAGGGTGCCTATAACCATTCGTAACTTTACGATAAACTTTTATCGTAAGTCTTAAGTTTTAGATTTTAGAATTCTCTGACGTGCATCTACTCGCAAAGTAGCATACAACAGCAAATGGTCTAACTATCAATAATGCATTGAAGATTAGCCAAATAAAGCACTCGACCAGCCTCTATCATCTGATGTGTTGAAATACAGGAATCTTTCAATAGCACTTATTCATGAAATTTCAATGGTTGTTAATAAAACGTTTTTATTTAAGAAATAATTCATGCATTATTTAAATATGGGTAGGCATTATATTCATGGTAAAATATCATGAATATTATGCTTACCCATATTTAAATAATCCATAAAATTGGAGCAGCCATGAATTATTTCGATTCTGATATGAAAATACAGAAATTTTACATTTCGCGACTACCTAGGTAAAGGTTAATTTTGGCTGTTCCAATTTCCGAGAACCTCCCTTGTTTGGAAATTATTATATTTCTCGTGTAAAACTAAGTAGAAAAAAACGAAGCAATATAAATTAAAAACAAACAAACATATTTATTAACATTTACAATAAAATTTAACAATCAAAACAAAGAACGACAAAATTAAATGCTTTATTACATCAGTCGCCGTGTGACGTGTCTGGGACTGTTCATGTGTCGCTGTGTTTGCGTGAGAAATGAAAACTGCGTACCGCATTTGGTCGATCTTATGCTCCTGTTTTCGATCCACAATGGTGCAAATTTAAATCGACAGTTATTTTTCACAATTAATCAACATTTTGAAATTTGGTTGCGTTTTCATTTTGATACGTAACGGTAAATTCGTTTGTGGTGGGGGCGGGAAAAGTCTCGCGGTTTGCATTGAACGTCATTGTAAACAACGCAACGTCCCTTGAAAACACAACGTAGCTAAAGTCAAGGAAGACTTGTAACATGTAAACAATAAAGGCATAGAATAGAAAATGGACTTGTTATCGTGAAATCATGTTATCTATTGGATTTTCTTACAAAGGTACAAAATAAAATAAATTTTAAAGCAAAAACATCAACACACCGGGGTTTTTGAAATGGCTGGAACAGCCGTATTTTGTTGAATATTTAAATAGAGGTGTGTTTCCAAAGCGTTTGAAGGACGTCATATTAGAATGTTAGATATAGACTTACAGAAATCAAAGGCACAATCATTCTTTATGTGGAATTAGCATTTAAGCAATTAGTGATTTCTTTCAACTTCAAGCCGTGTTTGACTGTTGGATTTTCAGTATTTACTCATTGCCTCTTAAGCACCAAATCTCTGGGCAGTGTTATTTAAAATAGACGAACTGACTGAAATAATATGCCATAAAGATAACTTGGAGTTTGCTCAAATACTTAACAGATTAAGACAAAATGAACTTACAGTAAGATACCTTGACATTCTCAAAACTAGAATAGTGCATCTAGATAATCCTACTTATAAGAGAACTGAGGACTCATTTACTTCTTGAAAAGCCCTTGTAATCAGTCTGATACAGTTAACCTTGCTAAAATTGGCAGTTGGAATGATGTATGATCTCACTGCAAACATAAATGTAACTGATTGCCTTACAAATGGTCTTATGTGTGATTCAAAACCCAATTACCCAGATCAAGGTTAGTATCGGTTAAATTTGTAGATGACAAAGTTGGCACAAACACGAGAAAACATATGTTCTTTTATACACTAAAAATGTAAACAAGGCACGAACTTCATTATGTGACATCAAAAGATCATTTACCTTCAGATATAATCATTTGAGAGAATTCATATATTACTAGGTGACACATAGAATGAAGTTGTATTTAGCTTAAAATCTAAGCACAAGGAAAAGTCCACACATTTACTAGGATTTACAAGGAATGAGGATAAAGAACATTTTATCCTCTGTTATACACCGCTCTAAACATTACCAAATTCATATTTTGTAAGGTGGTTTTCAATAATGTAAGATCAGTACATGCTGATTTTAAAGACATCAAAGCAGATCCCAACATAATAGATGCAGATGTAATTGGAATTGCTGAATCTAGGCTAATTGATACAGATTTAAGTGAAGACTACATGTTACCACGTGTTGAATTGCCTCTGCATATTGAACAGAAGACAACTACTAAGAGTGCAAGACCACTACATGGACTAGTATTATATTACAGAAGTGATTGCTTTGTTCACTAGACATTTACCTGCTCTACTTCAGCTTTGAAATTCGTGATAGCAGATACAACAAAGAAAACGTCTTTTCCAAGTAATTTTTGTGCACAAAGCACCCATTCTTAATAGCAGCAGTTGAAAGAAGTTATGTTTCACATCTTATGCCTTGTTTAGACTTATCTCATTCTAAAGTCGTTATCATTGGAGATTTCAACTTTTAAATAAAGTCATTGCAATAATTGTGTATAGAATTAATAGGTAATCAGTTCAGATGCTCACAAATTATGTCTTAACCAACTACATCGTATGGGACTTTGTTGGATTTGATTTTTTTAAATGTTCATAATTTGAACAATATCAAAACAGATGTCTTTGATGCTTATTGGTCTTACCATAAAATTATTAGGAGTCATTGCCCTTTAATTGCGATTTTTAATAATTTTTTTTATTTTTGTCCTTTACCTTAAAACAAGAACAGCTAGAGTGAAACTGTTAATTGGAAAAATGATCATTAGTCTGAAATTGTCAGATGTCTCCTTATAAGAGTTTCTTTTTTTTAATAATGATTTTTTTATGAAGTTTTCCATTTTTGTCTTATAACCCAAAATCTATAACAGCTAGAGGAAACTGTAAATTAATACATGATCGCAATACAACTTCGCAATTCACTTAATTGGTCTGAAATAAGCGGAGTTATTGCCTTTAATAACATTTTTTTATGAAATGTGTTGTTTTATCCTGTAACCTACACGCCATAACACCTAGAGTGAAACTGTTAATTGCACAAATGATCACCAAAGCAAGGCCTTCAAATCATTGCTTAGTCTAAAATTGATAGTAGATAACTCTTTATAGGACTTATTCCCCTTTAATGACAATTTCTACAAAATCAGTTTTTGTGTTAAAAATTAAAGTATGTAATACCTAGACTAAAACTGTAAATTACTAAATTTACCTAAAGGTCAAGGCCTTCAAATAATATAATAGTCAGAAATTGTCTGATGGCACCTTATAGGAGCTATTAATGCCAATTTTTAAAGAAATGTTTAGTTTTTGATCTGCGACTTAAAGGCTAGACTGAAACTAAATTGCAAAAATTTAAATATAAATGGAAGTCATTTGTGTTCCAGGGTGAGCGATAACAGGTTCCAAGATGTAATAACGAAATACCAAAGTTAAACATGCCAAAAAAATATATGGCATTTTCGATGAAAACGCCAAAATATTCTGATGCCTAAAACCCGATTTACGGTATAAATAGTTACCTTGTTTTAAATAATAATTTATCTTACAATATTTTTCAGGGTGACAACATATTTGAAGGATTAGGTAAGATGTTCTTGTATGTGTAAAGAGCACATTGTGTACATTATGTACAATATACTATAAATAGAAATATTATCCTTCTATTAGACTTCTAAAGAGTTTCTTATTTAACTTAGTGTAATTAAACATACCATAGCTATAGATTTTCAGCGTTAATATTATTAATAATTCTTATCTTACATTCGTTTACGTTTATAGTCATTTTTGATTGGCCAGAAGGACTTCAACCAGTAATTCAGAGATCAGTTCATAATTTGATGAACGAATGTTGGGGAGCTACTTTTGTTACTAAACGTAAACAAATATGGCGACCATGTATCGTGTACGCTTCAGTCAATAAATTAAGCCAGTACACTCGAATATTTGCGATACAAATATATTGAGCGATGTATCTTTTAAACGGAAAGTTATTTAGTTGAATCAGCTATATATTATTATTATAGAATCATTTGGTGAGAGAAATACATACAAGAAAATATTTTAACAGTACACTTTGCTTTGGATTCATTGATCACATTGTTGAATGAAGGATAATAGCTGAATTCGAGTTTGGACGAAATGCGAGTGTGAAGGAATATATAAAAGATTCTTAAAACTTTTGCGTTTCTAGTAATTTCAATTAAATAAATCATGTCAATACACACAATAGCCGTAACGGTAAAACTACCTTCCATTTTCTCAGTAACAACAAATCAAAGAAACGACCAGGATGCAGGCTTTGCCACCAACTCCATGTTTCAGCACTGCTCCTTTCATTTTCACTAGATGATAAATTCATCTAACAATGACAATTTTGGTTTTTCATGTTTGTATTAAAGAAAGAACGTCCAGCTAGGTTTACGCTGCGTTTGAAAAGATATGACGTTACATATAAACAGCAGTACAATGAGGAACATCAGTAAACGGAATTCACGAAAATATTATTTGTTGTTCTGTCTTCTTTTGTTTGCAGTAATAATCTTCTAGGCAAATCGTAAAATATATCTGTTGTCAATGCCAGTTATTCCCTCCAAACCGACCACGTCGTCGTATTCAGTTAGTTGTGCATATTCATACGCGTCACACACATAATGGAATTTTATGTTTGGAAAAGCTAGTCAATATTTAAAAATAATTTTGGAAGAATTATAAGGATTAAACTCATATTTTCGATAATTCATCGATGTATGAACGAAGTCGACTCACTCACAAACTTATCATAAATGGCCTTTTGTCGTTTATTTGTTTGTGAGTGAGTCAGCCTCGTTCGTACATCGATGAATACCGAAAATAAGCGTTTAATCCTATAACAGTAGCTCTATAGGTGCTCAGCATTAATGTTTTAGCTTATTTTAATAGTGTTCAAACAATCTGTTCGATCATTAATATTCTGAATATAGTTTAAATATTGCTAGTTAGGAGTAAGACATCAATTAATCATGTGTTCTATCATGTTCTGCATGTACCTATCACCTTGTTTAAAATCATGATATTATAACGGATATTATAAATACTCATTTAAAGGTATGCTAATATTTGAATACAGAATTCATCTAATTTCCTCCCCTTGACGACAGTTGTGTAGAAATTATTAGGAGACAACTGTATTGTATTTGAAGATTTGCGGGCATCAATTGGTGATTTGATGGGAAATTTTTGTTACTACTGGCGACGCACAGTATCACCAATTATTGCCGACAATCTTCAAATACATTACGGTTATCTACATTCTAATGCCACGGTAATAAATAACTAAATTAACTGATTAAAGAGGGAGTTTTGTATTTACCGAAAATAACGTTTGCGCTTGCGTTAACATTTGACGGCATCAAACTAATTCCATGAAATTATTCATGTTATCCAATCAGAAATCACTTTACATTACGAATTGCATTAGAAGTAACCTTAACATTGATACTTCATTGCAATCTTCCTTATAACAAAGATTATTTATTTCGACAGCATCTTCAGTTCCCTCAGTTGACTTAGATCAATTAATAAAGGAACAAGAATGGGCTAAACTTTCGAGTAAGTTGTACAAATGCATTACATTTACACTAATTATTTCCAAATTATGAATTTAGACTTGAATGTGAATTGTGATGCTTAACTTAATTCAATTAGTGCGATGTCACAAGCTCATTAAATTTACAATGCAAAATATGCAGAACTGGAGCTTTTTGACATTTTATAAAAAAAATTATTTGTTACGGTGCATTGTTTATAACTAACACACATTTTGGATATATAACTATATCTGTCTGTTATTGAGGGAAACATCTTTAATCATTTGACAATTGAGTTTCCGGGCCCTACTTTCCTACAATTTTGATTAGGACATTTATTTCTCATAAATTCTTTATTAAATATGTTTTAGTAGTAGGAAAACAGATCTATCCTTTGCAATTTGGTTATCAAAATACAAACACATAATCGACTTACCTAACCAAATTTCCTCTATTGACTGATTGCAGTACATATAATTACTTATTCTACCAGACTCTATCTGTTTTTGGAACTCAGTCTTTGTCTATTTTGGTTTCCAGTCTTTGGCTTTTTTTGGTACCCAGCCATTGTCCGTTTTAATTGGAACAGCTTTCGGTCGTTTGCGACATGATTTCGGTTGTGACGTTTCTGTTCATTCATTTGATTTGTTCGTGAGTAAAGGTTAGCTCATATGACGTCAGACTGTAAACAAATACTTCTCCGTCAAAAGTTGTCTGGGAAGGAAATTATTTTGCAGTTGACAAATTTAAGTTTAAAATAAACTACAACGATCTATCTGATTTTTAGTTATACTAAGATGACATTATACTGAAGTTAATTTGCTAACAGGCTAACCGTTTGAACCGATTTTTGTTCCATATCCATAAACTAACCTCTGAAATAACTTTCCGAAGGCAGAAATAACACACGTGATCCGATTGTGTTTTTGTCTGATTGAGTTCAAGTCTTTGTCTTTTTTTGGTACCCATTCTTTGTCTGTTTTGGGTACCTAGTAATTGTCAATTTCGGATTCCCGGTCTTAGTCGGTTATACATGTAGGTACCCAGCTCTTGGTCTGTTTGCGTACGCTCTCTTTGTCCAATTAGGGTTACAATTTGTATACTGGTTTGGGTATCAAGTCGTCTGCTTTGGGTACCCAGTCTTTTCACTAATACTTAACAGATGTTATAGCATTGATATATAAGCTGCATTATTGGTTTTTCAGATATCAACCCACCATTCGCCACATCAATTTATAGCAATTACCATCAAACCTATCAGGCATCTGATGTTATTTATACCAAGAGTTTAAATCTTGTTAGTGATAATACAACAACTAATTTAGAACCACTGGTGACTGATACTGCATTAAACACATGGAAACGTCCATCAATCAAAGTTGAGGTAGAGAATAGAATGGTGCCATTTATATATGACTCAGAACTAAATAATAGAAACATTGGCAAAGAAGTATTGGCTAAAATATTGGTAAGACTGTTTACATAAAAGCACACACATATCAATGATTTGCATTTTTTGCCCCTTTAGCAAATTTTGCAGATAGATCATGGCATCCGTTATTTGTTCGGAGGAAGTTGTAGTACCCAGTAATACACTACATTTGACAGAAGAACTGAAACTCGTTTCCTTGTCAGTTAAGGTTGGAGTTGAATACTTCACTGTCTGCAGATTGATTCAAACTTACAACCCTTGTATTGACAAACAGATAATTAATGGTAGATGAATATTTACCTTAACCACGCAGCCATCAAGGACCCTAATATAGGTTTACATTCCAATACATACAAATAAATATGTTACTGCATTTTATGTCATTTGAAAACAGAAAAGAGAAACATAGTGAAGAAAAAGGAAGATAAATACAGCATAAAGGGAGTTTAGTTTCCATTTGAATGTAGAATTTTATACTAAAATTTATCATGAGGATTAAAATTAAGCAAGTATATTTTTGTTGGAAAGAAAAGGGTAAGAGAAATCAATATGTCAGAAAGAATTAAGCTTATAGTACCAGTAGTAAAGTCTACTTGGTTAAACATTAGTATCTGTAGACCATGCATTGATTTCGGGATAAACTTATAAACTAGAGTTACTAGACTGTTACAAGAAAAACCGACTCATGTGCACCTTTAATAAGTTTTACTATAGATACGACTTTCTTACCGTTTAAAATATGGTTGCAGATAGCTTTCCCACTTTTTGAATTCAGTGTACAATCAATGTGCTAGGATGATTGTTGGATATACCTGTTAGGTACTGGTGGTATATGATACCCATACATTTTTATTAACTAACCAACCCACATTCCAGAGTAATGGAAGCGGGAGGTTAAGCATGCATAAAACCTAGTTTAATTCAACATTTCCTTTGAAATGTATGTACCAAGTCAGGACCTTTGCTGTAGTTACTATATCTTTGGTTGTTGGTTGTTGGTTCTGTGGTTTGCCGATTTTTCAGACTTTGATTTGTGGATTGTCTTTTTTGACAGTGTTCGATATTTTGTTATTACCTTCATTTCTAAAATTTTGTTTATGAAAATCTATTAGGTTTACGATGTTATTGGGAAAGTTAAGATACGCATACATGCTGTTGATGACAAAAAATATAAAGCACATCCATTCTGCTTGATTGGAGATAAATGTTTTGATGGTGTTTATCTGGAAGAACATGATGTTACACAGGAAAAAAATGAGTGGTAAGTTCAAACTTGTGTTGATATCTGAATCTTTACAGAATTCTATCAGGAACTGCAGCATCATGGGACAGTGATAGGTGATGATTGATGTATGCTGCACCACCAATATGTATCAGAAAAATTAGATAGTTTTGTATTACTGTCCCAAAATATCAGAGTACATTTGCTTCCTCTAGTTCCATAACTGATACTTATACAATAGTTTCTTATATAAAGGGCATTGGCATAATATGTTGACTGTAGAAGGAAGAAACATTGATAATGCCCGAGCCAAAAAGCAATGCCACTGTCCCAAGTGCTGTCAAGTAGCATGACCATGCCAGCTATGCAAGCAGATATTATATTTATTTCACTGAAAATTAAGAAATTATGTGCTTTTGACTGTATTGTTTTATTTGTAGCTGTTTTCTGTTTGAATGTGGATCTCATAATATATCATTCTTTTGTATTTATATACAGTTAGTTTTCTAAAATTGATATACATTTTTGCCTCATTAAGGTCGTACATGTACACATATTTATTTATAAAAATTAAAAAATAAACAGTTTCTGTTGTTTGTTAGTGGAGAGGGTATTACCACGTCTTGAAAATGCCCTCATGCCAAATTACTGTAGATTAATGAATACTAGCTGACCTTGTTTTATTCAGTAAAACAACACTAATTTTACCAGTATGAAATAAAAGTGTAATAGCTTAGGGGATAACTAGTATGTATAAACTATTTTTATATTGCACAGCATCTGTAAAGCTACTCCAAGAATACCTAAACAAAAAGATTATGAACAGGAGCTAAAAAAGAGGAAAGAATTTATAAAAGATCCCAGCAAATTCCCCTTTATTACTCCTGAAATGGACAAAGGTAATTTTCCACAATTTATATCCACTTAACTGTTGTAGGTTTTTGTGGTTTATAGTTTATATTCATTTCATGCAGTTTACTTTAAACTTTCATAAAAGCCAAAAAAATTCAGCAACAGAATGTTTTTGCAATGATATTTGAGTATTTCAAAAGTTATTGAAATAGGATTACATAATTAATTTCCATTGTAATAGCTTTTTAGTTGGGAAATGAAACAAATTATGGAATAGTCTTATTATTTTAGTTTGGCTATAGTATATTTTTATGATTATTTTACTAGACGATTACTGGTCATCTAATAAAAATATAAAGGAAAGTAAAGAAATCCTTTTGATGGTGGAAGTTATATTTTGTGGTCAAAATTTTGAGAATCCATGGTACACTGTACAATACAGTGGACCCATTATTAATGCCAGTAAGTATTAATACAGTGGTAGTTTTTGGTTCAAATTGTTTAGTGTTTACAAGTTTTAAAAATAAAATAAATTTATTTTAATCTTTTATTACAAAAGTTTAAAAATACTAAAGGCAATCTGTATTGCATAGGCCAAATTTTACTGCCGTTATAACCCATTTTAGTTTTGTAATTTGTGGAATTACTGCAGAATTAAGCCCCTTAACTCGTAGTGTAGCGAATTCTAACTTCAATCTATTTATTCAAATTCAAACATGATCTTTATGTCTTTACGTTATTAAAGCTTCAGACATTTCCAAATATTAATTAACGATCTGTATTTTTGTTAAGGTCTTGGAAAATACTGTTTGTTGACTCCATTATAAAATGAGTCGTTGGTCATTTCAGCAAATATCCATGGATGGTAAAATGACTAACGACCGTTTTATAATAACTGATGAATAATGATGATTGTGACCAAATTGTAGTAAAATAGCGCTAATATGCATACTACAACACATATCCGTAGTAATAATGGCCATATTATTTACATATAACTTCCCAAGATGCAACACACCATTCAGGGTTCTTAATGTTTTTCAGTTAGTAAACGTAACTAAACAGACATGAATGTCAGTTAAGACATAATATAACTCACAGCAGGTAATTGAAAACGGCAATAAATTATCATCACTTATCAATAATGATCTTAAACACAAAATCAACAAAAGATGGTGACACTGTCAAATGATATCGAGATTGTACATGGGTGATTATATAGATGCAACTTCTTTTGGACATCAAAGTGCGAGGAATGATTCACTCCAACTCTGGTACATTGCGTGCAATTTGACTGAATTCCTATCGTGCAAAAAAGACGAGATTACGATTATTTGTTCTGTGTATTTTATTGATTAGCTACTTTGTATTGTTCGAGACCAATATAGTTTGATTAATACTTTTTAACTTTTAATAGCAGAAGTAAAAGTATACCATTATTGCATAGATACACCTATATTTCAGAGGAGGGCAAAAAGTTTGAAGTGCATGCTATTTCTCCAACAACTTCGTCAGTGCTGGGATCACTAAATGATTCCCACTTCATAATACTGACTGCTGACTCATATTCCCCAAATGGTAGGTGTTGTATTTGTTACAAACGATACATTATGACAAACTTCATGATAATAATCATATGTAATGCTATTTGATAGCATTAAATTTGTGACAATTGGATAGTTAAGAGATGTATATACTTTGTTGAGAGAGGACGTGCTTCAGATATATATTTTTCAGGGCAATGCTTTATTCACTTATAATGGTTATCTGTGTTCTAATGCAGTGCACGTAAGAAGTGCAAAATAAACAATTAGAAATACTTCCAAAACATTGACTTTGGTCGTACGATAAAACTTCAGAAGTTATTGACTGTAGTGGTGCCATGACCTTCAGGACTTATTGACTGCGTTTAGGTACAATGACTTGCAGAACTTATTAACTGTGGTGGTACGATGATGACCTTAAGAATTTATTGATTGTGGTAGTACGGTGACCTTTAGGACTTATTGACTGTGGTGGTACGGTGACCTTCAGGACTTATTGACTGTGGCGGTACGATGACCTGCAGGACTTATTGACTGTGGTGGTACAGTGAACTTCAGGACATATTGATGTGGTGGTATGATGACCTTCAGGTCTTAGTGATAGGTGATACGATGACTTCAGAACTTATTGTTTGTGGTGGTACAATGACAACATATCTTCAGAACATATTGACTTTGATTGTAGGATGACCCCAAGAACTGATCGACTGTGGTAGTACAATGACTTCAGAACTTATTGTGTAAGGAACTTGTTGATTGTGGTGGTACGATGACCTTCAGAACTTATTGACTGTGGTGGTACGATTACCTTTGGGAGTTTTTGACTGGTGGAACGATGACCTTCAGGAATTATTGACTGTGGTTGTACAATGAGCTTCAGAACTTACTTTAATTTTACGCTTTACAGTTGTATTAGACGTTTTGATACTATCTACATTATTGTTGTCAACTTGTTACGACTTATTCAGTTTTCAATAGGCAAACTTAACATTAGCAAACTTTAGTTAAATGCTTGGTATTTTGTAAAATAAGAAAATACAGTGTTTGTTATCGTGTCCATTGTAAAAACTAATTTAAATTTCTTACATAACCAGTTTATAACAGTTTGACCACTTCTTGGATATAAATATAGATTCCGGGTCACCAAGAAAATAACTGTTTGAGAACTGAAGAAATAACTTGGGGTCATCATATTTTTTTTTCTAAAAAAATGTCAATAAATGAGTTTACAGTGTGTATTCATTCGTATGGTAACCAGTCTAACATGTCTTGTTGAGAAATAATACCCATAGAAAAATGACCAATATAAAAAAGAAGTCATTTTTCTATGGTTAATATTTTGTAATTAGACATGTCAGACTGGTTTTCCAAACAAGTGAATACACACTATAAACCAATTTATTGACATTTTATTCAATAACAAAAATTATCCTAACGACAAGTACCTCTTGAAGAAAGCTGACGGAAGAAATAAGGTATTACAGATGGAATCTGGAACTTAAACCAAAAACCTTTATATTTATTACCATGTACCCGTATGTATATGATCAAAAACATTTATATTTATAACCATGTTCCCGTATGTATATGATATATTTATCTTTTTTAGAGTCAGATATTGAAGTCAGATTTACTGATGATGAAAATTGGAGGCAGTCTATTGGAGGAAGAGTAATTGCGAATGCAAGTTTTTAATATTTATAGAAATATTTTCACAAGCGTAAAATTGGTCTCAACAAATGGATGTGTGTTGTAAGCAAAGTTTAATGGATGTGTATTTAAGGCGTAGTTCAATAGATGTGTATTGTAGGTACAGTTCAATGAATGTATATTTTAGGCATATTTCAATATGTGTGTATTGTAGACATAGTTCAATGGATATGTTTTGTAGGCATAGTTCAATGGATATGTGTTGTAGGCATGATTTAATAGATGCGTATTGTAGACATAGTTCAATGGATGTGTATTGTAGACATAGTTCAATGGATGTGTATTGTAGACATAGTTCAATGGATGTGTATTGTAGACATAGTTCAATGGATGTGTATTGTAGACATAGTTCAATGGATGTGTATTGTAGACATAGTTCAATGGATGTGTATTGTAGACATAGTTCAATGGATGTCAATGGATGTGTATTGTAGACATAGTTCAATGGATGTGTATTGTAGACATAGTTCAATGGATGTGTATTGTAGACATAGTTCAATGGATGTCAATGGATGTGTATTGTAGACATAGTTCAATGGATGTGTATTGTAGACATAGTTCAATGGATGTGTATTGTAGACATAGTTCAATGGATGTGTATTGTAGACATAGTTCAATGGATGTGTATTGTAGACATAGTTCAATGGATGTGTATTGTAGACATAGTTCAATGCATGTGTATTGTAGACATAGTTCAATGGATGTGTATTGTAGACATAGTTCAATGGATGTGTATTGTAGACATAGTTCAATGGATATGTGTTGCAGGCATAATTTAATAGATGCTTATTGTTGACATAGTTCAATGGATGTGTATTGTAGACATAGTTCAATGGATGTGTATTGTAGACATAGTTCAATGGATATGTGTTGTAGGCATAATTTAATAGATGCGTATTGTAGGCATAATCCAATGAATGTGTATTGTTGACATAGTTCAATGGATATGTATTGTAGACATAGTTCAATTGATGTGTATTGTACGCAAAGTTTAGTGGTGTGTATTACCAGCTCATTGCCATTGTAGATCTTTTACTACCGCTTGTAAAGATAATTTGTTTGATACATCACAGGATAGTGAATTTTTGAACTGTGTATAATAGGTTTTTTTAAATTATCTGTTTTCAGGTTATAGAATTTAATTTTCCTGGGTATTACAAATCGATATCTGTGGAAAAAACAATTTGGGTGACAGTTTATGACAGAAAAAGAAAATTAGAGACAACCAAGAAACCATTAGTACTGCATCCTACAGACAGTAAGTAGCTATGCCTTATACAACAAGTACATGTACTTAGTTTTATAAACTGGATGCTTTTGACATTGTCATGATATCGAAACAGGTACGTGTATGCTCAGGATACTAAACTAGTACTCACATTATAGGATCCAAACTGGTACTGACATAATCAGGATATCCAAACTGAGGCTGAAATGCAGTGCATACTTTAACAATCAAATTAAAATTATCTTTTACTTGTAACCATGCAGCAACAATAACAAAAAAGGGTAGCAAGTGAAAGAATTAAGTTTAACTAGATCGATACTTTACCGGTAGTATTCTATAGACGTAAAATATAATAAGCTCATTTAACTGATTCATTTTAAATTTTAACCAAGTATTGTTAAGGTTGCTGTCATAAGCTCAGATGTGTTTTAGTTGATTCTAAATTAATTAAAATTTGTTTGGCTAAACAAAAATGAAACAATAATAATGGATGATAATTTTAGTTGTGTTGCATTAAAAAGGGTGATCAAATATCTTTGATAGCTATATAGATATTTTAATTAGTTGACACTCCTGAAACAGTTGTAACCCATTCATGCCATATCTCAAGGCGTGAGAAAAAATCTGGCACAATTCTGAAGGTTTCCAAGCTCTCACGTTTTTTGTAAACCACCATCTCTGTTTACAATGGATTGTTCGTATCATGGTAAATAAATTCTGAGATTACCGAAGTTATACTATTGATTAATTTATCTTCGATCAATAAAGATTATACCAATCACTATGAGAAGTTAATTAGGGAATATAGTAAAATATAGTTTGAAATCAAGTGACAATTTAAAATAATAAATAATGATAGAATTGAATATGTTTATTTTACTTTAATTATTCAGCAGTTCATGAGTGTCAGGATATCCATGATTGAAGAACAGCAGCACTAATAAAAACCATGCGTTTCATACTACTTTTAATATTGACATTAGTATTTCACACAGTGGTAAATACAATGTAAGAGGGCAAAACATATTTCCAATACAGGGCCCACCCAGAACAACAACATGATTAAACAATAAGATAGAACAACAAAACAACAAATGAAATGAACGTATGGAAACCCTAAAAATAACGCAAACCAGGGCATACTAAAAATGTCACACAAAGTCATCAAATCACTCATAAAATTGAGTCTATAGTCTCACAGTTTGGGCCGAGAGAAATATCACAGGTATGTTTTAACCATAAATGTCTTGTTTATTTAAGATGATATTACTGCCTTCAAGAGGAAAAAAGATGTGCTGCTCAGTAAACCAGATGTTTACTTAGAAAATGCACAAAAAGGTATGGAATTGGCTACAATGATGCAATACAGTCTCTGAACTTGGTAAAGCTTTGAACCTGGGTTGTATTTGTCTTTGAGAAATGGTTGTAACAAAGCATAAAATCTATCATTAAAAAAACCTTAACTTATGGTTTGCTCATAGAAATAAAATTATCAGCAGTTATCTAAATTGTCGCATTTAAGTTCATTTGTTAAGTTTTAGCTGAAGGTTTCACCTGAATACATTATAATCATTAGCTGTAGGAACCATTTTTCATCTAATTATTGTATTGCGCGTTGTCTGTTTACAGAAGAGATACAACCATCTTGTAGCGTTAAACAGAGGAAAATTCATCCTGTGAACCACAAGAATAGAGGAGGGGAAGGAGCCAGCGGGACTGGTAAGTAGTCATTAAAAAAAATAAGCTTATTGAAATCTTACAAAAAATAATCTAGTGTTTAACGCTCTTTCATCAATTTTTCAGCTATATCGTGATATCCAATTTTTATTGGTGGAGGAAGCCATAGTACCTGGAGAAAACCCTCAATAACCTTCGGTAGGAAATAGGGAAATAATTATTGATAAATATTAGGCTTGTATTTAGACATGAATGGCATCAATTATGCATATAATAGTTGTGTAAACTGAAGTTACATTCAGCACATATAAACAAAACCTAATACACAAACTTATTTAAAAAAAAACTATATGAGTAATATTTCTTTACAAATTCTTTTTATTGTATACTAGTACATTATTATTATATACAGTTTTCCCTTCCACTACAATGAAGGACTGTTTATTTTATTAGACAGCCAATCAAGTGATATACCATGTATAACTCCATGTAGTCCAGTCACTAATAGAGATTAAAGTATGTTTCAGGCATACAGTGTATTTGTATTTCATTATTTAACACAGCAACAAGGGGACCTTAATTTACATTTTTAATCAATGTTTACAGCATCATCGACCGTAGATGTGAACAAGTTAGACGAAGGGGCTAGTTTTATTGACAGACCGTCACATCATCATCGGCTAATCCAACAAATTTTAGCACAGCTAACAAAAAGCGTCGGTTCAATGAGCCCACAAGTTCAGTTGGAAATTCTAAAACTACTCGGAATAACTGCAGAAGGAAAACAGACCGTCATAACATCATCTGATAATCCTACAGATTTAGCACAGCTAACAAATAGAGAAGGTTCCATAGCCCACAAGTTCAGTTGGAAATTCTAAAACTACTCGGAATTACTGCAGAAGGAGCACCTAGTAATTATAATATAACATCCCAAAATCAGTATATCAATTATGAGTATGACCCTCACGACATCAGACTTGAAGATCTGACAGATGATTTCACCCCAAATGATACGAAAATGGATGGGTAGGTCAGTATTTCAGCAGAGGTCAAAAATAGCAAAGTGGGCTATCATAAGTGTTACACGAAAAATAAAACCGTGAAAAGATAGTTGATAAAGAATTCAGATAAAACTGCCGATAAAATAACGAAAAGATTCTGAATCAATCGACTAATAAGGGTGACAACCCCCCGCCCCCAAATTATCTCACAAAAGGATTCCGAATTAAATGAAAATAAAACTGCTATACAGTAAATTGTTGTCTCCTCTAATGTAGAAAGTGTAGAAGAAGGCAATCATTTAGCGATATCATTACATTGTTTCACTTGGAAATCTCCTTTCACAATTTAATAGTTGTCTGTAAACAAGGAAGTTTTTGTTTGTACAGAAGTGTTTTTAATTTGGTGTTTCCTAACTCTTACAATTATATTATTTTTTCGATGACTCCAGGTCTTTTTTGTGGTAAAATGGGATGCAGAGCTATTCATTTCATGACTTAGTTGTTTGTTGTATTTACTTATGCAAAAAAAAACTTTTTCTATAAACATGTTATGTAGTATCATATGTATTTAAATAATATTGTGTGGCAAAACCGGTGCTTTATCTAACATCTAACATTTCCACAAGTAATTGTATTTTTCAGTTTTTAGCTCACCTGACCCAAAGAGTCAGTGTGAGCTATTCTCATCACTTGGCATCCGTCGTCGTCGTCAGTCGTAAACTTTTCACATTTCAATCTTCTTCTTGAAAACCACTTGGCCAATTGAAACCAAACGTGGCAGGAATGTTTATTGTGTGGTTCCTAACAAAGTTTGAGTTTTTGGTGCTGATCAAATATGAAACATGGCTGCCAGGGCCAATAATTCGTTCTGACTGCTTGAATTTCAAAAGTCGTCTTCTCATAAACAGCTTGGCAGATTGTTTTGAAATATTGCAGAAATGTACCAGAGATTGTCCTCTACAAAGATTGAGTTTTTGTGCCAATTCAGAATCCTAGATGACCGCCATCGCAGGACATAGTTTAACATAGGACCATATGGAAAATCAAACCAACAACTTCTTCTCGGAAACTGTTCCACACAATGAAGCTAAATTATGCAGAAATGAAGGTTTGATATTTATCTTATAATTTTTAGTTTTTCAAGCCAATAGCAAATTAAACATGGCTTCCAGGGCCACTTATAGGTTCTGATTGGCTGAATTTCAAAACTATTCTTTTTATAAACCGCATGGCAGATTGATTTGAAATATTACATATGTACCCTAGATGATCCTCTTCAAAGTTTAAGTTGTTTATGACGATCCAAAATCCAAGATGGCCGCCACCGTGGAACACAGCTTAACATAGTACCCTGAGGGAAAAACACACAAACGGCTTCTTCTTCGAAAATGTTCCACACAATTAAACCAAATAATGCAGAAGTGAATCTTGGATTATAATCTTATTTTAAGTTTTTCGATGCGATATGAAATTCTACATGGCTGTCATAGCTGCAAATGCGCTCTGATTGGCTGAAATTTTAAAATTCGTTTCCTCACAAACCGCTTGGCAGAAGGATTTGTGATATTGAATGGTCCTCTACTAATATTGAGTTGTTTTGTTTCGATCCAAAATACAAGATTGCTGCCACCATGGAACATCACTTAACATACTAACTTATGAAAAAACAAAACGGCTTCTTCTCAGAAACTGCCCTACAAATTGCTGTTCATTGAAAATTTAACGAGGCAACATTCATAGAAACAGCATCTTCACATAAACTCTTTAGCATTTAATATCAAAATTTGCAAGAAAAGTCATGTCTCTTAAACAGATTTTTGTAAGTCAGGTGAGCGATACAGGAGCCTTTAGTTTGGCTTTCCTGAAGTAATAAATAAATTTACCTTGTTTTTTTATTTATAGGTACATAAAATTTGTGTAATTTATCACCTTTCATGAACTAATTTATAGATATCATTTGTATTTCTTTTACAACAAAATATAATGTTGTACAATCTGTTTTGAGAACTATTCCCAGTAGAGAATATTCCCATGTATGAAATACTTCACTGGGCAATGACAAATTCATATGATTTGGCATGCTAATATAATGTATTCCTGTATATATAATGCATTAAAATGTGTTAAAATTTTGCATCTGTGTTGACAATAGAGCTTGAGCACACGATATTTAAATCCCATTTATGATATTTACGATGTGCCTTTGGATGTTACAAATGTTTGTTTCCTTTATCCAATGCTTGCAACATCTCTGTAACATGTATGCTCATTTAATTAACTTGTTTATTATCATTGATAAGTATAAACATTATTTATCCAGCAATCATTACAATGCTGTGCAATATTGGTAGCCGAATACAGTTTTGATTTATTTGGCAGTGCCATATAAAGTCTACTGGTATCCTTTCCCGCACTTCTGATGATATTAACATTCTGTTTTACGACATGTTGCTGAATACAATATTTGTCAATTTTTATATTAGGCTATAATGTGCCAAAACATTATTCAAACATTGTCAGAAAATATAAAGTACTCACCACAAAACAGTTGAGAAATGCTTGCATTTCTATCTCTTTGTAAGAATCGTGCAAATCAATTTTCTGACAATGTACAAATATTGTATATTTACTGTGCAGAAAAAAACCTTATTTGTTTTCATTTTGTTATAGTAAGTAACAATATTGCTATATTACATAAATTAAGTATTCAGTTATAATAAGGAAAATCTGAGGGAAACCTGTTAGGAGAGTGACACGCTCCTTGAACTATAAAGACAACTTTTTAGATTTCAAAAAGTGTGTAAAATCATTGTCACGTGACAAAAGGGTATATTTTCTGTCTCTACTCAGTGCCCGATACTTCTCCAGTGGTAGACAAAATTATTGTTCCTGTTTGTTCACTCCTGTTTTGTCCCACGCTGCAACGCAACTCGGGGATCTAGTAACGATCTGCGTCCGTGCATCCGTGTCTCCGTGCGTCCGTCACACTTTTGTGGACACAACTTCTCTGAAACCGCTTGACGGATTGCTTTGATATTTGGTAGGATTAATTGTTATGAAGGGTTGATGTGCATACTGTACTGTCATTTTGAAATTTTCAGCAATATAATGCAATGGTAGATCTTGTGGGTGCACAAGATGAAACCGTTCAATGGATTGCTTAATAAGATTAATTGATGTGATGTGTAGATGTGCATACTCTACTATTTTTTTAGGAGTTATAGGACTTTGACAATTTCAATATTGAATATTGACAGCAAATTTTATCAACCCCTCTTCTAAAGTTTGCACATTCTGGTGAGTTTTTTTCATGAAGTTGCTTAGCTCTTTCCAAACACCGGTCAAAACATTTCAAATATTACATGCTTATTATTTTGTCTCAAAACTAAATGTATCACAAACATGTTTTCTACTTTATTTTCTCACACCTCTTAGGCAATTAGACACTGAAGCGGCGAAGGACATTTGGCCACGTGTAGCAACTTGCCCTTGTTCCAAATTGATTAATTATTGACTTGTTTTCATCCCGCTTGTTACACAATCAGTTAATGCAATGTATTAATAGTACAAAAATAAACACACATAGCTGCACAATATGTTGAGTATTTCAAACTATCACCAATTCTTTGTTGCTTAAGTATCTCAAACAAACATTTTCATTGGCAACAGGAACCAATCAAATGCATTCTACAAATTTTAAATTTGTGAACATGTGCATCTTTGAACACAACAAAATTAAAATGCTGGAACTGAAAAATTACTTTGACATAACCATGTTATCTACCATTCAACTTATTGCACAGTTTTACACAGATATAGCCCAAATAGGTATAAACTTGTGTATAATAAATCTTGGGCGAAAGAGAAAAAATTGATATATTTTTAATGATGGATGGCACCTTTTCTGTTAGACAGATGAATTGTTTTTCATATATGTTTGTTGTAAACTTTGGTAAAAATAAGAATAACATAAAATGGAGTTTTGCTGACCTAAATTTGTTTTGATATAAATTTATTTGCTCACCTGGGTGAGCGTTTGCCACATGGTGTTCGTCGTCAACTTTTTCAACAATCTTCTCCTCTGAAACCACAGGACAATATTTTTCAAAATTGGCCACAATCATCATTGGGTTTCTAGTTTCAAATTTGTATCCAGGGTATTTTTCAACGGACAAAGAAGGCTGCTGTTACTAAAAATAGAAAATAGTTGTCAACACACGTTTTTGGACAAAAATTGTAATAGCTATTAATAAATTTACTACATCAAATTAATCAGCACATTAAGGTCACCAATAGTTGGTATTAGTATGAAGTTGTGTTATGGCTTTCTGTAGGAGTTAGTGCCCTTTAATTACGATTTGGACAAAAAGTTTTTAGTTTTTACAATAGAACTTGAAAACTTTAAGAGCTAGATTAATATTGTAAATGACTCAGATGATAAGCAAGACAATGCATAAAAACATTGTCGTACCACTCCTTATGAAAGTATTTGCCCTCAAATGACAATTTTTTTTTAAATAAAATTTTCCGTTTTGTATAGACCCGACAACACCTTCACCATAGAGATTCCAGAACTATTGGGGGAAACTTCAGTGAAACGAAATCATAAAAGAATGTTCAAATTGTGTAAGGCAGCAAAATAAACTAAGAATTTAGTAGCCTGATAAGCATTGTAACAACCCAATTTGCAATAAAATTTTCAAAGATGGACAAATCGTTACTTATGATGTTTTGGATTTTCTAAGTACAAATATAACGATATACCAGTATAAGTATATATTCTCGGTTTTATCATATTTTTCAACATCAGAAGTTTATTGAAAAACTGGTTGGAATAGTCAACCCGTTTTGAAATAAAACCTTCTCAACTTCATAACTTCTTCCCCATGATGTGTTAGCTGTGCTATGCGTTAGTTCTAGTATGTCAATATATCTGTTCAATCTTCAGTTTACAAAGACTTTTCAACATGGCTCGTTTTTTGGATTATTTTGCATTTTGCAGTAACCCGTTTTGCAATTAGATTTTCAAAGATGTACAAATTGTTTGTAACAACCCGTTTTTGAATAACAAACCGTGTAGTCACAATGCATTATATTCCTCATTCTGTATGAAACTTTAAAAGAAATTAAGGGTTTCAGTTACAATATCTCAGTTCTAACTTGACAAATATAATATTAAAAATAGCCATATTTCCTGAATTATAAAAAGTTTATCTATTTATAGTAAACAAGTTTGTTTGTTTGTTTGAGTGTTGTTTAACGCCACTTTCAGCAATTTTCCAGCTATATCATGGCGTCCAGTTTTTATTGGGAGAGGAAGCCAGAGTAGCTGGAGAAAAACAAAACCCGGACCTTCGGTAGGAAAACTGGCAATCCTTGTCAATTAAGATTGGAGTCGAGCGCACCCTGTCCGCAAAGAGACTCGAACCCGCAATCTCAGTGTTGACAGCCACGTGATCAAAAGTAGACGAACTACCGTAGCCACTCGTCCACCGAAGCCCCACCAATAGTTTGAAATTTATGATTATTTATGTATGAGTAATAAAATTAAAAGTTCCAAGTATTAATAACTTTGCTAGGACTTTTCAGAAATAAAGTTTATTTAAAAATTGAATGCACTTTTTGACCGAAGCTTCATGATAAAAATGTGCTTCGCTCAGCGCTTTCATGCGTCAATAAAAGTTCAAAGTAATGCATTCAATTCTTATATTTAAATTTTATTTCATTTTAAAAAATGGCGGTGTCCTGATTTAATTCTTGCACAATGTATTTTTGTTTATTTAAAATACTCCTCGTTTTTGGTTTACTGTTGACTTCGTCAAGAAAACGCGTGCTCTTCGTGGCTTCCGGTTTCATTGAGAAATGCAATGAATGATTCCTCGTCATCTGTTCGGTTTAACCTAACCAACAGAAATTTAAGATGTTGATGAAAGACATACGTAATGTAAATATTTTGTATTGAAGCCATCAGTAAGAACAAAAGAAATAATTAAAGTGTTTTCAGGAGGTCATATTTTGTGTCTCTGAAGAGGAAATGACAGCTAGGACAATTCGATTGTCATTGAATGTGCATTTATTAAGTCGCTCAAAACGAAGTTTTGGCGACTTATTGTTTTTGCACTGTTTCTTATCATGTCTCCCAAACGAAGTTTGGAGACATATTGTTTTTACTCTGTTTCTTATTATTATTATTTCTTCTTCTTTCTCCGCCTCATGAGCTTGTCCCAGTACTTTTCTCGGAAACGCCTCAACCGATTTGTACGAAACTTTGTATTATGGTAGATAGGTTATTGAAGGTGTGCACAAGCTAAGCGGAAATTTCAATATGGCCGCCATCACATTATAGTAGCTATAAATTATCTCGGGAACTACTGGATGGATTTCGACGAAATTAGGACTTATTTTGACAAAATCAGAGTGGACTTGATAAGTGAAAAAAAAATTTTCAATATGGCCGCCACCGAAAATTGGAAAAATTTGAAAAAGTTAACCGATTTGCACGAAAATTGGTATATATATAGAATAGCATTAGTGGACTTGATAGGTGTAAAACAATTTTTCAATATGGCCGCCATTTCCAAATGGCCGCCACCGAAAATTGAAAAAAATTGAAAAAGTTAACCGATTTGCACGAAATTTGGTATATATATAGAATAGCATGAGGCGACCTCAAAACTGTTCGTTTGGGAGACATTTTATGTTTGGCATCCCCAACACAGTCAGCACTAGCTATTATGGCTCCCAAACGAAAGTTTGGGAGACATATTGTTTTTGCTCCGTTTCTTATTATTATTTTTTTTTTCTTCCACTTTCCTCTAGAATTTTGTCCGGGTGTTTTCTTGGAGACCGTAAATTGGATCCAAATGAAACTTCACACAAAAATAGGTCATGATGTGAAGTTATGCCTTTCAGGTTTAAAATGTTTAATTTGGCGGCCAATTTGAAATGGCGGCCATTTTGAAAATGAAAAAAATCCTTAAAAATCCAAAAGTTAACTGATTTCGATGAAAATTGGAATATAAGTAGAGTATGTAAAACCACACCATATGACACACATGTCGACTTTCTATGGCAGCCATTTTGAATCCAAGATGGCCGCCAAAAATTCAAAATGATCAGAATCGCACGAAACTTGGTTTTTAGGTAGATTACCATGTTGTGATCAGATGTTAGTCATCAAAATTTGAATTTGAACACGGCGGCCATCTTAAAATGGCGGCCATTTTGAAAACGAAAATAAATCATTAAAAATCCTAACGTTAACGGATTTCGATGAAAATTGGAATAAAAGTAGAGTATGTCATACCACACTATATGACGCACATGTTGACTTTCTTTAGCGGCCATTTTGAATCCAAGATGGCCGACAAAATTGGAAAATGCTCCGATTTGCACGAAACTTGGTGTCCTAGTAGATAAAGTTGCTGTGAATGGATGTCTGAACTCCAGTGTCCACGAGGGTCGTTTGGGAGCCAGTTATGATCCATAAGATCATAATCATGTTTAATTATGTCGCCCCAGACTTTGTCGGGGCGACATATTGTTATTCTACTGTTTCTTTTTCACTATTATTATTATTATTCTTCCTCACTTTTTGTCCGGCTGATAACTCAGAGATGGCTGATTGGATTAGAACATCACATGGCATAAAGTAGAACCACTATCTGAAGTTGTGCAATCAACTTTAAAAATGGTGATATGTGGAACCATCTCCATGGAAACCAGAAAGTTATGCATGAGTGATTTTGGGCATTTTCCTTAATTTTTCGGAAACCTAGAAGCACAGAGGGGCCAAACTTGGTATGATGGAAGACCATAATGAGATACAGGTTTGAGATGATTTTGGGGCGGAACGGAAAAACAAGATGGCCACCATGGCTAAAAATAGATTTAACATGGGGCCTATGGGAAAATGATTTTTCTACAATAGCTTCACCATGGTTTGAGATATTCCAAAGTTTTTTTATAGGAAGTTGGACCTCATCAACCTCAAGAAGACAAGAAAGTTTGAAAAAAAAATTTCACACCGTCTGGCCGCAGCCACAACCGTTACGTTTGCATAGAACCCTATGGGGAAATGGAGGTTTTTTGTCACCTCCATTTCTCTGCTATGCATTGATGGATTCCAATCAAACTTTACACAAAGCACCATCATCATTACATCTTGGAATTCACATATCAAAAAATTCCAAAATGGCCACCTTTTCCAAGATGGCCGCCACGTTACATATGCATAGAAGCCTATGGGGAAATGGAGGTTTTTTGTCTCTGCTATGCATTGATGGATTCCAATCAAACTTTACACAAAGCACCGTCACCATTACATCTTGGAATTCATATTACGAAAAATTTCAAAATGGTGGCCATTTTTAAGATGGCTGCCGAGTTACGTTAAAAATACAACATTGTCGGAATTCAATGAAAATCAACTTCTAGAGATAATTTGATGTGGGGAACAACATGGAATCATCGATTTTGGAATTCACATGACGGAAAAAAAAAAATTTCGGGGCGACATCTGCTATTGCTCGCAATGGCAATTCTAGTTATTATTATTATTATTATTTCGGTTTCCACTTTTTCTAGATCGTGAATTTGTCCCAAACATTTCTCAGAGACGCCTTAATAGAATCGAATGAAACTTGGCACAGTTGTAGATCGACATATGGAGGGGTGCAGTCAATAGTCAGATTTTCGATAGTGGCCGCCATTTCAAAATGGCCGCCACTTGACGACACCCACCCAAAAATGGCAAACATTTTCCCGTGGTCCGATTTCAACGAAATTTGGTATGGAGGTAGATTTTAGTATTTCGAGTGAAATGCTACCTTTGAAATTTTTTTCCGACATCGCTCTTCAAAATGGTGACGAAAAACGTGCATAATTTTCAACGTTATCCGATCTCGATGAAATTTAACGTGCTCCGATTGCAACAAAATTTAATGCGGAGGTAGATTTAATTGTCCCGAGTGGAACTCCACATTCGGATTTTTTTTGGACCGTGGGTGTCAAAAAATGCCGCCAAAAACGCGTCAAATATTCAACATTGTCCGATTTTAATGAAATTTGATGTGTAGGTACATTTCAATGTCCTGAGTGGAACGTAATACTATTCATGGGGATTTCGGGCGACTTCTGTGTTGGCATCCCAACAAATTATTTTTAATTACAAGTTCTTTTTAATAAAAAAAGCGTATCAAAAGTAAACTTGTTTCTGAAAATTTTAGGCAAGTGCAGCTTTGTCTAGATTTGTGGTGCATGTATTTGACATTGTACCCATCTTTTGAACAGAATAGGATTATTGAAAAAATAAATATGAAAATTAGAAAATGCCACTAAACATTGAATCATAATGGACATATAACTATGTTATTAACAAAAACGGAGAAAGACAAAACCAATCATGAAAAAGAACAAAGAAAACTAAAGATAAACAACACAAACCCCACAAAAACATTAATTTGGTGTCAACTAATGTTTTGTTCTGACTTTTTTTTATAAAAAGAATACATATGCAAATATGTTATAATTTTGACAGACAGAGGATTCCAAACAGGACTCTCTCTTATGGTAGTAAGAGAGAAATCCATAATAGCCTTAAAAACAGTGCTGAGCGCTGCGAAATACCATATTTTATCTCCCGCCTAAGTGTCATCGGCTAATCATATATTGAATGTATCATAGAAACCCCCCACTTCCAAGGGGAGAGACCAAGACTTTTGCTTAGGTCTAATTATGCTGGAATAATATTAATGATATTTTTGTTTAGAATTTATATTTGTGACTAAAATATTGTAATAGAATGTCTATTAATGATGAAATTTTTGTAACACCAACAAACTTTTATAGAATATTTATTTATGATAATTTAAATGCCGTCATAATTGTGATAAGTCGGATTAACGGCAATATTTATATTAGTCCCATTAATCGTAATTGTGTTAACTTCGATCAGTTTATTCGAAATAAAAACATGATATACATCCCTTTTTCATACGTTATTAAAGATTCAAACATTGTGAATATCCGGAAACGATCTCTATTGAAGTAATAACTTTTTCGTGTTTGTTGCCCTCATGATAGGATGAGTCATTTGTCAGTTTTCCTTATATGGATAATTGGGACCTAATTTTGGTAAAATTATGATAATTTGCATTCTAAAACTTACATTTCATAGCAAGAATAACCATATATGTCACGTACAATATATATTTGACATCAAAATGCAATACACAATTCGGTTCAATTATGACATAACGCACAGCGTGAAATTAAAAACGGCAAAATAATCATCTCGTGTTAATAATCGGTAACCTTAAGCACAAAACCTATAAAAATTGTTTATCTATTTATATTTATCTTCCTGACATTTTTAAGATACAAATCATATGATGTCAAATTTCTATTAATACTATTAGCTTAGATACTGTTGTTTTGTTCAACGCGTTTCTTCCTCAGTTTTGAAGAATAAATCAAGGATTTATAATATTTCCAGCGATTTTGTTATGAAATATAAAGGTTATGTTTAAACAAATATCTTTAATACTGCTGTCTAATTTGGTCTTCCGAAAATTTTTATTAGCGCCATTCTTTGGACATCATTAAAGACACGCCTTATCATCTTGATGATCTCAACATAATGTTGAGCATAGTGTTAGTGTTCTAAACATCCGATTTATTTCTTCTAACTTTTCCAAGAATTTGAAGAAAGTAAAGAAGAGCAACCTTGTACAAACATAATAGAAATGAACACTTATGTTGAATAAAATCTGTGCGAGTCCTGCAAGAATTGAGATTTGAAGGATATTTCGGCTACAATAGTAACTTTACGGAGAATGCATAGAAACGATTTGCACACAGTTCATTTACAAAGCTGATAGCATTGTCTGATTTACGATTAAATCTAATTTAAACAAAACAAAACAAAACAAAAAAAAAAGAAATAGAAAAGAAAACAAAACAAAATAAAAAGAACTACTAAGAAACAAAACAATAAACCCCATAATTTACAACACATACTCTTGCTATCTCTTTCTCTATTAACTTTAAATTATCAACAGGAACGCCTGACTACTCAAGTTGAGACAGGGATAAAACAAGCTTAAACTACGAATGTCAACGTAAATTTAAATTACAGGCACAACTATATTTGATGGTTCAATATTTATTTAAATACAACTTTTAGACACAAAATTATTGGAGTAGTCTTCATTAGGCATAAAGTTGTATAATTTGTATTGCACTTTGAATATGATTGATTGATTGGATGCTTGCATTTCTTCCAGCGAGTGGTATTTCAGTTATATTCAGGTCGAGAACAAGTAATGGACAAAACATTTAATGCCATTAGAAAAGTATGGATAGGGGCGGAAACTTTAGGATTTTGGTAGCGGCTACAACGAGCCTACTCTTATCGACATCTGCAAAAGGAATCTTTATCGTGCAAGCAGCGGAACATTCTCCAAACACATTACCCACTGTAGTGCGCAGTCAGCCATTTCGTATTATGACTAGACAAACACAACAAGAGGGCATCCCCTAAGCGCCGCCTTTGGACGCGCTGGGCAAATCTGTAGGTCGAGCATTGTGAACCCTCCCATCATGGTACCAGCACTCTGAATATGGTTATTCTGAACATTAAACATATGAACCAGTCAAAATTTTGTTATATGATAAACTTTATAAATTGCGACTTCTAGATTAGTCAATAATTTAAATTAGTCATCCGAAAGAAGTAAAAAATAATAATTACCCTTCTCATTTTTGGCCATAAATGCTGTATTCGCTCTCTCAAGATTTTGAATGGTAATATTGTGCAAGGCAAGAAAATCCTGACTCTTGGCTTGTTTGTTCACACTAAAATCATGCGTCCGCGAACTCTACCGTTTGCTGTAAAATACGATCGTCAATTATTTGCTGAATAGTTATCAAATTCTAAAATGTTCTCCTGTAGCTCAAATGTTTTTTTATGATGTTTAACTTATTATCATATTCCAATGTCATGTCCCTTTGTCTCGATGCATTTTTCAGCTGCCAGTGTTTTGTTCCTGATATCAGAGAGTTCTCCTTCCTGTATCTTATATGTTTTTATTAAAACCTCAAACTTCTGTTCTAGTAATGTGTACTCAAAAATTGGTTTTGGCCATAACACTGACTTTGTAAACATTGAAAATCAGTAAGGTTTTTTGCAACTGAGAAGCAAGCAAATGTGTTGTCCATATCCTGATGTAGGCTAACCGTGTCGAGACGCGCTTGATCCGTTTGGGCTTGTAAAACATATTCTTTTTGCTCTTATAAAATTATATCCTGTATCTCAAATGTTTTATTCTTTATGATGCTTAACTTATTATCCTGTCCCAATGTCCCCTTGTTCAATGTCTCGGTGCATTTCTCAGCTGCCAGCGTTTATTCCTGAAATCAGAGAGTTCTCCTTCCTGTATTATATATTTTGTCAGTAAAGCTTCACACTTTTGATAATGCGTACTTGGTTGGTTATGACCAATACACTGTGAACTTTGAAAATCAGCTAGCTTTTGTTGCAATTGAGAAGCAAGCAATGCCATTGTTTTGTCCATATCCTGCCGTAGGTTAACCGTGTCAAGACGAGCTTGATCCGTTTGGGCTTATAAAGCATTTACTTTTTGCTCTTTTTCGTTTTCGATACTCATAAAATTCTGAAAGTATCAATGTTTAGGAGCTTAATAACGTTTGATTTGCGGATGCTTTCGCAGTTTTTGGCTCGAACAGAAATCCATGTGTCACAACCAAATGAAGCACCGTTATAATAGCTTTTGTCAATATAATAAATTACGACATGGGGTATCACCTAACTTGCAATAATGTTATAAAAACGGATTATTTATTATGCAAAACAAGTTTACTACAGATAACACTGTCTTATTTGATAAAATAACGTTGTAATTTAGCTGTATTAGCTGTATAATAACGCAGATAGTCAAAGTAGCTCTTGGTTGTTTTATGACATTTTGTGGCGGAAGTTTGAATGCCGACTTTGAAATTTAAACTGGCAGTCAATGTCAATTACCGTTGCCACCCGATCGGGCCAGCGATCAACTGAAGGTATCAACAACCTAGATACCACCCAAAATGAAATTGTACGTAGAATTTGCTGCTTCTGCATTAAGCATAATGACACAACTTATATGTAAACATCAGTCCGGATTTCGTCCAGGATATTGTGCACCAAGTATTAGAACTTTATAATAGTATATTTGACTGATTAGGAAAAAAGGAAAATAAATGTTTAGTTTTCTGTGATTTCTCTGAGGCATTCGACATATTTTGGCATAAACTACTTTTATATAAAATGACATCATATGGAATAAAAACAAATCTTTGAAATGGTTTGAAAGCTATTTAAATAGACGACGCCAAAATGCCAAAATGTAACCAAAAACAGTGCAATGTCGACACTTTGTAATATTTCTGCAGGAGTACATCAAGGATAAGTTCTGGGTCCCTAACTATTTATTTTATATATTTATATTTATATGATATCTCTGAAGGAAAAAGAGATTTCCTTGACAAGACTATGTGCATACAACACTTCATTTGGATGTTCTGGATCATATTTGAATCAGATTCAGTACGTCATTCATCATGATCTTACTGAGGTGAACCAATGGTCCAGAAAATGGCTTAGTTTCAATCCTAACAAATATGATATATTAATGATATCCAACACGGTAATTCCCGATCGTCAATTTTCCATGAATAATCAAAATACTCCTATTCTAAACAATCATAAACAACTAGGTATTACTCGAAGCTGTAAACTATACTAAAGAAACAAGCTTTTCATTTAAAACGCCCTGCTCTGGTTCAACAACTTACACTAACATAATACTTGTGTATAATTTGCTTTTCATAGCGTTGCTTTAATCCTTGATGGCCTATATTGGTATCTGGTTGTTAGCAGCATACGGATCTCTTCTTATATCATTCACGCAATCCAGAAACAATCAGACTATTAATTCGAAATTTGGTGGTCGACATGCTTTAAATAACATATTTGAATGTCACGTTCAGAAATTTGTCAGATATATCGTAGTGACCAGGTTTAATTGCGTGGAAGAAGTGAGAGAACTAGAACAAAACCCCAACCTTCGGTAGGAAAACAATTATACGACTAGAGTCGAGCACACCCTGTCCTCAGTGATACTTGAGCGTGATCAATAGTAAATGGATGAATACCTTAACCACTTGGCCACCTAGCTCCCCACCCCCTTGAAAACAAAAAAACCCACACAATTCCATGACACAGTCAGTTTAAAACTCCTAAATGAAATAATGCTTGGCGGATTAAGCAAAACTATACCTTAAAATTTATTTTAACTTTACAATTGTTATACAAGACGCCCTGCTCTGGTTGACAGTCATTTGGGAGTCAATTTGTACCCACATAGTATCTCCTTTTTGTAGCACCAGAGCTACGACCTCTGTGTTAGAGCGCCACCCACTTTCATTATCGTAAACCCTCGAGACATAATTACCGTTTTTGTAAATGTTAAATGTTGAAGCACTAGCATCAGTTCCTATATACACGGAGATATGATAAATTCCAGGTTTATCACAAATAAATTTGCCGGAGTTCTGAAATTCAGAGATATTCATAACGCCTACATTAGTGACTATGTCAGTAAACTTGATGATCGATCCACCGGGTAAAATCTGTGTATACGAAATATTAGAACATGAGGTCAATGCCACTACAAAGAAATAAAAACCATTTTTTTTATTTTACAAATATACATAACAAATAACAAACAACCTAATAGAACAAACTGACACATTTAAATTATTGTATTTTATGTATTTCTTATACATGCATTTAAAAAAAGGACAAACATCTTTTCATTTAGTACAAATATATAGCTACAAATTAGTATTACATACATTTTGTGTTGTGGATCAATGAATATTGTTTATATTGTCAATATAAAGTTTATCAGTTCAGTCTGATTGTATTAAAATCAAGGAAATAAAATTTCTATTAGTAAGAAGAACATTATCAATTATATCACGTTTTTTAATATTTGTCACTTTTGTTGTATATTTTTTTGACAGATGTCGAACCGAGGTTTTATTAGTTTAATGGTAATTAGTAGTGGTTGCGGACAAAACTATTGTGCTAACTATGTAATAGATCTAGCCATCAGCCATACTTATCAAAAGAACAAGGTGAGTGCAAATCTCTTACAACTGAAGGTTATAACAAACTACCCAACACAAATAAAACTCTCAAAAAGGATTACAAATCAAAGTCCACGAAACCGGTAAACACGAGAACCAACAACAAAAAAATGAAGTAACTACAGCAATGGTCCTGATTTGGTACAGGCATTTCAAAAGAAATGGTGGATCAAACCTGGTTATATGGCATGCCATACATCCCGCTTCCATTACTGAAGTGTGTTGATGAAAATGGTTGGCTATCATACACAACTAGTCAGTAATAGGTGTATCCAATGATCATCGCAGCAGAATCACTATGTACTGAATTCAAATATGTGAAAGACTTTCACTTTGATTAAAATTAAACGAGTTAAGATGAATTTTAAGCAGATAACAACAACCAAATTAATTTAAAAAAAATACACACTCTATTTACAAAATATATGTTTTAAAGGGTTTTTCTTAGCAATCAGTGCTTAATCTTTTAAATTTGTTTTCCTGACCCGTGACTTTAGACTGTTACTCATCTCCCCATCTACATAACAAACTTGTCAAGCGATCAACAAATTTTTGATAGATTCATTAAACTCGTTTGCTTTTAACGCATTAATAGTCATCAAATAAAACATAATCGCGATGTATTATAAATTGGTATGTATTCTGAAAGAATGCTTTACTTAAGTGTCTTTACTACAGAAAAAGTTATTAAATTGTACTGGAGAAAATAATTGACATAGTTACCTTCCTTATTTTTCTCTGTTATTTGTTGTTGTAGATGCATACTAGTGGAATTGAGACCTTTTTCTAATTTTTCAACTTTTATGTCCATTGCAGTATTCGCAATATCTAGATTTTTAATATTATTTTTTATCTCCTTGGTTATATTGTACAGGGCCAAAACATCCTGGTTCCTAGCGTTCTCCTTCACACTTATGTGTAGATCTAGTGTTTGCAAACTCAATGTTTCAAGTTTTTGCTGCAAATTACAGACGTCAACTGTGTTTAGTTGATGGTATTTTTCAAAATTCAGCGCTTTATTCCTAAGGTCTGCCATCTCACTCTCCTGCATGGAGTATCTGTACAGTAGGGTGTTAAAGTTTTGTTCTAATTTTGTGTATTTGTCTAACTGTGAACTAAGCTGATTTTCGAAATCGTTAAATTTTTGTTGCAACTGGGATATCAGCAAAGCAAGGGTTTTGTCCAAGTAGTCTTCAGGATTGCCTGTATCAAGACGTGCCTTCTCAGGTTGTACTTGCCAGCTATCTTGGGTTTGTGTGGATAGCGTTCTTCCCTGAGAAAATTCTGAAAGTGTCGGGAATGGCACACTCGATTTCGTAACCCTTCCTAAAATTTTCGAATTATTTGATTGCCGAAGGAATCCATGTATCAGAACCAATTGTGCTAAAATAACGAATATTTTCTCAAACATCTTTATAAGGAACGAAATATTGCGTCATGTATTTTTAACAATCACGGTAGTTATCTGTTATATAAAACCCGTGATACATACATATAAATACCAGATTGGTAGATATTTAATCACGTAGTGTTCATATCTATAGATACAAACTAATGCAGACTGCTGTACACATTTTGTATAAAACATCTTATTGTTCTAAATTTATAACTTCTCTTAGTTTAGGCATTGTTTGTTCAAACTATTTACTGGGAAAAAGTATTTACCGGTGATAATTTTTTTTGCGTAGCATCTTTTGATCGGTTTTCGCGAAATACTTTCATTCTATACCTATGCATTTCCCACAACCCCACATATTTCTGTATGATGGAGTTTGCACCATCGGGCGGAAAGTCCAGATAATCTTTACTACACTCTAGACCTATAAAGAAACAGATAGTCAACGATCTAGCAAATAACTTTTTTTTAAATCTACACAAGCGCACAGGCGCACAAACTAACATATGTTTTCAAAACTAAACTGGACGGAGAGAATCGGCAAATTTGTGTGGTGCGATCGTTGGTTGCAAGAAGTTTGCAGTGGAATTGTGTACCAAATACAATATATTTCAAGTCACTGTTGATTTATTTGCTTTCGGCCTGAAAAAAAAACTGCTACACTGCTAGCTGGACGTCATGCAAACATTCAATTTTTCTAATGCATTCTGATCAAATTCCATTGACGTTTTTATAGACGTTATTAAGCTATTTGACGTAAAAGGACGTTACATTTGCATTATGCCATTAGTACTGCAGGGTTAGTTGAAAATAAATGATGCACTTGATCTGTTCAACTATGTATAGTTCCTGACTTTTGTTATTGTTGCTTTAGTTTATGATAACAATCAGAAAATGTAACGAATTGGCAATTCGGTACGGTTAAGCATATTGGTGTTATCGGAGTCATCTTGAAAAGGAATCCAGGTTAAAAATAAAGTAAAAAATTCTAATATGACTTGCCTAAAATGCTTTGAGTCCACACCAGGTGTAAAACGAGTATATATTCCTAATCAACTTCATAAACGATCAACACTATTTACGGCGACCTCATAGCAAGAATTTTCACATATTTTAACGAACAAATGTGTGTCTTAAATGGCCGGCAAGTCCTGCAACTAAAGATTGCGTTGTTAAAAAATTAAATACCGGGTATATATGTCCTATTAGAATCGAAATCATTCATTGGGGCAAGAATATATACTGATTTTACCACGGGTTTGCCCTTTATGCCCACATGAAGTGTTGGTGATTGCAGCTCTGCAACATATAAGTTAGCCTTCCTATATTTCTTGTGTAAGTGAGTCTCGAATGGCATATGTTGTAATAGATTGGGGAAATTTTCTCTAGGTCATATACAAATAAGTATGTATATTTTAGGTTCGTCAACTGAAGAAGCTATCCATGCAATGGAAATAACATGACATATTCGAAAAGTACATTTTGATGATGATACACACATTGTAATAAATGAAAATAGATTGTGTGTGATACACATTAATATCAATATTTAATTTGGGCTGATGATAGCAATGACATATTTGATAAAATTACATTTTAATATTAGTTACTAGCATTTATAACGAATCAAAAATCCGTAATACCGACTAAAAATGTCAATTAAGACATGGCGAGGGAATAGAAGGGATATCGTCTACCTAGGTCCAAAAACCCTTGTTTGAGTGGCTTAGAAGTAAACAGCAGAGAGCGGTCTAGAAAATAAGAACACTAATCTCAGGATCTAGCATTACGTATAATTGTTAAATGTACACACCATGCAATAGAGCTGCTGCAATAAACCGGAAGTTGACAATTGGAAAATTGAAGTTTGTTGTATATAGGATATTTACTTAACCTACATTAATGGGACGCACACACTGATACCTGTTTTATCCGAACGGTTTATTGATGTTTTACTTCAAGAGGAAACGCACCCTTTTGTAATAATTATTTTCCGCTATTAAACTGCTACCGTGATTTTATAAACAATTCTTCCTTTCTTCTTCGCGATTTAATTGACATTTCTACAATACCTGATAAGTAAATATCTTTTCGTATTTATGTTTGTTTACGCGCCACTCATGTGTAGTTATTTAAAGAAAAATAGCTGCTGTTCTATTATATCACGCTGAAATTATCTAATTGACATGAACTGTAATCTAGCCAGATTATAAAATAGAACATGTCTAAGTATGTGAATATGTTATACTGATTCGATTGTTTGCTATCATGTGACTTATATTCATGTTTATCTTGCATGTCTTTCTTATCGTTCGTGACCTTACACTAAATTTAACAATAAGTAACACAGCTGGTGACTGACCGAATTTTGTCATATGTGTTCGTGGCTATTCATCTACTATTTCTCATAGGCGCGTAAATACTAGTTAGATATGATTCCGATTGATAACGTCGTATTCTCAACTAGGACACAGACTGCCTACTTCTTATTAAAAGACTTAAATCATGCTATTTGAACATAGGCCGAAAGTGACATAAATCATAAGTAGCGTTTACAAATATGTCTAAATTTGAACCATATAGCAGTGGCTGTGTTCGGTCTTATTAGTTAATAACTAATTTTTTATACTGTCTCTTATAGTTCTTATAGTTGTAGTGATATGATAAATTTTTCCTTGGTATATTTAATAACATTCTACTGAACCAAGTTGACAAGTATTTGCAATGCTTCTTTAGATTGATGCGACAATTCAAATAATACTGCAATCACCAAAAATCCACAGTATTTCTCTTAACAAAATACTAATATCTCTAATTAGTATAAGACTTTATTGAATTTTTAAGAGTATTCTACTGTGAATTGTTTGATTTTAAAGCCGGACGTAGCTTCAAAATAAGCTTGTGTTATCAAATTCTTTATTATTTGAAATTATATCATTCCTTATCTGGGACAATCCTTATTTCTACTCACTAGCGCCCTCATTTCCCCCTTTAATACCTAGATATTTCTCTTAGAGACATAGTATACAAATGCATATGTTTGGACATAAAAACTACTTAATCTCTTCATCAAGACGTTGATCTTTATTCAGACGATTCATTGATTTGTCAAACAATTCGCTAAGCATTTTTGAAATCTTCATACTATTTTTTCAACATACGAATCAGTTTGATTTCTTTTCAAGTTTTGTGAATCTATTGTATATTCGATTTTAGCTAAAAAGAATACTGACATTCTACTTATTTTTCTGTCCATCTCCATACGACAACCCATCATGCGTTAACTTGTTACAGTTGTATACGGTTTACTTTTTTACTGTGTAAGGTCATATAGAGGTAAACCATAATGTTTTTGTTCGTTTCTTTAACATTTTCTTTAACATGGAAAGGTACACAGCGAGAATCCCAATCTTTGGAATGAAAGCCAAAGGTGTGAAGACTCAATTAACCAAATCCTATGTAATAATTACTGTACATAATTTTAAGCTACAGACAAAAAAGAATTGTAGCTCTGCTTCATTTTAGCACACAAATAAGAAATTCGAAAAAGTCACTGTATTCTTTACTCTAAGATCATTTAATTTGTAAAATTGTAAATACTACTGGCAGTTTCTATCCATACCATATCTCCATCTTGAAGTTCTGAAGCAACGATTCCAGTTTTTGTGCGCCAACCTTTATTGGAATCGTAAATCCTATTTACTATGGTACCGTTTTTCATAATATAAAATTGTGATGAACTATCTTCAATTTCCATCTGTACAGAAATTTGATAAATTCCAGCTTTTTTAGGAATAAATTTCCCGGAGTTTTGAAATGCAGTCAAATTGCTAATTCCAGCAATTGTAACTACATCATCAAATGTAACGATCGATTCAGATGGTAAAGTTCGTGCCGACAATGTACATGATGTCAATACCACTAAAACGAAAAACAGGGAAAACATAAATTATATATCAAATTATTAAGTGTATCCCGGACAGGTTAAACTTGCAGTGCTTTATTATATAAAAAGAAGAACGCTAAATCTAAATTAAAAAGCGATTCAATAAAGTGACCTGAATATAATTAGATGAAGGTTGGCTGGTTAATTGAATGGGATTTAATTTTCAGCCTTTCTTTAGGTATACCGTTGCGTCCGTTTCTTATTAATGGGGAAATTAGTACCTGAAAAAATTCCAATCTCTTGAAATTTGATAGTCCCTGTTAATTTAGATTATAGATCTGTGAGAACCCACAACTTCAGTGATGACAGGCACACGGCTAACTACCTTAACCACTAGGTTACCAAGACACTTGTATATATGAAAGACACATAATTCATCAACAGAACAGAAATGCTGCCTGAAAATTATATTTAGAATTCAACATAATACTAGTGATTTGTGTTACATTTTCCTAAACACTTAGTTGGTTACAGTTTAATTAAACAAATTTCATTAAAACATGTTTATTTAAGATTTAGTTCTGAAGACAAAAAGGGGGTGATATTGTTTTTATCAATTCTTTTCGGGTACCTAAATCAACATTAATTAAGTGAGTGATTGACAAATTAGCTACTACATGAAACTGTGCATATTTAAATAAATTGTATGTTACCCTCTTCACTGTTTTCTGTGACTTGCCCTTTAATCTTCAATATAGTTTGATTAAAATCCCATTTTAACTCTTCAACTCTCATGTCCATTGTAGTATTTGCGCGTTCGATTTTTGTATTAAGCTCTCGGTTTAGTTTTCTAATATTATTTTGTGTCTCAATTGTAAAATTGTAAAGTGCAAGAAAGTCTTGGTTCCGAGCGTGTTCGTTCACACTTAGATCGTGCGTCTTCGAACTTAATGAATTTACTGTTTGTTGCAAACTACGGATATCGCTTATTTGTTTAATATGTTTTAATTGCTGCAAGTCTGAATGTTACTTTGTAGTTCCAATGCTTTAGTCTGTATGTTTTGTAATGTTATATCTTGTTTAATAGAAGCATTGTTCAATGCCTCTGTTTCTTCTACAAAGCTCACCGTTTTATTCCGGATGTCAGACAGTTCGTTTTCCTGTATAGCATATTTAGACAATAAGCCCTCGAACTTTTGTTCTAATATGGAATACTTGTCCAATAATAAGTTATGGCTGTTACATTGACACTGTGAACTCATTCGATTTTGAAAATCAGTTAATCTTTGTTGCAATTGGGATGAAAGCAGAGCAAATGTTTTGTCCATATCATGTCGAAGATTAAACGTTTGAGTTTGTAAAGCTTCTGCTGTTTGTTGTTGTCGCTTTTGATACTCATAAAATTCCAAAAGTATCAAAAACGGGGAACTTTCAAGTGTTTGACCTCCTGGTGCGTATTGAGTAATCGATTCCAACAGAAATCCATGTGTCACAATCAAATGAAGCAAAGGAAAAAAATACGTTTATAAACATAATAGTAAGTACAAAAGAATACCTTGTTTACCTTTAACAGTAAATTCACGTTAAACTTTATGCGAGATATGTTTTATCAAAGAAAGATATAAACCAGGAAGTCAGATTTAAATTAAACAAAAAATTTACTGTTTATAGTTATCCATGCACTGTATATGTAGTGTTATACTGGCTTAAAAATAATGTTTTTCAACGCCTATTCATCAATATCTAGTAAGATAAATAAATGAGAAACGACGAACCTATTTGGAGGTATTAAACAAAGGAAGGAGAACGAGAAATTTAATTCAGGATTCTGCAGATACAAATTTAATGAAGAAGTTTCAAAATTATCAATTGAAATACAATTTGAATAAAAGACGTTAGAATCTAAAATAAAGTATTGAAAACATTTTTTAGATTTAATATATCATTGTCACACAGATTAAATGTAAGCGGACGTAGAATTTAGTTTTTTTTGTGGCTATAATGCGCCTACTTTTTAAAAAAGAACAAACGTGGTCTTTGATCGGACAAGGATCCTGGCACTCTCCAAACACGTTATACACTATTGTCCTTGGTCAGGCTTTCCGTTTTACATCCTGAAAATTGCAAACAAAAAGGCATACTGTATCGTCCACATGTAAAAGCATTGAGCAGCTCTGTGGGTCGAACCATAAAACAATTCCTAGTACCCAGTCTTCAATGTGAATTCCGGCTTCAATTGATGTTAGTTCAATTGATAGAAATAGCCCATTTAAACTTTTTGCCAGGTGTACAAGCACGTTTTTAATAGGCAACATATTAAAAAGTATTTTCTCAGACAAGCTTTCATTCCAAAACGTTTATAAATTTGACCTTGAGGTTAAAGGTCAAGGCAGAAAAATTCTTTGTGAAAAACTGAACTAAGTCTTGCCCTGACATACTGAAGTCAAAGAATTGATGAAATTGACAGAAATTTCTGTTTTAAAACGTACAATAAATAATCTTTATATGTCATCACAGATAGTTTAAATTACTAGATGAAACGCGTGTCTGGCAAAGTAAATTTAATAACTTTGATATAAACTTTGCATTCACGCATAGTACTTTATTTTATTCAACTTACAACGGTTATTGAAGAACTGTAAGTGTACCTGAATAATTCAATTATAAACATTTATCAAGGGTGTGCTAATATTTTAAAAAACCAATTAAATTACAAATTTTATAAGTCGTTTTCCTTTTAATAAATATATGAAGATATATATAAGAAAATTGAGCATGCAGGAGATGCGAAACCAGATTGAAGCGACATGATCCAGCAAACTGTGCCAATGAGTTGTATATCCATCTACAGCCTCTTACGCCTCAAGAGAAATTTCACTCTACATTTAATATCGCAGTTTAATCTGCTTGACTCGGTTATGGGTTTGTGAACCACAGCGGGCAGAGTGTGTTCGATTCAAACCATAATTAACAGGTATTGTCAATTTTTGTTTGCCAAAATTCGTAGTTTTTAACCTGGCTCTATGACTTTCTCTCTAATAAAATCTGGACATGTTTAAAGGTTAAAAATTGCTGGCATAAAACGCCACTGAAAACAAAAAAGTCATAAAATTGATTAAGGTAAATGTATACTAGTGATTTGGTGTGAAAATGAAATTCTAATATTTATAGATTTTTCCAGTAGACAATTACAGAAAATGCGTAATGATGTGTTTGAACTCAACACATTTTATTTCAGTCCAAAATATATGTTATTGGCAATTTGTCGTACTATTCTCTTTGTTTTCGGAACAAAGATGCATGACATTCTATGACTTCTAGAAGTTACATTTTCCAATATACGGGAGTTTATGGAAAATCAGTGTATACCAGTCTTTTTATCAAACTTTAACTTTAAAACACAAATTGGCAACGTATTGCAACGATTTTTCAAATACTTTTAGGTACAAGATTTTAGTTACAGGATCCTTACTAATAATCATAATAAGAAAATACGTTTTACGTCAAACTTTATGACATTTTCATTCTAGAGTAGAACGGCTGGCATTCGTTTTCTCTCTTAAATTAATATATGTCAAACGTTCAACTAACAGGGTTGAAGTCTTATCTTGTAGGCTATAAGACTGATTAAACCTTCTGTTAGGTTTGTCGGACATTTTTATTATACCATTATTGAACAAAACTTGTAAGCTAAGAAGAAATTTAACGTCGAAGCAATTTTATTTGCAAATATGTTTCGATGCATCTGCTATTCGACATGTTGAAATCTCTAAAAAAATTAACGAGAAGGGTTACATATTCCCAAGGTGTAGATTGCTTTAGCCGGTTTTAAAAGTTGATGCTAATATCTCTTCAGCATTTTATTGATTTTTAGGTTCGATCTCCACTTATGAGTATCGATTAGGCAAAACGTGCGACTGACTTTATTTATTAAAACATATTTTCAGCTTCCCTTTGGAATTTTTCGACCTTTAAATGTAGCTAGATCCAAACTAATATATTTGTTAAGCAATAATATATATTTTGCCTATTATTGTATACATGCTAATAATACAAGTTGTCCGCAGCCATAATCCATTTATATAAGCAGGGACGTAGAAAGATTAGTAGTTATCTTTATACAGCGAGATTCCATTAAATATTAATTGATTTCTTGCTTGACCTACATTTCAATTATATTGAGGACGAGAACAAGTAAACAAGCTATAAATAAATTATTTTGAAATCTATTAAAGGGATTTTTATCGTGAACGGAGAGTATGCAAGGAATTGTCTTTCCACTATGTTCCGTGGCCAGAGGAGCGCATGAGATGGTACTTTTTCGCGTATTTGCATACAGCTCTAGTGTGATTGCGGTGTTTGGGAAATTTTTGTTGTTATTATTCATAGTATGAGCACTTTAGTACTTTTGGCGGATTCATGGTTACATATTAGCAGGTCAGTTATTTCCATTATATATCATTTCTTTCATTTTCTTATTTTAAAAAGTGTAACAGTCTTGTATGATAGTTTGATATATTGATATCAGTGAATAGCAGATTATTTTTAAATTTGTAAATTATCTATAAATTAATTCTGATGGTACATGCATATATATTTGTATTTTGCGACACAGCTTAAATATCATAGGTCGATAAGTATTATGATTTAATACAATACAACAGCTTGTCATATTTTTATCAGTACAGAAAGTTAACTTGATAACTTTTAGTTCATACATTGTTTTATACAGATACATAATTTTGACATACATGGAAGATGTAGAGGCCAGATATTGTTATTGGGGATATTTATCCCAAATCCTTTATATAATATATTGATTGACTGATTGGATTTTTGCTCTACATCCAACGAGCAGTATGTCAGCTTTATTCAGAACGAGATCAAGTTGACACACAATAAATCAAGGACAAAAATATAATCGTAAAATAATTCACATGTATTGCCGAAAGACCAAAATTAAACACACCAAAGTAAAACAGATGGCTTTTGAGAGAAAAATAACCTGACCTGTTTTCAATTCAGATGTCATGGGTAGTAAAACAATAGAGGTCGTGTAGTTTCATAGCAAGGTGAAATCAAGAAAGTTTTGATTTATCTGATTAAAATGACATATATTAATAATGGTTTTTACGTGTGCCATAAGAAAGAAAACACGGTCTTGAACTAAACAGAAAAATGACAAAGCATGTAAAACAAGAAGCTTTGTTCCTGTCATTATTTATTGAATGTTTGCTTAACGTCTAGCGAGCAATATGTCAGCTATATTCAGGCCGAGACCTAGTTAACATTCACTGGGAAATTTGATGAACCAACTGGAAGATAATTTTGAATGCCGCTAGAGCAGAATCGAGCATTGGTTAGGAATAAACAACTAGCTCTTTTTAGGCTGCAATTAGTTTACTCTTTATCCAAATCTACAAAAGGGATATTTATCTTGTAAAAAGGTGTTCCACTCTCCAAACCTGCTACCAATGAGGTTTGTTTGTCAGGCTTTCCGTATTAAGACTAGTATTAATATTATATTTGTATTTTGGTAAATGTATTGTTAAAGTGTAATCATCATTACATAATCAAGTAAATTTTGGACTATCTATTGATATTAAATTAGCTATAGCAAAAATAAACAATAATTACCTTCTTCACTATTCCCGTCGATTTGATGTTGTAGCTGCCATATGGGGAATTAAAAGCATTTCCTTAATCTCCGAATCCGGTCTGCATCGTAGTATTCACATTTTTACATGTGCGTTCTAATTTTATGTCTACCGCTTTTACAAAGTTTTGAGTAAAATTGTACGACCAACGAAATTCTGTGTTCGGGCGTTTTTGATTTCTCTTATATCATGCACTTGCAAACTTGCGAAAATAATAGTGTACACGTCTAAGGTTTTTTTCTGTAAAGTTTTGAGTTTAATGTCTTGTTCCAGTGCTCTGATGTTCAATGCTTCTGCACATTTTCCAAAATTCATTGTTTTACTTTTGAGGTCTTCCAATTCATGTTCCTGAACTACGTATTTGGTTTGTAAGGCTTCAATATTTTGTTCTAATTGAATGTATTTGTCCAACAGTTGGTTGGTGCCATTAAATTTGCACTGTGCACTCAACCGATTCTGTGATGTCGAAGTTTAACCTTATTAAGACGAACTTGATCAGTTTGTGCTTAAAAGACTTATGAAAAGTTGAAAAGGTATGGAGGAGAAGTAAATTAAAGATAAGAAAGAAGAAAAATTCAGGCAATATGTTTCCATTCCTAGAACGATAAATAACTTTAGAATGTTTTTTTATTACAAAACATTTAACCAAAGATTTTTCAAACCAATTACATGAAACGCGTTTCTGGCATCGAAAATCTTATAACCGTAATATAGCACTTTTCTTAAAATCACGCATTAGTATATTTAACCTAGAACGATCGTTCTTAAACTATATACGGTAAATTAAAAGCTATCATTGTTCTTTGTTTTCTGTGTTAAACATTTACTTAGCTTGTGCATTACTTTTTAAAAGCAAGACTTTAACAAATATGATACGTATTTGTTCCTGTAGTTTATCAATGATTAATGGCTACATCATGACAATTCAATTTTCAAGACCTCGACTTAAACATGCAGAAAACGTGTGTTGCAACCCGTTGGACAAAAGATTGAAGCGAGATGATCCAGTGGAGTTTTGTATTTGTACACTATGAACAACTACGGACGCTTCAGGAGAAAAAATATTTCACGTATCTGTCAACAATTACGGGATTACCGAGGGCAACTTGTGTTAGACTCCAACCTCATTTGACCAGAATTGCAAGTATTCTTGCTGAAGTAAGGATCCTCATCGGGTACCCCGGCTTCCTGCCCACAATAAAATATTGAGGATATGATATAGAAAAAACCAGAGTAAGAAATTTAGCTCAAAAATGAAAAACTTGTGTTAAACCCCATTACCAATACACAATATTAAAGTAATTGTCCTTTCTTCACTAACTTAGTAAACCATAAAAAATATGCATGTTTATTAAGGTAGTAAATATCCTAATATTATAGCTTTTTCCACAAGAAATATTATGAAATATTTCAAATTCTAATAAGATATGATGATCTGCTAAAACTAAAATATTTTTTAATTCAATTAGAATGAACGTAATTTGTGATGTTTTGTGGTTTTCTGTATGTTTGTAGGTCGCTGCAGCAAAACTACCGCAATTAATGAGATTTTTATAGGCTACATGTACCAGTATGCAGCAGTACACATATTTTTGCAACCTAAATATTAAATAACAGGTAAACTGTTCACACAAAAGTAGAAAATATTAATTGTTAAAAGATAATTATGAATATGTGCACTTAAGACCGAGTAAAACCTAAAATCTTTTCAAAAAGTAGAAAGCCTGGTATACGTTTTTATTCGTCAACCACTATGTTCCAGAAATGTGCCATCTACCTAGTTTTTTTACTTTTAAACTTTAATATAAAAAACTGATACTATAGCTGATTTTAGTAAATTCAGAGTTCATTGATCTTTATATTCAATCAAATAATACGTTCATGGACTGCTATTCCCATGTGTATTGCCAGTTAGTAATAAGACTTCGGTGCAGATAGTAACATCCTAATTGTTTCTAGTTCCTCAAAAATCTGAAAGATGTTTTAAATTCCTTTCCAGAGATGTAGATGGCCTTAAACAGAATTTAGATTTCTTTAACATTAATTTATTTAGTCATCTAACATGTCAGTTTTCATCGAAAGGGCAACAGGGAGGAAATTAGTAAAAGTATGAGCAATAAGTAGGAACAAACAATTTAGCATATTGTAGCAGCAAAAATGTGTCTTCTCGATTTTTTAATCAACAGAAATGTTCTTAAGCTTGCGCAGAGCATTCTAAACACGATAGACAATTTTGTCTTGTAGCCTGGCTTTCCTCATTTTAACCGGATATACCCGTATAAAATGAGGAGGGTTCAACATGTGAAATATTTTTTTTAAATTCAGGCAATAAATACGAATTAAATATAGAAAAAAAGAATTAATAAAATCAGTGAAAAAACGAATTTGTGGAAAAAATCCACAGATAATGACATACAAGTGTAATTGTCCGAACTAATATAAAAAACACTTCAAAAATGATAAAGAACATTAATTATATATTCCGTTTCTTGATTAAAAACAAAGGCAGGTCATAGTGTCTACATTGTATTGACTCTTGAACATGATTTTATAGTTTTTCAGGTGAGCAAACATTGCTTTATGCAGGAACAGAACATGTTTACATGTAGCCATACAAATATAGAAAAATACGAACCATGCTAAAGTGGCGGCTTAATTGTCATTGGTATTAAAAGAGGCTACTTGTTTAACCTTCATGGATTGTGATTTGTATCCAACACTGACAAAGAATCAGTGCAACTCGAGTTCAATTTATATTTAACATTTTGTTTAGTAAAGGGTTAACTTTGGCAACATGAGATAGCATCTAATATAGTGAACATAAATGATATGTTTATTCTCGTTTTATACTTTTATTTAATTAGAATACCTATGCAAACGTTTTCTTGTCATTGTTCAATAAAGGTTTGAATGGTACGTTCACAAAGCAATTACGATCCAGCAGATCGTTCTAGTACTCAGCAGAAAAATTTAAAATTAAATGTGAAACGTTTTACCGAATTGATGTTAGGTGCGGAATATAGTAGTTTTGATCCTTAGTAAGGCCAAACAAAGAAAGTATTACAGAGCATTATGAAGGTTAACAGCCGTTTTACTTCAAGATCATATCATTATAATGCGTCCAACGAACCACGAACATTAACTTTGGACATTTTGCTGCATTACAATTTACCCCAGCGTGTTGGTCAATTGAAACTTTGAAAAAATTGTTTTGTTATTGTTGAACCTGCTACAAATTGGCATTATGCAGCATAGCTTACTGTTTAATTGTATAAATCTGTTTTACTACAATCATTTTGTGTAATCTCTTGGTGGCTTGTAATTTGTAAATAAAGTTGAAAAAAACTAACATAGTTTTCTAGATATATCAAGAACAAAATCTTCGATTTTCATTCCGCATTTGTGGTTGTCGATTATTGCAAGAACACCAACATAGGAAAATTATGTTTATGATATAGCCAACTGAACGTTTCCACATGATAAAATAATGCTAGGTAAATATCAAACTAAAATTTATTTTTTATTTGATCTTTATAATTGTTATGCAAGACGCCCTCGTCCAGTCAATAATCATTTCAGTGTTAAGTTGTACCCTCACTTTATCCCCTTTTTGTAACTCAAGTGCTACAACGCTTGCAATAGAATGCCACCCAGCATTTTCATCGTCGTAAACTCTTGATACAGAGTTACATTTTTGTAAATTGCGAATGTTGATACACTTGAACTGGTTCCTATGATAGCAGAATTTTGATAAAGTCCGGGTTTCTCAGAAATGAACTCGCCAGACTCAAGGAATTCAGAAAAATTGTGAATGCCAACATGCGAGACTGCATCATTAAACTTGAGAATCGATCCACTGTGTAAATGCTGATTATTAGAACATGACGTCAGTGCCACTACAAAGAGAAACACACTAGTAAATATTAGGAAAACGGTAAAACAAAAACATTTTATATTCTATAAAACAAATAGTACAAACTAGTCTTCAAATTTGAACTTATATGTGTTGGTCGTAGAAAATCTTTTTCAATAAAGGACGTTCGAAAGATAAGAGAGGCGAATGCAAGTTGAATTGACTGTTATAGATGTATAGCAAATAAAGCATATTTTCGCTGCTTACGTAAATATGATTTTATGTTACAGAGCAAAGTTCAAGTAATACAAATAATAAGTTACAGTAAACATGTTTACAGTTTTTATGGAATGGCATTGTCATTAATTGAAACTTTAACATACATCCATTCAGTCATTAAATGATTCTTTGTATTATGGGGTGGGAACAAGGACGATAACTAATTGTTATAGGCAGAAACCCTGAGGAGGAACATTTCATGCCACATTTTCTGTGTCAATACCGGCGAAGACTGTTACTTCAAGTACTTAATGAATCCGAGCGAAGGCTATTTATATTTGACACAAGTTTAAAACCCGCGAATTAAAAAAAGTGTTGCGACTCACAAATGAAAATACTGTTTGCTTAATTTTTGTGTATGCTAATAAGATAACCGTGATTAATTATGAACTCTTTGTCCCGACGAAGAAATTCAGATAAATTTGTATATTTCCAGTTGACTTAATTATGGTGAAAATGAAATAAAAAATTAATCCTTTTATCTTTACAAGGATATTTAAACATGTTATTTGTATTGTATAGTTTTTTACTTGGTTTCTGCAATAATTCAACGCTTTATTTTTGCTAAAAGAAATCATATGTAAAAAATTCTCTGTTTAGCACCAATTGACAGTGGTTTATTAATAGATACCAATCTTAACCAAATTTTTTTCAACATGTAACAAGTCGACACGGTTTGGTATTCACGTAAGCAGGTGGGTATTTTTAATTTTTTGGGGTTTCTGTTTGTTTGATCAACAAAGCGGTATTATCTGGAAAAAATCCGACTTTAGTAAGGTGTCAGTTTTTAGGAGTATAATGAAAGACCAGATGCATACAAAATAGCAGCATGTTAAATCATTCGGTTTTTTTTTCATTTTTTCTACGATAATGATGCAGATAAGAAAGTGTTCTCATCTCGTATAACGAAATATTTTTCTAAGAAGACAACATTGTATATTTTGATAGTAAGGGGCTTGATGGCAGAGTGGTATTGAATTGTTTACTATTATATTAACACAACGTCGTGTAATATTGCAGTTGTGGCTTTATTCGCGACAATTGGATAAGGGTGCTTACCCTAATATATAAGGATTGTTAGTTTTGTAACCTGAGATTTGGGGTCATATGTACACTTTTTTTTACAAGAGCGCAAATACTTATTTCTATACGGCACTCTTAGTAATTAAGATCCTATGTGCAAAATATCTCTGAATTTAACCCCGAAACAGTTAAGTTGTATGTTGAACTTCACTATTAGTAAATAAAAAGAAAATGTGCGACAAAAATGACCGAAAAGTTTGGTTAAAATAATCATCAATGTATGAACACTAACATAATGTCTAACCGCTGTTTATTTTTTTTTAAAGGTTGGTTTTCCTGAACCTACTAAATATCCTACTAAAATACGATTATTTTCAACTAATAATATTAAATGCTACAGTCTTTTAAACCCAAGTTACAATCAAATGACTTCCTGTATTTTCTTTTGAATACTATTATAATGTTGTACAGTATGTAACGGCACATTGCAAACAAATGATTTAATATTGTTTTGTTGAGCGGCAATAACTTGGTAAACTATGAAAAATTATATAAATTATTTACATAACAGGTGTGGGCATTCTAAACATTTTATTGGTATATTTAGGTAAGCAAATTGTTAAAGCCTAAATTAGGCTTTTGAGAACATTTCAAACTAGCTATTAATATTAAATGAGCTCTTTATTATAATTACATTTTTCGCTATTCTCAGAGATTTGTTGTTGTAGCTGCAATATAGAAGAATTAATAGATTTTTCTATTTCTCTTACTTCGGTCTGCATAGTGGTATTCACACTTTTACTTACGCGTTATATTTTCATGTCTACTACTTTTTCAAGAACTTGAACATTAGTTTGCGTATTCTTTGTAAAATTGTACATGGCACAGGGCAAGAAAATCCTGACTTCGGGCGTTTTCGATCACTCTTAAATCGTGCATTTGTGAACTTTTAAAGTTTCTACTTTTTGCTGCAAAGTACTGACGTCCATTATCTGCTGAATATTTTTCAATTGCTACAAGTCAAAAATACTAGTCTCCAGTTCTACCGTTTTGTTCTGTATAGTATTAAGCTTAATGTCTTGTCCCAGATTCCCAATTTTTAATGCCTCTGCATTTTTACCAATATCTATAGTTTTATTTCTGAGGTCTGACAGTTCAGTTTCCTGTATAATATATTTGGATTGTAAGGCTTCGCACTTTTGTTCTAACTGAGTGTACCTGTCCAATAGTTGGCTGTTGCCGTTACATTGACAATGTGCATTGATCTGATTCTGAAACTCCGCAATTTTTAGTTGCATTTGGGTAGCAAACAGTGCAAATGTTTTGTCCATATCATGTCAAAGATTAAATGTTTGGGTTTGCAAAGCTTCCGCTGTTTGTTCTTGTCGCTTTTGATGGCTCATAAAACTCCGAAAGTGTCAAAAATTGTGAACTCTCTACTGTTTGACCTCCAGCTATTTTTGGAGTGACTGACTCCAACAAAAAATCCATTTGTCATCATTAAATAAAGCAAAGTCACAGCAACGATTACACACATAATTGTCAAAATTTTAACTCGTCTACCTACGACAGAAAATTCACGTTTTATGTTGAATCAAAGTAAGATATGAATCAGGAAGTCAGATAAACGTTGACTTTACGATTTAAAGTTACCTATGTACTGAAGTATTAACGTGATATGTTAGCTTATCTCAGTAAAAAAGAATTTGTTATCAAATCTGAATGTTATTTTTTCAAAGACCATTACCGTAAAACGAATTTTTTGGAGTCAGGATATTTGGCAGTATATGTTGATTAAATGAAGGTGTTATTTTTATAATCAATAACAGCAGTTTATTGGCAAATAACAAGTCTGACATAATTATAATAAGTCTGACATAATTATGTGTGAATAAAAATGTATACATTGTGTTTTAAAAAATGTACAATTTTAGAAAGGAAATGTACATACAGATGTTTACCCGTAATTTCCATTTACACTTACTTCTGTATTACCGGTATTTTAAGTCATTAACTTTACAATATTATATTACATTTGAGACTTTTGTGCAAATATTATTTTGTAAACCCAGGATAGAATGACCAAATAACGTGATTTACAGTGTCCCAGATAAACGTCTCCGCTCGTTTAATTGGTTTGGAAAGAAATTAAACTCTATCAGAGCAATTCTAGTTATATTAAAGACGAGAAATAAAGAAGCATTTTCAATTACGTTATCGTGGCATAGCACTCTCCAAATACGTTACAAAATATGATCCGCGGTAAGAATATTTTATTTACAGCATGAACAATTCCAATCGAACGCGCTTTATCCTGCAGTTGTGGACGCATCGTATTGGAAAGCTTTGTGGGCTAATCATTGTAAACCCTTTCAAGTAGCTATTCACTCTTTAATTGATTATGCAAAATCATTGCCCACTCCGCCTTGTTGTTGGGTGCAAAATGCGTCCACGCTTGATTAAAAACATTTTTATACATTATGGCTCAAACGGCTTACATTCCAACAAAGTAAATCAGATTAATTTGAGGTTAAATGTCAAGGTCTGACATTACGATATCGCAAACACCACACAATGGTTATTTACCGACAGATAAAGTGTAAGCATACGTGAGATATAAAAGTCGTTTCGCCTATACAAGGTTAGTTTTCAAAATATCTATAATGTAAGATAACCGGTTAAGGTATATTATGATAGTACAATTCAAGCTGTCTACCCTACGCGAAACATTATTCTACATAAAGAATAACATAATGGCAGAAAATACATTTAATTTTGTTGAAGGCGCAGAAATTAAGATATAAAAAAAAATCGTGATCGTATTTTTTTCCCATAATACTATTATAACGTACCTGCTTATGGAAATTGACAATGAAAGTTGGTTGAATACCAAAATTTATTACAAAATTTATGACTTAAATTTTCTATTGTGAATTTTCCGTTTTTGTGTGACAACATTCTAGCAGCTCTATTATATGGAATATACATCTTCCAACTTTTCAAGTACTCAATTTTTTTGTGCTCAGATTTCCTTGCTAGAGGGTGTCTGCTACCAAAAAAACCTACTTAACCCGGGTTTCACGGAGCAAAGATTTAAATCATCACTTCGAAAATTTTACGGTATACATTATGACTTTGTTGATTATTACGCAATACCCGTTTTAGTAATGATTATTGATTTATTCAGTTGTCGTAACCACTTTTTCTTCTTCTTACTGGATTATGACTAGCCCCAAAAATGGCTAATTACCGGATTTCAACCTTACATAAACGACGGTAGCAAGAGTTGCTTGCCCTTCCAGAGAACCTGGGCTAACCGGCTTTTTGTGGGGTTCGTATCACTCTGGTTTTGGTGTTTTCATTGTGTGTTTGGTTGTTTTGTTGTTGTCACCTCTTTTGTTTAACCATTGTTATGTTTGTGCCTGACTTATTGTCTATTTTTAATGACATGTAACTGGTAAATAAAAAAATCTAAACAATAATACCAAATTCTACACTGGTTAAAGAAATCCAGCTCAAACAATAACATTTTATATTAACTGAAAACCTTTGCAAGACACCATTCTAGAAAAATCTGAAACAGTATGTTTTATATTTAATTTGAATTTTATAATTATTACGCTTGACACCTTCAGCTAATTGATCATCATTTCGTTTTTAAGTTGTGCCCACACTATATTTCCTTTTTGTAGCTCAAAAGCTACAACGTTTGTATTAGAACGATAATTATCGCAATAACCATTTCTGTATATTTCATATGCTGATAAACTTGCATTGGTTACTATGAAGACAGAAGACAGAAATTTTGATACAGTATAATTTCCCGGACTATCTAAAACAAACAGCACAAAATAGTGGTCAATTTTAGTTTTGATATTATTATTGTAAATTTTCTTTCAAAGTAAGGGAGACTATGCGACTAAACAGAATTGAATTAGCTTTTATAAATGAAGTGAAAGTAAAGCATATTCGACTATTACAGAACGCAGTTCCTGTTAAAAACGTGCATTTATTACAGTTGACATATTTCAACTTTTTTGAGATGGCATTAGTTGCATCTTCTGCATAAATTCATTCAGTCTCTCAAGGATTCTTCGTAAAATCAAGAGTACTAAGCGCGGACCACAGTGAGTAACGTGCTTGGAGAGTACCACGCTCCTTGCACGCTATAGAGCCCTATTGTCAATGTCGATCAGATTATGCGCGTTGTAGTCGCTACAAAAGCTAAATTTTCGCCTTTACCCATACCTTTCCAAATAATTTTTCCGTTTTAGATTTTGATTCCTGGCTTGAGGTCAATACCAACAAGTTCTGTACTACAGCATAACGTGGTTTTTGTTTTTCTTTTCTTGGGAGAGATAGTCTGAATTTGACATTAGGGTTTAAATTGAGCACGAAATCGTCTTTTTTGTTGTGTCGACCTGTTGTATAGTACCTAGTATATGAAATATGGGAAATCATAGGATGTATTTCTGCTTGGGTTCAAATGAAAACTGTCACTATACAAAAAAACGCTATTTTATAACTAAATTTATACTTTACATTTAATTTCATCTTTACTTTAGCTATCGAAGAAGCCCTGCAGATAAAAATTACTACAGGATGATAAAAGCACGGTAAATCATCAATAAAAAATTGATTTATATTTTGTTTGATTTTTACAATGGTCATAAAAGGCGCCTTAATGTAGAAACTTTACATCTAACTATATGAGATGAACTATGAAAAGATTTTAGTTTAATCTTTTAGCCAGCAAGGCACACTACTATGTAGTGTTTCTCCGTGCTGTTTTATATTCTAATATGGAACACTCAAACTACTTACAAAGGTATACGTCTTAAATAAAGTTTGATGAATATGAGGTAATTAGAACGTATTTATTTGAACAACAAAAAGCATTTTCGGAGTACCTATGTGAATACCCTTTTTTAAGATTTGTGACACAGAATATCTTAAATATTCAAGTTGACACCATTCGTTTATTAAAATGCACGTCATGTATACAACGTTGTAAAAATTTTTGTGGTTTACCTTCCTGTCTGTTGTATTGATTGTAAAAACTGTAGCATGTTATTCAATGTTACATCATAAAAAAATAATTCCAGTGCAATATTGCCTTTTGACTCTATAAATTCCCCAAAAGTGTTCGCGGTTTCTTCAGTTAGTTTACTCTAGAAAGGAATTTACAAATATGGGTGATTGAAATAGTTTTATTTAATATATACTTATTATTTTGGCAACAAGAATGGAAGTACTTATGTCCTATATAATATTTCTTTTATTTGACAGGTGGTACTTAACTACTTTATTTTTTAATTTTAATCTCTATTTTTCAGCTTAAAAACGCATTTATGATAAACAATATCCTACAAAATAAAGGTTAACATCTATTCAATGTCTTTGAATTCCATAATTTTTTTTCTAATCTAGCTACTATGACGTGATAAGGAATTAAAGTGAATCGACAAAATTGGCCAGGACGAATGCTTTTTAAAAATTGTTGAGAAGAAACGCATACATTTCTACACAGCAAATCCATATTATGAAAGACGAATTCACTGGTAATGTCTGTACATACAGTTTCCTTATATCACATGTAGTGGTTTCAGATGTGCCACTGAAAAAAAACAAATGCAAGTAGCAACATGACTTGCTAGTTTTCACCTATTCAAGTAGTATAATGGTGGCTTTTGAGTGGTTTTCTTGATTTCAGGATAATTTGTACTAGCGAGTGACACTATTACTCCGGTTTCATTGTGGTCGTGTTACCCACTTTAAATGTCTTGTGATTGGTGTCTGTTTGTTTTTTTAATTTGTTGTACCCAATATTTTTGAGTCTGGTTTTATCTGTCGTTTTTCCGTTTTCTTCCATGCACAACAGCACATCAAGAATTTCACAACGTAAATCACAACTTCAAAATGGAACCCTTAACAAACATTCTATTTAGTTTATTCATTTCTTTACTTTGTGCTCTCTTTTATTCAATAATACGAATATTTAATCTAGTCGACCAACATTACTAGCTTTGCACAATGCCTTTATGTCACTATAATAGAACTTAAAAAAATTGCTCACCAAGTAAACCATAGACTCACTAATTAATTGTATTTATCTCAACATTTTTCAACAAATCTTTGTTTTTTGATTGCAGTGGGTGAACATAAGTGTAATAGGTGAAAAAATTAACAGTCTGCTTAAAAAAATCTCACCTACAGGTTTTTACAGACAAAGTAGATTGAAGATTATTGCATGAAAAGAAGGACAAAATAATTCTGGCTGGATCTCAAAATGTGTCTTTTAATTATTCAGTTGATTTTTACAAATGTTACGCAAGACGCCCTGTAAGAGTTGATGGTCATGTTAGAAGTAGCAGTTTGCACCCACAACGTATCTCCCGTTAGCAACTCAACAGCTACAACGATAGTGTTAGAACGCCAATTACTTTTTCCATTATCATAAACTCTAGATATCCTAATGTCATTTTTATGAATTTCAAATGATGATGTGACAGCACTGGTTCCTACGAAGACAGAAATATGATAGATTCCGGGTTTTTCACAAATGAACTTGCCAGTGTTTTTGAATCCAGAAATATTACGTAGGCCAATATTTGAGATTACATCTTTAAACATAATGATCGATCCAGATGCATACAGCTGATTATTTTCAATATTAGAACATGACGTCAATAGCACTACAAAGAGAAAATTGATATAAATAAATACGCATAAAAAGAGATTTGCAAATCTGCAAAACTTATAATTTACAAAACATGTCATCACATTTGACCTTATATTGTTAATGATTCTTTAGTTATACTTTGAAAAAATGGAGGATAACTGCTCATTAAGGAGAATTCCTAGATAACTTAATACAACGAACAAATACGTTTATGTGTGAAGTCCATGCATCTCGTGCTGAAATCTTAAACATTCTTGGTGTTTAGCTTATATTTTATTCATATTATTCAACTGTAATTTTATAATTCTAAACAGTGGTTTATAGCGTAAATTGAGATATTGAATTAAAATAACAGGCTACATGTTTTTTTTCAAATTTTAAATGCAAGAAGATAACACTATAAACCAAATGTTCTTATGTTAGTAGTTCATTTTCTTGCCGATAAAGATACAGGATTAGTATAGCCTATATCAATATTGTTTAATGAATTTAGTATGTCTTGCAACATGAAGGTAGAGAGATTTCGGAGTTGGCATTTAGTATCTGCTCACTGATGTTCATTTGTCATGAGGTTATTTCAAATTTTGAATAGTTTATGTAAAACAAATAATTGAAGATACCGAGGAGTGTTCAGTAGAGAATATTCAAGTACAGACAAAAACCACGGCTTAGCAAAACAGGAGACAACAAAACAAACCTTGGCACAACACAGAAACCAAAAACTGAGTGACACGATTCCCACTAAAAACCGAGAGTTCCAAGCGATGTACCTGCCTAGTCAGTCAGGAAAAATTCTGTAAATAGTCATATCTGGTGGTAGTCATAATCCAGTAAAAAGGAAATGTGGTTACGACAAACATAACAAATCAATGGTCATTTATTACACATTTATTCCGTAACGGTCAACCACGTCATACGAGGGTAAAAAAGTGATGATTTAAATCTTTGCAACCGTGAACCCATTGCTTATCAGACGCCCTTGATCATGGAAATTAGGATGTGAAATACAGGCTCTTGAGTACCTGATTAATTGGGAGATGTATACTGCATATGTAGGTGCTGCAGTTGTCATACTTCGGTCTTGACAGAAATATCAATTGATTTTTTTCAGTGATATAGAAAATGTGTAAATGTAATGCCCTGAAATATCGACAATTATTTTAGGATATTTTTCTTAGTTTCTTTTTAAGTATTTGGTATGACGTTTAGGAATTTAAGTGATTACATCTGAATCATTTGGAATTTAAATATTGTATGAGAGTGAGCGCCTATGGAGAGTTTTGATTAAACGAATCGTGAGTCTGGCGTAGTAAATTCTGTTAATGGTATCTTTGACGATATTTTATTGAAGAACATATTTATTACTTTTGCATTCAATTTAATATCTATATATGTCGTGTAGTTTCTAATGTCAATTTTCCATAAGACGAAATTCGACTTGTATTAATTTGGATCAAAGATTGTTGGGGAACTTAATTTTTAAAAACTTTCTTGATTGTTGTTTAACTTAAACATATTTTTTCAAAATCCTGAATCCATGTAATAACAGTATTCCGTTTTATATGTAAAAAAATACTTGGGCCCTTAAATACACTTTTTTTTTATTCTTCAGACTGGAATTTTTTTAATATTTGTATCAAGAAAACACAAAGCATGTATTGTCGTTTTTATTAAGAAGTGCATGTACAATAAAACATGCAAGTGTAGCTGATTTTGTTATGTCTTGAAATAAACATATCTTGTATGTATAATGATGCATTGAACAAGCTTTACGCATCTTTCTTTTATGCAGAATTATCCAAAAAATATTAATGAAAAGAGCAATTATGCGACATTATAATTGTGATCTTTGCGATTAGACCAATAAGTGCTATCAAGAATGCAATGAAACCAATCAGTGTATTGACGGATACATATAATCCATTAAATGTGTTATTAAGCAAATTGTGTTAAATTATATGTTTTCATTGATTCATTAGTTATTTTTAGAGTATTTTTTAATAAATATTCTTCCGTCTACATATCAAACGAAAGCGATTAATCATAAAAACACATGTAGTTCAAATAAATATATTTGAAGTCTCGTAAGAATAAACTGGGGTAGGACCACCAAAAACAGGGAACCAGTCCAGAGGTTGCACACAAAATTAGTATTATAAGATCCGTTCACTGTTGCCTTAGATTTAAATGGAACATGATACCATAAATTTGGAATTCTTGGAAAGCTAAATATTGAATAAAACTTGAAGATAAAGTTTACTTGTTTGAATAAAATATAAAAATGCTCAGAGTCAATTAAGGAAATGCACTCTTTGAAATTGAAAGTGAAAGTAGATTTTTAGAACGGACGCGCGTTCTTTGCTATATGCAATGAAACGTGGGGAGAAATGTTCACATATTGATGACTCGGTGCATATTGCTATAGGACAGAAGTCGCTTGATTTAAAATTAAGGTATATTTACACGACAAGTTTAAAATAGCCACAGAGTCGAAAAACATTGGCGGCCCTAGACAAAAGCATATTTTTATATTTGTAACAAACATATTTTTTGAAATGATAAAGGTTTCTGCAGTAAATAAATGAATCATCAACAAATAAACAGAACAAATATGCATTAAATTTTTAAGATGAATTTATATATTTCGTAATAAACGCCAAGTATAAAACAGTCACGTTTTTTGTATTGATTAATAAAATGTTGTTTGACATATTTATTCGTAAAAAGTATATTAATCTCGTTTTATCACTGCTCCTTTGAATTGTATCTATAAAATATTTCTTATAGTATGACATGTCACATCTTTATGTACTCTATTTTGTAATTTCTATATATTTTATATTTATTCTCTTAATAAAAATCTATTTATCTTTGCGGTTAATAATTTAAATATAATAAATAAATAAATAAAAAATAAATAAATAAATAAATAAATAATAAATAATAAATAATAAATAAATAAATAAATAAATAAATAAATAAATAAATAAATAAATAAATAAATAAATAAATAAATAAATAAATACTGTTTTAAATTACTGCACTTATTATATTTGCTAGTGATACCCAATTTTATATATAAAAATCCGTCAACTGCACAGACCGGAAGTTGACTAGACCGATTACAGTAATCATTCCAATCAATTCGTGTAATGGTTTTATAAAGGTCAATGAAAGAACTGGGAACGATAGGACCATTTGGAACAATTGGACTAATCTGACTGATTGGTCAATGATTGGTAACGGATTTATTACTACTCAGTTACCGTGGACTGATCGCTAAAACGATTGCGTGCCATTTCAAGTACAGTTATATATATGCTTACCCTTGCTGCTGTTAATGTCTTCTATCGTTCTAGAAAAAGTTTCCCGATATTCTTTCAGGGTTTGTTGTGTTGCATTTGCAAATAATTTTAATGCTTCTGTTCTGTTTATTTCAGATGCATCCATCGTTTCAAGTTTGGCACTAAGTTTTTCCTCAAATGCTAAAAAACATAGATAGGTATGTATTAAGTCGTACCATTACATTCGGCCCATGCAGTTCTGATGCTTATATCGTTTTAGTTGTTTTTTGATTATATAATGCTATGTAATGGTCTAAACATTTTCCCCAAAACAGGAAGTTATCACTTAGTGCTCATTTCGCTTTAAACAATAAAAACTTGACATCGTGATACATTTCTGTGAAAAATACCATACAAACAAATAAACATACCACAAATCGTAATAATTTTTTATATTCATACTAGATAGAACTCGTGAATGTTTTACACCCGAGAAACGAGACGAAGCTCAGAGTCTCCACTTTAAAAGTGGCGTATTGTCTGGTAATGATTGATAGTTTAATAAATACAATTTTCAACTGCGATGATACTAGAACTAACAATACATCTTTGAGATTAAAAGGAAATAAAATTTACCAACCTTTCAAATCATTGTCGTAGTTTGATTTTAGATTACGGGATAGGTCTGACAACTGCGCATTCGCAAGAACCGTTTGACTTTCTAATGTTTTGTGAAGAGTATCTAATGCTGTTTCAACATCCTGCGTTCTTTGTTTCTCCTTTTTCTCAATTTTATCCATTTTTGATTCAATAGTTTCCTCCCATGCTTTTTCTTTTTGCTCGAATATATCTATTTTGTGTTCGAGTCTGACCAGTTTTTCTAAGACTTTTTCCTCAAAGTGAAATTTTGAGCAAGATGTAAATGTGTTAGATTCACCTATTGTAAATGCTAACGCGCCAGCAAAGTTAATAAATATAACCACAATTTTATACAAACACATTATTAGCGATTTCTTCAATACGAACTCTGACGTCAACAATGCATCGACTGCAAATAAAGTGTACACGGATTTAATCTAATTTATAGTTCGGCAAATACACTCATCTGTAAAAAATATACGTGTAAATGATCTGGTTAGCATTACTAATAGAAAGGCATGGATACTAATACTGAATGAAACAGAAAACAGAATGACTCTGTCAGAAGAGAGAGAAAACAAACAAAATAACGTTAGAATAGGATTTGGAAAACAACTTAAATTGTTTCATCTGAACTTATTTGTAAAGCTATAAATTGTCTGACAGTCAAGTAGACGAATTTTCGGTAAATTATCAAAACGGTATCGTACGTTGTGACATGAAAAAAACTTCACAAACTTCTAAATTTACAGGAATATAAAAAAATTTACAAATATAATATTGAAGTACATAAGCAATGGTTTAATTACTACTAAAAAGCGGAAATAAGATATTGCAAAGTTACTGTAAATTACTGGCGTAAACAAATCGTCTTATTGTTGTTAGCATCATTAAACGTTATACGAAATAGTATACAGTTTATGCTTTATTCTTTAATTTCTTATTATTTAATATCACACAATTTGAGGAAATAAATGTTTATTTGTTTTAAAATAAGGTTCGTCAAATAAAAATGTATCAAATGTAGACAGAACATTTTGTTCTTTCAATAATGTGTTGATATCAAAGTTTTCCATGAGAATCTGCAATCATTATCTACAAAATGATTGGTCTGGTGCTGAAGAAAATTCATATTGCAGAACATTCGAGTTTCACAATTTTCACCACTAGGATAGAGAATGAAATAAAACTTTAATGAAATCAATTCTTCAAATAACAAACACTGTTGCACTGTTGCTTAATCTACCTAATTTTATAATATTGCAGTGAAAATTTGTTTTATAAATGGCGTGTCAACAATGGCGTTGTAAGTTCGAGAGCAACTTCAAACAAGGTGAGCATGCCTTCATAATGGACAGGAATCGCCAGTTTTCTTTTATAAATTTGGAACGCGTGCTGTGGTAGTAGATGTTAGATGATGTATTTTCAATGACAAATATAGATATTCCATAAACATCCTTTGAGATCGGTGAATAAACGTCAGTTTATCATAGTTAGGAATACGTCCTGTCACGTTTAAGTTAGTGCCGTGTATGACCACTTCGATCTGCCAAAACTGCTCTGCATCTCTTTAGAATTGAGGCAATCGATATTCTAAAATTATTACGTAGAGTTGTTCACTCTTTTTGTTGCAACATTTGACGGAGATGATTGACGGTCTGAGGCGGATGTTAGTGCAGGCGTTTATCCTGCTGGTCCCAAAAGCTTTGAATCGGATTCGAATCCAGTAATCTTAACCAGGAGTCGTAATGCGAGGTCGCCCACTTTTCGGGCGGTCATTGGTAGAGCCGATCTGCTGAAAAAGTTCACGTGAAAAACGTTAGCTATTAAGGCTATGCGTTTTTTTTAACAATATATGTATTAAATGAATGACAACCCTTTACGCTCTTATCTTTTAGAAATTTTCTTATGCACAGTATCATCCAATTCAAATAGATGTCCGTCTGGAAAATAGGATACAACCATCAGACGTTGTTATATGTGATCCGCATTTTTAATTTTAATAAGTTATTAATTTCAACATATTCTTTATATTTTGGCTAAACAAAGCACTGTAAATTGAATTCAATTTTTATTTGATTCAATAAAATATTGAAATGTTGAGACAAACTGCCTAATTCTCGATCATTGTTTATGCCCTAATGAAATATTATCGTTTTCTTTGAAACTATTTGTTTATTTTATTACACAGCGATAGTAATTCATTTTTATTGAACGATTTAAAATAGATTACAAATAATCAAATTTTATCGTTTTTGCATTTTGTTTATACGAATTGCAAGTGCAGCCTTGGTAAAAGTCTAGTTATTTCAATATTAAAATGTACTTTTTAAAATGATGTAATTATAAAAATGCCGTATACTAATATTGTCTTAACTTATTATTAAATAGAAACAAGTTATGGTTATTTTAAAAAGCTACTTTAATTTGGCTGTTATTCTGTTGCATTTGTTTCTATATACCTCTTCCAAAACTAGAAACGCAACACCCAAAATTTGACCACTAACAACTAAAATGGTGGGCTCGCAAGAAACTGCGCCTTAGGTTGCCATATTGTATGTCTAAAATATCAACTGGTGTATATCAACCTTAATTATCCTCTAGACAGCGAGGACGTTTTAACAGTATAAATGCTGCCCGCAATGAACCTCTGTAGAGAGTGAACTAATGAGTCTTCATTGACGAAACGCCAACATTCCAACATGACAATAACATATTTGTACTTACAGATTGTAAAGTGACACTGTTGAAATACATTGAATCTCCCAATGGATATCATTTCTAATGTTAACCTTTTTAACCATCATGCTTAACAATGTTTTGCACTAGATGTTTTCATACTTATTTAAGTAAACTGAAGCCTTCAACAAAATCTTAAGGTAACTATATCTTATCTGGCAGTGTAAATGATGACATAGCTTTCAGTGGTAAATTTCTCTTAAATAAATAATTGAAGATTCTCTTCCTGTGTCATTCATCATTTCTACTCATAGATGAAAAATTGACGTAATGTGCTGAGTCGTGAATATAAGAAAAACTTAACAAATAAATTAAATAACAAGAATCTTTGAATGAAAAAGTGAAATAAGTTGTTCAAGAACTCTTAGCATTATTGTGAGTAAAAAAATCGTTCCCGTCGTGTTATTCATGGTTAAATTCCGTACGTGGTCATGACTGAGAGGATATCCCTGTAAGTTACCCTAGAATATTTGAGACCATATGTGTGACAGTTACTTAATAACTTCACAACTAATGATTCCAAGTTTCGTTTATGTTTGTAGTCAATATATATATGCAATACGAATGTCTATATATTTTTAACATACATTAATCATTTCATCAGAAAACATAGTTTAGTTAGTACGACTATTTAGATAGCTCGTCGATTTGTAAAACAAAATTTACTGTTTTAAATGACCATCACTTTAAATGTATAGTATTCTTTGTGATTTAAGTGTAATATTTATCTTGAAGCCAGTAGGTCTGCTTATTCTGCATAGACTTATTGAATTCCCACACCTAACAAAGACTGCATGTAGTGCGTGGACTTTTGAATAAATGACTTGTGTAGTAATTTTGTCAATAAAAAGTTTAAAAGGATTCTTTTTTCGGGAATGGCATACAAAAACAGTCAAACAGTGCGAGAAAGGAGAAACTTTTATTCAGTTTTTTAGAATATTGTTAGTTCTCTATTTACATGTAGCTGTCAGTGTCTGTTGATATTAGAAAAATCTCGATTTTAATAAATTAAAGGCATGAGAAATTTCAGTTCTAGCATGGTACCAATTGTACTTTTGGCGGGTTATGCGCGCCACTTGGCTTCTTACGCATTATATTACAAATGAAAAGAATACACTCCACAATTGTTTTTGTGTAGCACTTGGTTATGGAAACGAAATAATCCTGATAAACTCTTTTGTGAAGAATACTGCATGCTATATACATGATCCATGGTATGTAAAACAAGATAAAGAGTTATGATCTTAGTAAAACATATATTATAGTAGATAGTTAATGGTCTGTGAAAAATATTGACACTATCTTTACCTGCTACGAATGTCAGATTCATTTTTATAAGCCAGAATAGCGTACCAGTAACTCGAATTTCTTTGATAATGGTTATCAAGAAATAAGATATTGTTGATGTTTCTTGTTACAGAGAAATATCACGATTTTTATGTTGTCTAATTAATTTGACATATTATGTAGGAATTTTATGATATCCTGTTTTGATCTAACGATGTTAGAAGAAATATCTGAATGAACTTTATATCTACCATACTACAATAACTGTTACACCAATTGACAAAATTGTATAACGCATGTTTATATTTTTTAGTTTAACATTAACTGATGTTTTAGTATACAAATTTTATTGTCAAATAAATCACATTTAAATGACTCGTGACAGAAAACAAAATAAAGAGCAAACAAACAAATAACGACGTTGTTTTAGTGTTGATTCAACAAAAGAAACATATTTTGTCACTATGCTGACTGCATAAAGTTCAACATTTTAGTTTTATCACTGAGTTTTATAGATTTTTTTATTTAATACCATGCATTTACCATTATATTTACGAAAACTAAACTAAAAATAACATAGCAGTACTTATTATTGTTGTCGAAGGAGTATTTTTTCGGGCACTCGCTTTTAACCACTACTGTGATGTTTGTATTTGAGCTATTTTCGATTTTTTTTTGGATCGTATATTGTTTATTTGTTGCTGAAGTATGTTGCATTCAACGTCTTAGTAATTTGTATAATCGAGTGTTGGTTATAGCATTTATAACATGGTTCTGGTGATGAAGATAATTCACTCAATCAAAAAGCAGCATGATGGGAGATAGATCGGACCAAAGAACCATAAAAGTAAAAAGATTTGTATATTATTATTTCTTATACTAGCCGAACGGCATGAAAAGGCTTAGGGTTGTTTTCCAAACGTATTTAGTTATACGTTACGTATAGATAAAATTCCCTTTAGAACAGAAGAGGGGCCTCGGTGGCCGAGTGATTAAGGTGGTTCGACTACTTTTGATCACGTGGTCTGTCAACACTGAGATTGCGGGTTCGAGTCTCACTGCGAGCAAGGTGTACTCGACTCCAATTTTATTGAGAAGGATTGCCAGTTTTCCTGCCGCAGGTCCGGGTTTTTCTCCGGGTACTCCGGCTTCCTCCCCAATAAAAACTGGACGCCATAAAATAGCAGAAAAATTGCTGAAAGTGGCGTTAAACATCAAACAAACAAATATAACAGAAGATGTGCATTCATTTGTCTACAGACAAATATTTCAGCGCAGAGCATCACGTCTTATGGTAACAATACATTACTCCAATCTTAATTGACAAGGATTGCCAGTTTTCCTGCCGCAGGTCCGGGGTTTTCTACGGGTACTCCGGTTTCCTCCCCAATAAAAACTGGACGCCATAAAATAGCTGAAAAATTTTTGAAAGTGGTGTTAAACATCAAACAAACAAATATAACAGAAGATGTGCATTTATTTGTCTACAGACAAATATTTCAGCGCTGAGCATCACGTCTGCTTATAACAATACATCACTTAATTAGCATTAGGTGTAAATTCTGACAGCCGATTATATACGCGCTCGAGTTTTCCCAGAGAAGCGTATTTGCTAAGCCCATGGGGCGATTATATATATTTTGCCCTACTCTAGAACATATACACATGATACAGACTTATAATACATATTACAGTATTGTGTGGCATCGCTAGATAAATCAACAAAAAGCGGACCCGTAAACTGTAAATAGCATGGGCCCGAGTTTATTAAATTTATTACGATGGCAGACATATAAACTGTAAATTTTATGGGTCCGAGGCTCTTTATTATAAAAACACTAAAACTGCTTGGAGCTTTCGGCTGTGTTACTGAGTTTCATCTGACACCATTAATGGATACACTTAACATCATAAAGTTTCAGAGGTGTAACACATAGGGTTGTGATCAATTTCTAATAGTGAGAGTGATAAAGGTTTATGTAGCAAGGAACTGTAATCCGATACATAGCTGCAAAAAAATTATTTATAAATGAAATTATAATAACAGATAGAGAAAAAATCCAACCATATCGTTATAATACCTGTGTACAAGTATTTGCTAAATTCTTAAATAAAGAAAGCAGGGACATAATAGAGATATTTACGAGGCTTTTAAGAAGTGTACTTGTATCTTAAACATATATATTTCGAAGTTAATGTTTAACCACAGGATCCGCAGTCTCAAGCAAAAACTAAAGAACAAAGGTATTGCTAAAACCTAAAAAAAAATGCAAGTTTAATTGATAATGTTATAGTTAATTGGAGGCGAATGTAATTTTATGACAACGTCCCATAAAATATGTATCCAGCTTAGGGCGGGCCACAGACCCTCACATAGCACCCCTGTATGAGAAATCATGGATCCGCCGCTATTAGAGGCCGTATCTGTCTACAACTTTCAGATAACTACATAGGGTTTTTTATTGTGCAATGAGAGTTGAACTCTCCACACACGTTACACACTATGATTAAAAAAATTAAATGGAAGTGATATCACACTCAGACATTAAGAGTTGAATCGGTTATTTCCATTTTGTTGTTTTTTTTCTATACAACTTAAAATTTTAGTTCTTTTTACTGATTGGTTCTGCTTTTGCTCAACGGCCTGCCTCTACTGAGATTGCGTATTCGAGCCTAACTGCAAGAGGGTGTACTTGACTACAATCTTAACTGACAAGGATTCCAAATATTCCTATTGAAGGACGTGAGATTCACCGGTAACTACGGCTTCATCCACTAATAAAAGCTGACCCTGATGCAATGATATAGCTGACAAATTGCTAAAAGATGTTAAAACTCATTGAAACAACAATGAATGCACCGATGTTCAATTGGGTCTCTGTTATAAAAAAAAAAGATAAGCCATTGTATAACTTTATACTGAACCTCCCTACTACTCGCTGAGAATGTTTGGCTCCAAATATATCTGTGACAATTAGATGAATAAGGACGTTGCTTACCAACATACTTGAAGTAATAAAACGGGTAGTTATCTTCGTCTATTCAACAAAAGGTATGACAAGGTGTTCGTCGTATTAACTTAAAATACATGTATGTATAACATTGTCGGTTTGATGTCTACTAAAAACTGGTATTAGAAAGTGTAAGATACAGGTATATTGCAGAAAAACGAAAGGAAACAAGAGCCAAAGTAAATGATCAGTTAGAAACCTGGATAAGGGAAACACAAACAAAAATCCATAACAAAAATGTAGAGTCAGTAGTGATATTTCAAAATAATTCTATTCATGCTGTAATTTATTTATATTAAGTGCTTTGATTGGATAAAAACACTTAAATGGCGTCTTCTCAGATAATTTATATATCGATATTTCCTCTGAGCGGACTACGAACCACGTGATCAATAGTATACGAACTACCTTCACCTCTTGGCCACTGAGATCTTCCACTCCCTTGTTAGATAGATATGTAGTAAATAATGTAAATTGATGCCAACATGGAAGCAATATGAAAATTACCCCTGACATCAAGCGAAATACTCTATCCATGGAAACAAATTAAACAGTAGTTAGTGAAATATCGTTCATTCATAGTCCTGACAGTTTCTAGTAAGAATACTGCGCTACAAAACTCTTCGCAACAATACCATATGAATAAAAGACAAGATGTAAAGAATGACGCATTCATTAAACACCATTTGATATGAAATGAAATCAGAGCATGACAGAGAATCTACGACCGTATCATACTATGCAGTAAAATATTTCATCGAAGGCTATCAGCATAGTTTTAGTATTGTTGCATATCAAACTTTGAGAGTCTCAAAGTATTAAATATATCACATCATTGTCAACGAAGTTTATTATAACGTTCGCTTCACTAAGAAAATATTTATAGCAGTGATATCCATGTTCATTTCTTCAATCGTTTATGAAGTCTGAGTGACATTTAAACAAGCACATGAATTAACGACCACATGTGTAACATCTGTGAGTGTTTTGTTCAGAAAAATATCAGGAAGTGTGTGAAAGTCAAAGACTGCTGCTCCCCATGTCTCTGTTCCTATAACCAGTACCACGAGGCTCAAAATGTTCATTACAAATCCTGTCTTCACCTGAAAACATAGTATAGTACATACTATGTTAAATACTTTTGTAGGCATAACAGTAGTAAATGTGTACCAGTAACAAGTTACCAGATTGTGTACCCTACATTAAGTACAGTACTGAATACTTGGTTGTGTTCTGATTTGGTAAATAGTGGTTAGATGTGTACAATTTTTTAGCTGTAAGCTCCTGCATAAATTAAGTTTTAAAAAGTGGTAACATTTTTCTCAGATCTTGCAAGATAAATTTTTTGTAATTTTTTAACAATGTAGTATTTTTACATTCACTGCATTAGAAATTGCATGTAAAAGTGGGAGCGTCTCAAAATGTTCTTACTAGCGAAAAAAGGAATTGGTCACGGATATATATGGCATATATTTTTTAAATGTAAAATGAAAGTTGAATAATTTCCTAGTCCAGGTAAATGCTGATCAATGTTAGAAAGGTATGCAAATCACAGAAATGTTAGTGTTTTCGACTATAGCCAAAACATTTACTACTGTGCTACCTATATGTCAGATGATGTTTAGTGGATTTTTATTTTTTAGAGTACATCAAGGTTATTTTTTGCATAGATTGTGGTATTTCTTGTTGAAACTAATCAAAGGCAGTACTCAAAAAGAAGGTATTGTGTAATGGACACTATAAAAACTGCTAAGTCAGCACTTTTTGCATTTTTCTATATACACATATTAAAAACCACACACAATCACAGGAAAATGTTCTCCTGTCTTTATTCCATTTTAACTTTCTTTCTGTATGATCATCTTTACTTTTTGCAATGAATTGGGCATATTCATGGGCTTAAAATTAAATTTCGATAAAAAAAATTAGGCCAAAAATAAGTTAAATTTTAAACCGTACTGATCAGTTTGAACTTTGGATCAATTTCTCCCAAAGTTTTGATATGACAATGAAAACCTTTGGCTGAAAACTAGATTTTGTCCCCAATTGCTGAATTTAGGGCAATAATTAAGCAAACTAATAGGAACAAGTTCAAATTTTTTTCAAATTTTAGTCCAAAATAAGCAAAAATTAGCCAAAAATGGTAATGTATTGTCTATAAAAGTGATTATTATGCACATGATTTAACAAAACCTGTTCAACAGATGGTTTGTAAAGGCATAATTAGGGTCAAAATATCCAACTTAAAAGAGAAAACAGATTTCCTTTACTTAAGTATAATTTTTTGTGGAATTTAGTGTTATCAACAGCCTTTGACTGAAATATTGGTACTTTTATTTCGCACTAATTGAAGGTATAAAACAGGTTAAATTAAAATTTGTTCATTTATTTGTACTTGTTTAATGTTTTCTTGTCTAAAAGCACCATCTTGTTAATTTGAAGCCACTTAGAAACAATTTAGGGGACAATTTGGCATAGTTTAAAAGATGGAGTGGTCAGCTATTGAAAGCCACCATATCTTAGTGTGCCAGCATAAATTGGGATGGCCAATAGTATAATATATGGCTAGTGCATTTAAAAGGTATCTGTTATAGAACTTTGATATTATTTTCTTATTTAAAAGTGCAGGGGCAGTGACAGATATGCAAATTTTTATTCTGAAGATGTCTTCAAACACATGTTATATACATATGCAATTTTTCTCCTTGGGTAGGGCTAAAGAATAGAAGAATTTTTCAAGAACACTTTGAATACCAATATATCTTTTATTGATTTTAATTCATATATGACCTATGTACTTGATGTAGAAATATTGGCTAAATTGGTTCTCTTGCAAACTTGGTATAGGCATAACAGTAGTAAATGTGTACCAGTAACAAGTTACCAGATTGTGTACCCTACATTAAGTACAGTACTGAATACTTGGTTGTGTTCTGATTTGGTAAATAGTGGTTAGATGTGTACAATTTTTTAGCTGTAAGCTCCTGCATAAATTAAGTTTTAAAAAGTGGTAACATTTTTCTCAGATCTTGCAAGATAAATTTTTGGTAATTTTTTAACAATGTAGTATTTTTACATTCACTGCATTAGAAATTGCATGTAAAAGTGGGAGCGTCTCAAAATGTTCTTACTAGCGAAAAAAGGAATTGGTCACGGATATATATGGCATATATTTTTTAAATGTAAAATGAAAGTTGAATAATTTCCTAGTCCAGGTAAATGCTGATCAATGTTAGAAAGGTATGCAAATCACAGAAATGTTAGTGTTTTCGACTATAGCCAAAACATTTACTACTGTGCTACCTGTATAGCTTTTGTATTGTTTTAGGAAAACGATAAGCTAAAATTTACATCAAAATAAGTATATTTGATTATGATATTTAAATACGAATAATTAGTAAATACGTTTATAAATACTAACAACTGTCTGTTAGGATCAAGAATATCTATAGTAGTACGCGTTTATGAAATTTTCGATTGCTACGAAAACAGACTTCATATTTGCATGCATATGGCCAGAAAATTTTACCCCTAAACCTACGGCGTATATGCAAACTGCTTTCTTCGAGGGACTCTTAAAGCGTTGCAATGCTTTAGGTCACCCCTTAAAGTTTGTTCAGACTTCGTCCTCACATTTGTACACAATGTGCAAAGACTCTTACGTAGAAATGTTGTCCTATTTTTAACGTCGGAGTAAAGAGAATGTGAATATCCATGATGCATCACTTCATTATGCAAGTTATTACATATCATGTATTTCATAAAAATATTGTTACTCGACAGATTAGAAAAAGGTTTTATCATGTTTTCTTCTTTTGATTGGCATCCACACTTACCATATCTATAACTTTAAGGTAGCCGTATGAAAACACAACTGCATTAGGAGGAGTTCCGACAGGCAACATAAAAGCAAAAGATGATGCTATGGCCGTGGGAAACATGAAGTACAGCGGGTTTACTTTCAGTTGCATCGCCTGGGGAACAAAGATGATAAAAATTAGATTGCATTAACACCCTGTAGGTAAAAGATTCAATTTTGTGACGCAAAAATGATCACTGTGAACAGTTAAAGTTGTGTATTATGGACGTCTCGTATTTGTAAGAATTATACCGAACAATTGGTTTATATTTTTGATTCGTTGTCATGATTATTTGTATGTGTATGAGTGTTTCACGAACTTCATATACACGATAGTTTTATGTACATAAAACTAGCCTAAAGGAGCTGTACTATCGATAATGGTAAAGATGCGTTCCTAAAAATGTTTAAAAGTAACAATTTGTTGAAGTAATCGAGATTCGTTTAATCTGAAATATTTAGCAATTTACTAATCCCTCAATAATCTCTCAATAATCTCTAAGCTGTTGCGATCAATAATCAAAAGCACCTACCAGTTGTGCTACGATTGGCATCATCAAAGTGCATATGGCAACGTTACTGGTGACTTCCGTCGCCGTGGCCATAACAATACACAGTATCATATTCATAATCCAAGGTTTAAGGTGGCCGAAAACCATAAGCTGTGTTCCTAGCCATTCAGACAGTCCGTATTCCTACACGAAACAGAATGACTATTTAAAAATTATATTAAAAAAATTGCTTTTTCAGACAGAGCTAGAAAAAAGTTGATCTAGTGATCACTGCTTTAATATCTTTTTGTGTGTTCTTTGAGGACTATTACCTTGAAATTTAACAGTATATCCCTTAAATTGATAGTCGTCTGATCCACTTGACATGAAACAAAGTTTTATTGAATTTAAATTCACACGTTTTGAGTTTTTGCCCGGAAACTTCATTTTGTTAAAAATTTCTAGCGCTTTTGATCGACTGTGACATTGGCTGTTGACCTGTGACCTTAAATTCCTCCAGCATCAATAGTCTTCTTACCCACCTGATGTGTAACGATTTATCCACAGTTTCACTGAAAATGGATGTAAGCGATGAATTATTATTCCTAAACCAAATTTAGACGGACGAAATGCTGGAAATGAGGATGACTATATACACCTTACTATCGTTGAGCGGGGTATAAATATTAATGTATAGGTCAGAGTACGCTGACCCATATTTAGCAGCACATGTAACATATTATATATATGTCAATCAATAACATCCGATAATTAAGTAATGAATAATAGCAACAATAGCAGAAAGCAAGTGTTAATATCCACATTAAATTCCGATTGGCCTATGGTCGACTGATCAGTGGTCTATATATTACCTCAATGACTTTGATCACAGTGTGTTAATAGTTGTTACTTTAACTTCAGGTAAGATGTTCTCAACTTCAACTTTAAACAGAAAATGTATCTCGGCGACATTGATATTCTGTTTGGCACATATTGGTAAACAACCCAATTTTCCCAAGAGTGAAGTATTTGGCACAGCCCTAAAGCATGAAGCATGAAGCCAGTGAAAAGAACTTATCACGGTGTTACTGTATACTAAGTTTCATGAATATGTAAAGTCGTCGTCATTAAAAAGCTTCAACGCAAAGGTAAACCTAAGGTGGGGCGGGCGAACAAAAGGACCAAAAATGTGTCCTCCCAATTTTCGTTGGCGGGACAAAATTGGCAATTATATAAATTTCCCTGTATACGATCGTTATCGCCAGTTATTTACTATTCCTCCCTAACAACAACTGGTCGCAAAGCTGTGAAATTTGCTGGAATGACATGAAACAAAACAAAGAAACAAACCAATTTAAATTCATTGTGTTGCTAATACTGTGTGTTTCTGTGAATGATGTTTAACGCCACTTTCAGCACTTTTTCAGCTATATCAAGGCGTCCAGTTTTTATTGAAGGAGGAAGCCGAAGTACCCGAAAAAAAGCCACGACCTTCAATAGGAAAAATGGTATCCTTGTTAATTGATTGGAGTCGAGCGCACCCTACCCGCAGTGAGACTCGCCCCGCTAACTAACTGTTAACAGACACATGATCAAATGTAGACAAAGTGTCCTAACCCCTCAGCCACTGAGATCCCTTATGCAGCTTATAAATTTGATTCTTAAATAAATGCATTTGAGAAATTATTCGAATGATAGTGCATACTTTTGTTTAAATATAAGAAGAATTTATGTTAATATTAACGTGCACAAATATAACGGAAATAACAAACCTGTCTTATGAATGATCGTGATAACCCCCACCGAGGATTACAATCACCCCCCATGGTGACTAAATAGGTACCTAACATGAATGCTAGAGCAAATAGTGCAATCCCGTCCCAAGTTAATGAAATAACTACCTGACTAATGAATGCTAATGCAAACCCTCCACCAAGTAGTACAATCACGCCCCAAGGTATTTTCTTCTCAAGGGTTTTCCATGTAAGCAATGGTGGTATTTGTTCTAAATATAAAATTAGTTAATTATTCAGAATATACTTAAGCAGGAAACGAACGATTGGTTGGTTTAGAGCAATCTCCACGGAAAGGATTCTGGGTATTCTACGTCAACCACAATCACCTCTGCCATACAAGTGGTTGACATTGTGAGAGATATCTCTCATGGCGGATAAGCTTCGAGTAAAATCGCAGTAATTTCAATGTAAAACTGTATCAAAAGTGTTTTAAAAGACTATAGAAAAATAAATAAGATCTCGTGTATTATTTTACAAGCATCGTTCTTTGTTTACCAACGTCACGGGCAGACGATAAATGTAGTCCCGAATTAAATGGAGGATGACGTGTGGCAGAGGTTATATCTGGGAACCAGTTATGTTCTCTGTGCTGGAGAGTGGATTTAGAGTCTATCGAGAAATATTTCTGCTATATCCATAGCGAGAAAATGGTAAATAAACAATAAATCAACGTGTAGGTTTACGCAAATTGTATGATTAAATAAGTAGAAGGATATTGCGATAAAGCCAACTACAGATTGCATGAGCAAGCTGCTTTTAATACATGACCTCGGATTAAATAAATGTCCAACCGTCGTTGCTTATGTTTTAATACATCACCTTATAAGCATGTAGGAATAAATTACTCCTCAGACAGGAAACAAAATCAAGCTTTAACATCAAACTAACCTGGGTTCGGCGCTTGGAATTTTGTTTTTCAGTATGTATGTCAAAGTGAAATACTGACAGAAATATACTTACCATTTCCCGAGAAATTACGTAGTTTAGAAGGAAAAATAAACAAACTGCATGATAATAAAATGGCTGGAGTTGAATCTGAGACAGTACTATAATAGAGAATATAAGCAAAATTTTCTAATACGACTAAAATCAACCTTGTTTTGTGCACTGATAATAATGTCAATTTGACCAATTTACAACAAATAATTTGTTTTGCATGATTGTTTTTTAATGTTCGATACTAATTCATCTGGAACTTATTTACATATTTTCAATTGTCTGAATCGTACGTTTTTTGTGGGTGCCCGACAACAGAATACTAGATGTTTTCATTCTACTTATATTGTCAACAACTAAACTACGGTAAAATTAATTAGACGTATTTAATTAATAGTACATATCACAGAGCAAGAAGTTACGTATACCTTTGATGACCCTGTAGTTTCCATTTTTATACTGCAATCGTTCTATTATAGCAGCTTAAATGCGTTGACTATTTATTTTTGTATGTGATGTCAATGGCTATAACGAGTTTTAGCCACACCTACTTTGGGAACTACTTTTGTGTATTTTAATAACAGCCTCGCATTTTCCCGGTTTCTAAGCCTTGTGTTTATGTTAGGTCAATAATATATATGTAAAGTAGCGTAAACAAGATACCGATGGAATATTATATTACTAAATTACTATAACTTTCATAACTAATATTTAGATCTTACTTTGGTGGGAATAAATTATGCCAACCTTCTCCTTCACCAAGATCAATTGTAATCCATAACAAAGCTAACAACAAGAAATGACCCATAACGGCTGCCTGGGCAAAACTGAAAACGTAGGTTGAATTTTAGAAATGGGTTTCTTGTTTATAACAGCATTATTTTAACTACATGTATAAGCATTCAATAAATCAACTGGACATGGATAGGACAAATGACCAGGAATTTGTGCCTGCCAATAAGAAAATGTGCCACCGGAAGGTCTGGAAAATTTTTGGACCATAGGAAAATAACCGATTGAAAGTGTATAATCTCAATAAAAAAACCTTAAACGAGTGGCTTCCACTGTCCACCATGGGATCTTGGGATGCGCTAACACTACATAGGCCAATACCGGGTAGGGAAATACATCACAGTAGAACTTTGAAAAAAGGTTAAACAAATATTTTTCGAGTAAGTTAATAATGTATTAACAGTTTTCTTTATCACGATACAATATATTGGTGGAAGGGAAGAACTTGCAATTCTTGTCAGTTTGTGTTTGAATCTACACACATTATGTTGCCAAGCTCAAATTCGCAGCTCATTAATTGTTGGAACCCCGGTGATCAATAGTATATGAAGACTTAGCAACTCGAGCACAAAGGCAGACATTATCCGTGTATCGTAATTCCACATAATGTCACAATTAAGCTCCAGATAGTTAGTTATGGCGTTATGTTTTTCCGATGTTTATTTGTATTTTGGTACCTATTTTATTTTATTAATCACGTGACAAGGAACAACTTACAAACTAAAACGAAATCGGTTGGGCATAAAACAAAATGTCAAATGTCCGTAAATTAAAATAAATACAAACGTTACTGGTCCCAAGCTTTCGTATTCTTTTTTTAATACGGCTTTTATCGTTGATCTTGATTCCGTGCTACTGGAACAACATTTGAAAAATGACCTAAAAATTAAAAAAATCAGAGTCGTAGACTATTTCTCAAGAAAATAAATTCCTGTTTTAAATTTGTAAAAAAATGTATTCGTTATCTTGATCAGAAAAATAACATGGCTGCTATGTGCAATCCTATTTCTGATTGGTTGGCTGAAATGTTTGTCCCTTAAACAATTTTACCACATTGTATGCTGTTCTTCTGGTTTTACAGTATCGTTGGATACCTTAACTTCGTGGATATTCTAAGTTCGTGGACGGCTTTGATATCTTGACAATAATCGATGTTGCACATATACATGTTGGTACGACTGATAGTACTACGAGTTGAATTATTGTGAGAAGCCATTTATCGTTGTTTCATTTTAAAAGTAAGATAAAATATTTTATCTTTATAAATGATTTGTTCAATACTTTAAAATTAAAAAAAAATCTCTTCAAGTTCCGTTCAATTATAATAATTTATAAAGCGTTAAAAGTAAATACTCATGGTATTAGTTATGCATTAACGTTTTAATATGCAATGCTCATTTCGATTGACGTAAATACCTACTTGCGCATGAAAAAAATTTGGAGCCATAACCATGACAACACAAATATTAACGCTGATACTGGTAAACCAAATGCAAACCAGGTGGCGAATGTGACTGGAGATTTCCCGCCATATTTTGCAAATAGCCTGTATAATGGAAATGCGATATGTTTTATTAACAAAACGATTTTACACAACTTGCAGTCAGTGATCCGAAGCAAAGAGATTAGATGTGTTTAGAGGAAACCAGAATTCTCGATGAGACCCCACGTATTGCGACAGTAAAAATAGCCGTGACACTTGTGAAGTAAAATGGAATCGATATGAAATCTCTGGTGTTGACATACCACTAGTAAATATATACGGGTGTAACGTATATCAATAATAAGTAGTTTTTGTTTTCTTGGAAATTTTAATTGAACATTATGTGTTTGAAGCTCGCACGCGAAGTATTAAATATTTTGCATGGTCGTTTGTTTTATGTGTGTTGTTTTTTAAGACTTTAAGCTACTTTTAGTCACTGATCAGCTACATCATGGTAACTCGTGAGAACCCTAAACTGTCAGCTAACAAAGTGTATTTCATCTCAATTAAAGTTTGATTTTTGTTTGTTTGTTTGAATATTGTTTAACACCACTTCAGCAATTTCTCAGCCATATCATGGCGTAAGTTTATTGAGGGAGGGAGCCGGAGTACCTGTAGAAAACCCCCGACCTGCGGTAAGAAAACTGACAATCCTTTGTCAATTAGTTTGAATAGAACATAGTTACTAAACATAAAGTTTTCAAGTGTTAACATCAAGAAAGGCACATTAGGAATACTTATTTAAGAATTGTTACATGGTTACACGGAATAGATTGTTCTTTCTTTCCATAAAAATTGAATGCATTTATCTTAAGTTTTAAGAACATTTATCAAGCCCATTTTCAATGTGCACACTGTCGCGGCTTTCATATGTTAATGAAACTTCAAAAGAATGCATTCACTTCTCTTAATTACATTTTATATTAACATATGGGGAAATTATTGACAAAATTAAAGTAAATGTCTTTTTTTGTTTTTGATGTTTACAACGCCACAGTGTAATGCTATTGACGTACTATGTTGTACTGGTTTTTATGTTTTACCGTATTGAGAATTGAAAGATCAAGAGTTATGAACACGTGACCGATTCGACCAATGAAAATGAAGTATTTTAGTTAAATGCATAGACAACGCAATTATACGTTGGTAAATGGAATGGTTACTTAAGGTCCAGTGAGCAGTTTTGTTTTTCTCTATAACAAGTTAACATAAACTAACTGATAAATTGGACCACTTAAAAATTAAAATTGCACGGAGAGATTGGCAAGGTTGAAAATGTGTGCCGTTTGTAGCGCCCACAGTTCGCCTACTCTTATCGATATCTATAAAAATGTTTTTAACGTGCAGTGAGCGTGGCACTCTGCAAACGTGTCATCCTCTAGGTCTGCTGGCATGCTTGGCGTATTATGATCCGACAAGCTCCCACCGAAAACACATCTCATATCTGCTAAGGGTTCGTTAGACACATTTGTAGGTCGAGCCCTGAAGAGCTCACAGCTTCAATTCCTTCATTCGTAAGGGATTGCCTCAAAGTGTGCAGGCCTATTACATAAATTTTCCGTTTCACTGTAATTATCCTGCATAAATTCAAATGCTTCGTTAATGGGGCAAAAAAATTACATATCACTCTGTCCTTTGAAAACTACGTTCGGTCCAGTTCCGGTCAGACTGCCAATTCCGCCAACATTGGCGGCATGTGCTATACATATTGACATCATTTTACAAATTTGTAGGTGCTCCTTGTCAGCTTGTTGTACCAGTTCAGCCTTCGTGTCCTTCCTGTAAAAGACAAAATGACAATATTGTGTTAAAAGTTAATCTGTACAAAATAGTGACAAAGAAGAAAGCAGGCTGATATGTTAAATAAAACTGGCTGATTACGCATGTTCAGCAATTTTTCATCTACATCTTGGCCTCTAGGTTTTTACTGAAGCCGGAGAAACGAAAGAAAATCCCGGACCTTCGACAGGAAAACCGTCAATAATTGTCAATTAAGGCTAAAATCGAACATGCTTTCATTGGAAAAATGGCAAGTGCTTCAAATCTCGCATATACTTTTTTCCGATACTACAAAATGATCTTGTGCATGAGATATGGCGATCCTATCTAGTTATCCACTATGGTTCGTGACCATGTTTTCCGTATTACAAACAGTTCCTCCATTGCTCCTATGCCCTTTAAACCACAAGGCGAAGTCATCCGCGAGTCACCAACCCTCAGCTGAAGCACTATAAAGATGCCCTAGATTTCCCCCAGAACCCAATAATCATCAATAGATGTCGCTGTGTCTGCGAACGTATATGATGACATAAACATATTTTTTATATAATTTAACACACTTCGATAAATCTGATAAATATCACATATGTTAAAATCAAGCTTTCGTACCCCGCCGATATTACTGAACCATTTTGCTCTTTGGTGTTATTCTCTTTTTCTTCTTCAGTCAAGGTTACATTAATTTCGTCCAATTGAATTCCTTCATTCTCGTAACCTATATTTTAAAAACGAAATATTGTTTCAATTTTTATAATTTAATATTTATCATAAGTAGTCAGTGCAGTTACTTTCGTTTTAAAAATAGTTTTACAATAATCCCCTGAATGTTCATTTATGACTAAATTCATTCAGGAACTTTTTGATGAGCAGATACACAAAATCGTATTTCTTAACCAACCAGATAGATGTTTCTACCGGCTGTGCGCAAACTCAATTTTCCGAAGTTATGTTAATAAGGAAGCAGAAGCATTTACCTAAAAACAGACTTGGATGTCAATAATGGGTCAGATACAAAGTCGGATACGAAGCACAATTACGAAACGGAGAATTTTGATGCAATAAACACATCTGTGATGAAGTGGAATGTTAATAGAATCACCTTGGTTACAGACGATGCATTACGTCAACCAGTCCTATCCGATGGCCTTAATAGTTCCGTAGCTCATAAAGCCGTTGTTCAGGTTTGTAGCAATTTATGATGGCCCCAGTGGAGAACACCGTCCGGAGTACACGGCAGTTTGCTACAATAATGTAGCTCCTTTAATTTATGTAGATCTCGATTTAAAGAGGACCCATTACTCGTATTGGAGCCTTGGGATTTAGAATATTGTCTACTTTTAAATTGCTGTCTTGGTTTGATTACTATTTTTATTTCATTTCTCGGCCTTTCAAGCTGACATTTATTGTATGCTTAGTAATTAGTTAAAATTTATTTAATTATTGTTGACAAAATTTGAAATTGTGGAGTGTATAATTTCGGAATCGTACCGGTAAAAATGATATTCCGGATAGTGTAACAAATATAACCAAACTGTTCCGGAAAGTCATCGTTTTACCAATTCGATTCCGAAATTATGCACTTCTGGAGTTAAATTTTGTTAACAAAGATTACGAATAAAGTGTTAAAAGTAAAGAATTTGGTGTTACAGAAATATCGACATAAAAAGTATGAAGCAAAACTTGGAAACAATTAAATGTGTTAGTCACTCACGAGCAGCTCCATAACGAGTAATGGGACCTCTGTGTACCTCCGCGGGAAAAAATTCAAAGAAGCTACATTTTTGCAGATACACGGCGGTAAGCCAGCTACCTTCAGCGGAAAACTAGTAATCAAAGACAAGCATGCTGATTGAAAGCTAGGGGTCAATTGATATTGTTATCCGGTTGCAGAAATAATAAGCCCTTTAAATTTATTCTCAACGGATTCTATTTTAAACTAAGTCCTGCGGTACGGCCATTTAGATTTCGGATTGTTATAGACAACGTACACGTAAAAGACGACCATCGATAAGTTTTATTTTAAATTATCACTTAGCTTGTTGTGCAGGCCATTTTGGTTTTCCGATCAGAATAAAAAGATATGAACGTTTTAAAGGACAATTCGATTAATACTATGATTCAAATGTTGTATTAATTGGTCCGATGATTTCTGAATGAAGATAGAAATATAAAAGTATACAGATGACAACGCTGACGACGACGACAACGGACTCAATGTGACGACAATATACATTCAGGTCAGGTGAGGACTTTCCAAGCGCTTATGTTTTACTAAACTTTCTGCGACCACAAAATACATGTGGCTAAAGGAGTAGGACCACGATATGTCGATATCGGCCCTATGAATTGACAAAAATTAAATAAATACAAATTTATTACTTTTACGGTGCTTATGCATCAATATATGTCAAACTTTACCAGTCGGAAAGCATTTCTCTGATTTGACCGTTAAAACCGCGATTTTCTTGACAGAGAAACAAGTGGAGATAATAAAAAATTTAACGGCCGCTAGATGGCGCAAAACAAATGTTTTTTCTATCGTTTTCATGACCTTGCGGAAAATGCATGAAATTATAATAAATATTGAAAAGAAAAATATAGAAACATGTGAAATATAATTTTAAAACTATTTTAGCTGTATTTGTTATGTTATGATATGCTTTAATGCAAATTAAATACATTAAAATCGAGGTTAACTTTGGTTGTGCGTAGTGACCGGAAGATTGCGGCGACTACTGTTTACAATTTTAAAGCACGGAATAATCTGACACAATTGCGTATTAGGTACTGAATATTCATTATGACTGGTTACTTTTAAACTAGATGATATGAAGAACCGACGATAAAGGTAAGAAACAGCTTCTTATTGTCGTTACTGCGCAGTCGTCATTCATTTCGGGGGTCCCTAAAAGCACATGGTAGCTTGAAAAATTCTCGTTATTTGTAGTATTTCTGCCGATTAGTAGTCAAAATACCACCTATACTGTGATAAAGGGATCCGATTTTGTTAAATTATTTAATTTTCTTACAAAATATTATTATTCTATTCATGAAAAAGTAAAATTTGACCCAAACCAGTTGTAAATTTGACGGACTGCAAAGTCGTTGTTAAACAACTTACAAGGAGATCAGAGCTGTCCAAGGTTTGTGATAATTGCTAATGAATTATAGTGACATAAAATTCTAGACCTTAGTATTTATAGTACAATACTGCCTTACAAAGGAACATCTATACCCATCTACTACATACATATCACTATAACATGAGGAAAATTTCAGAATTTTTTGCAATATAAAATTATTTGAAGATTTGTCAACTTACACACTGATCTGATATGATGTTAACAGAGACAATTGTAATTATATATATATGTCTCTGATGTTAATAACAATTTTGAAGTAGGTGCATATTTGCAATATATTTTCTGTTGCTTGCAGCTGAAATGAAATTCTTATAAACAAAAATTTTCTAAAAAGATCAACATAATGTTCTGAAAAACGGTTGTCTAGTTAGAAACATATGGAATTAAAAACTTTAGAAACGCAATGCAGATTTGTGTTTCAGTTCTAATTGAAATACAAGATTTTATAACACCCATAAATATTACTCATCTTAAGTGAGTATTGTATACTTGTAAGTAATGAACTTTTAAATTTTACTACATTTTGTTAAATTAGTTATCCATAATTTCTGTTTTATTTTAAAATTAATATTTGATTAAACTTTTCTTTAACAAAGTGTGACATGATTTATTTCTACATTTTGTGCACTTGTTTATAAATAAAAACAACCTTTTTACATTCTGCCAATTGCTTTTGGTTCTAACTGGGACTAGTATAGCTAATTGATTTATATGTTCCTGGTTCTAGTTGACATGTATGATGAAATATATTTTTATTGAGGTATTAAAAAAACTAAAATATAAGAATAAGTTAGTTCATCAAGAAATATATACTGACCTATAGACTTGCCACAAGTCCCTTTGATTTTTTGTTAGTAAAAAGATAATTTATTATCAACAATTTCTATGCTTTCCACTTGTGTACAAACATTGATAATAAAAATGTAATTCTCCAACAGCAAAAAAATATTTAAAAAATCAAAGGGAAATGTGGAAAGTCTAACTGATACATGATGAATCATAATAATTTTGTTGTTAACAAGCCTATCCATTTCTTGTCTATTTATATTACAAACAGGGAATTGAAGGAATCTATGATCACTTTTAAATATAGACAATTTTTTTTTCTATTATGAAAACTAACCCACCTTATTAGAATTTAGCCATGCATGTATAGCTAACCCTTTTATATAAGACAGTTTAGTGTGAAATAAATTTACTAACTATTCCAAATTGTTTTAAATTTAAAAATAATTCCAACCAAAGCCTCATACATTCAATTTTAAAGGTGTCAGTAAACAGTTATAATTAATTTTTATTTCAAAATTTAATTAAGTTACTTAAAATTTCTGTAAATAAAGCTAAATGGAGAGTAAAACATGACAGAATGAAATTTTTTTTATGTATTTCCGATTAAAAAATCGTTTCCAATCCGTCATTTCGAATTATCTCCCTTTAAAAACGCCAACTTTTGAGAGAACAATCTGACACAATTGCGTATTAGAACGGCTAAAAATCAAATGATGGGTGCAAAATGTAGCGTATGTTTAATTCTAATATTCTTTTCATTATCTAGGCGCTTCCACATCGTTTCGATTTGTGGTGCAATTTTTTAAATCGACGAATTTCACTTCCGCCATTTCTTCGTGGTCATTTTTCAGTGAAATTCTTCAAAATTTTACACAGTATGTCATATTTGATTTAAAAAATATGAAAATCAGATATCGAGGATCAAAATATTGTCAGAATATGCCAATACCACAATTTTTATATGCGTACTAGTCCGTTTTGCAAGCTAACCTATCGTGAAATAAAAACGTCAAATTTTCAAATCGAAAATCACGTGACCTTGTCAAGAAATTGGAAGCCATTATGAGAAATGCTTTCCGACTGTTACCACCTGTGGTATAAATGTTATTTTGATGACGTAATTAATATAGTCTAATAGCCGAAATTGGGGACGTAATGGCAAAACGGGCGGTTTTGTCGCTATTTTATATCGAATTCGTCAAAATTCATTGTGGCCGCAGCAGGCGATCTAAAAAAAATTCCCTGAAATAAATATCTGTTCTAACATAAAACATAAAACAATTAAAATTATCTGGATCGAAAACTGCGGCCACATCGAAAATGACACATTTCTTCCAGATTATTTCCTGATTTTCAGCATGTACCAGTATGAAATTAGTCGAATATATCATTCAAGAGAGAACTTAAAAGGTAATATTTAAAGTCACAATGAATTAACCAGTTTATAATGAACGTTTCTTTAACATTTTAAATCTGTTAAGAATGAATATTGTCCCATGCACGACATAAAACAAGAAATATTATGTTTGTAAGTTAAGATTTGAACAATGTATTACGGTTGTATTAGACATTGACAATCCCACAAAAAAAAATCGAGAAATGATCAAACTTAAGCAGAAGCATGTAAATCAGGAAATAACACATATAACAAATCGAGCATATTTTTATGAGAAGTAAATCAATAAAAGAATATAATGTGAACAGTGTCCACACCTGGGATCGTAAGTGGCCTCATATACTTGGTGGTTTATGCCTACACACGACTACTCAAGAAATTTCTGCGATCAAACAAGATTCTTCTGTTATATTTTCCGACAATTTGGAATTTCCTATGATCTTGGAAAATGGACCTTCCTTTGTGATAATTTACTTAATATACAGCTAAAAGCCTGACGTAAGTATAATATATAATTTCTGTAATCTATTTTTCCTATCTTCCTACATATCTTCATATTAAAGACTATGAGGTATCAACATTTTGATGCTCGAGAGTTAAGATTTATCTAAGCCTTGCGGGAAAGTGCTGAAGATTACAAACACTTCTGTATGTCGTATTTTAAATAAAATATTAATCCTAAAACAAACGTTGCGGCAAAAATAAATATATACTGTTATAAAATCGTAACGTCAGTGAGAGATTGTCGTCTGCTGCTTTAAAAAAGTTGTGCAAGCATTATTAAACACAAACGTCAACAGCGTATTATTTATCAGTTTTGAAAGTATTAAATCTACTGTTATAATATTTTGATGATAATGTTCATTGCAAAATGTATATATTCATGAAAAAAAAGGTATAAACTTTCATATTTTGTCATTATTCGAGCTTAATATACAACTAATTAACCAAAAAGGTAAACAGTCCCGCTTAGCTCAATCGGTAAGCGCGTTGGTCTAAGCGTGTTACATAGGATCGAAAACAAAAAAAAAAAAAAATTGAGGATTTTGTTAAATATTTTTTCTTCATTGGAATTTTTTCGTATCATTGTCATGCAACAGGTATGCAAAAATACCAGTATATATCAGTATTTTTTATTTTTGCATCTGGACATCTTTACGTTTGCCTACATATAACCATGTGTGGCAGCTATATAATCCAGTTATTTTTACATACTTATGTCGTTACATTGCTTACATAAGATTAGTCAATCTATAAAAAAGATTAAAAAAAAAAACAGAGCAACAACATATAACGAAAATTAAATTATCCAACCTAGGTTCGAACGTCTGTCATCATGCACCGAAGACAGCGCGTTAACCGAATGAGCTATTTTGGCACAGTAAAGCACATTGCGATATAAAGGTATATATCCTTGAAAATGTACGGGTATTTAAAAAAAAACCAAATAATTATTTCATAGTGAGTAAATGTCTCTTTTAGCTTTATGCACGAGTTAAAATCTAATATTTGCTTTAAAACTCTGTCATATTTTAAGTCTGAAAAATTGTGTGCGTTACCGGTAATCGATCAGTCTTTATGCTTTTAATTATCTTTTTTTCAGAATGCCAGGAAAAGGTCCAAAGGGTTACTGTTGTATTTTATGTAAAAAAAGGACTAAACCAAATGACAGAAAAAAATGTGAAACTAAAGAAATTAGAAAAGTTTTGTATAAAAAATTTATGCTGAATGCTAGTCCAAGTGATATTTTATGCAACAAATGCCGTCACTTATACTATAAAGCCAGATGTTCATCATCATCAAACCATTACCAAACTGAGAACAATGCACATGAAACCCCAAAGCGACAAAAAGTTTCAACATGTTTAACAAGTCCACCGTCAGTATATAAATGTATATAAAGGGTAGACGTTAAAAATTATTAGGGAAGAGCAAATTCAGTGTTACGTTATGGTATCAACTCCACATAATCATTTCATATATTTCCTTTTATCGCTATTTTGCAGTATTTTCCTTTGATCATTGCTATGACCTCTGTATCTCACATTTTCAAAAAAAATTTTTTACAGTCTATACAAGTTTTTAAAATTGTGTGTATTAATAAAAAAATACGAAATGATGTTTAATAATAAATACCTGCACTACCGTTCTCAACCTCTGAAGTGCTGGCAGTTTTCAATTGTTCTAAAATGGCGTTTGCTATCGGAATCATCATGGCTGTAGTGGATGTGTTACTAATCCACATGGACACCAACCACGTGGGTAACATTAATCCTAACAGCAACCTAAATTAGGTAATGTTTATTTAATTATCTCCCTTATCAATTACAAAACCAATAGTTAATAAATGTCACAAATATTAAAATAGTCTAAAAGATGGTCTGCAACATTAATGTCTGAAAATATGTGGTTTTTTCTGAAATTGGATATTAAACTGTCAACACGGAGGTAGCGGGTTAAAGTCTCCTCGACTCCAATCTTAATTGACACGTACGGATTGCCAGTTTTCCTACCGAAGGTCGGAGATGTTCTCTGGGTACTCCGGCTTCCTCTCCCGATAAAAACTGGACGCGATGAAATAGCTGAAAAATTGCTGAAAGCGGCGTTTAGCACCATTCAACAAACAAACAAAACAACAGCAAATAAACACAAATGTTCAAATTAATGTCTGTTCAAACATTTCAACGTCCTTATTTTGAACGAATGTTGTTTGGCAAGCGAAACTTTACATACCATCTTGTTTCTGTTCCAACTATCAGTAGAATTTTTAATGCGAGTCTTTTGTGTATGTTCCAGTGTTCAATGGCTGCAGCTATAATCAGGCCTCCAAGGAAAAGCATAGAGGTATCCTAAAGAAAAAAAATATTGTCTTCTGGCAAAAAATATTTCAGCCCTACACATTTTGGACATGTAAAAAATGTGACAAAAACAAACTCAAACAAAATAAAAAACAGTACTCTATCGATTAATTGTCTGAAGCAACCTAATGTTCAAAAGAAATATTTTAGCTATATTTACGAATTAAAGAATTTCACATGGGAAAAAAATAATACACATTAAACAATCAATTTCACTTAATAGCACTGCTTTAGACAAATAAATGTAATTTTATACAGGCTTGAACTTGCAACCTCAGTGTTGACACGCCAGTGCTCAATTGTAAATGACTACGAGTACTTGAGATTGAAAACGCAACACTTTTATCAATCCGTCAGCGTTCCAAAATCCGTCAGCAATCAGTTATCAATCAGTCAGATCAGTCAAATATTTCCCAACCCGTCAGATCGTTCCCAATCCGTCCATCCGTCAATTGACGGATTTGGAACGATTTGAATGATCTGACGGATTGATTTGGACTGATCGCTCCAATCCGTCCATTCAACTTCCAGTTAGTAAAATTAATATTTCGAAATGTGAAAATTCGTTTCACTCGCAAATATTAGAAGTATAAAAATGTCAACTGTTATGTCCTCATTGATGGATCGTTTTACCTAATAATAAGGGTAAAACTGGTCTAAAGTTATAAATAAAAAAAGGAAATTCCCCCAGTCTATTACTGTGACGAAATATAATAATTACATAGTGTCATTTTATTAACAAAATAATTAAAATAAAGTAAATTTAAAAACATATATAAATAATTGAAAAAGAAATGAAAAAAACAAACACACAATAAATTCAAAAAATATTTGACCTCGATTGCCAAGGCGTACATCTCGTATTTGTCTTCGAAAAGTTTTAAAGCGGAAAAAGCGAGAAACACTAAAAATGAGAAGGCGAAATCGTAACATTTTTTCACTTCGCCTTTTCGCGTTAGCATTGTATGTATGTTTTAAGTTTATTTAATACTATTTTCAAAAATTATATTAGTTTATATAATATTACGTCGAGTGTTTATAGTGAAGAGCTGGAGTACCCAACGAAACAACAAACCTTCGACAGGAAAACTGGTGATCTTTGCAGATTTATAGGAATGAGTCGAGCACACCCTCTCGCTGTAAGGATCGAACAGACAACTCGGTGATCAATAATAGATTACTGCTACCTTAACCTCCGAGGTCGAGGTTCTTTTTTATTGTAAACGCTTAAAAAGATCATTTTTCGTGGTTTGATCTGTTTCTTTCTTTGCCACAGTTCCTATGAATTCCGGTGTATAATACTGAATAAGATTCACGACAAAAGCGGGTTATAAATGATAAATTGAATTACCCCCCCCCCCCCCCCCGAGTGTCATTTTATTAAAAAAATAATTAAAAAAAGAAATGAAAAAAACACACACACACAATAAATTCAAAAAATATTTGACCTCGATTGCCAAGGCGTACATCTCGTATTTGTCTTCGAAAAGTTTTAAAGCGGAAAAAAGCGAGAAACACGAAAAATGTGAAGGCGAAATCGTAACATTTTTTCACTTCGCCTTTTCGCGTTAGCATTGTATAGCCCCGCGTCTGTATCGCGGGTAAAATTTCTCGATTTTTTTTTGCCCGCGGTTGCCCGTGGTGGAAAATGTGCAAAATTGGCTTTACCCGCAGTTTACCCGTGGTATGCCCGCGGAACAAACGCCGGCGACTGTTCCGCGTCCTTATCGCGGGTGAAGCGCGGCGGTACCGCGGCCTACCACGGGTATAATAAAGCAGCCGAACCGTCTGTAGAAATCATAATCGCTCAAGACACATTCCCGTGAAGATCAAGCTATGACACCGAAGAAGAAGAAGAAGCCCACGTTGAGTTCCCTGGCCAAGAAGAAGAAGCAGCGTGCGAGCAAGAAGCCGAGGGCGAGGGCAGCAGATGAAGCCAGCCCAGTGCCAGTTCCCTGGCCACTCCATGATGAGGTTCCTCTGAGCCTTGGCTATCCTTAAATCTCTATTGTTTCCTGGTACTCGGTCAGGTCTCGTGTCGTCAAGGTTCCTGCCTGCACGCCAGGCAACAGGGCTCCATTTGGACGCTCGAAATCCACCAGTCTGTTCTGCATCACAGGGTAACGTGTTCTCATCAGGTTGTGGAGGAGTACACACGCCTTGACCAGGAAGGAGCCTCACAGTGTCAGCTTCATGCATCATGGTAGTCAGGAGAACTTTAAATCGGTTGGCAAGGATGCCAAACGAATTCTCAACTACCCTTCTGGCTCGCGAGAGTCTATAGTTGAATATCCTCTGCTTCCTGGTCATGTCCTTGTTACCATACGTCTTCATCATGTAGGTCCGGAGTGCGAAAGCATCATCTCCCACCAGAAAGTAAGGTATATCCTCAGTGTCACATGGGAGAGGATCATGCTGTGGGAAATGTCATTGTTCTGGAGACCCTCTCTGAAATCACTTGCATTGTAGATATGGGCATCAGACGAAGACCCTTTGCCGCTGACGTCTATCCAGAGGAACTTGTAGTCAGATGTGACGACTGCCAGGAGGATGACACTGAAGAAGCCCTTGTAGCTGAAGTAGTCGGACCCAGTGTTGGCAGGAGCTTTACAGGCAAAGTGCTTGCCGTCTATTGCACCAATGACATGCGGAAAGTTCCAACTGTTCATCCAATTGTCACTAATCTGACGCCACTCTGCAGCAGTCTGTGGTGGCGCGAGCAGCTCATCACGTAACTCCTCGACGAGAGCCGCACACACTTCGCGCACCACCAGACTGATGGTGTTGTGAGGGACCCTCCAGCCATACTGCATCTTGTGGTACTTGGCGCCAGAAGCTAGGTGCCTCAGGGTGATGGCAACCTTCAGGCCTGGATCAAGGGGTGCTCGCCAGTTGGTGGTCTCCTTGGTAAGGGCTGGTGTAAGTCTGCACAATTTCATCGAACATGGCAGGTGGCATTCTCATGAAGTTATGGAAGGCTCTTGGATCTTCATTACGGAGCTCCACCATGAGACGATCATACAGCCCCAGCTCAGGTCTCCTGCCAATCCAGTCGCGCACCCAGATGTTCCGGATCACCCTCCTCCTCCTCCTCCCCCTTCGTCTTCTTCTATCAATGAGGAACTGATGAACCTGTACCACTTGGTTCTGATGCTGCTGGAGCAGCAAGACGAGGTCATTACGGTGACAGGTATCCATGTTCATCGCTTGACTGACGAATGCTCGGCAAATCGCGCTTTTTATATACCTAAAATCAGACGTTGTACGGACGCGATTAGGCCGTGGACAATCGTATTTGGGACGTGTACAAGACGCAATTGAACGTGATTAGGCTGGTATTGGAGCGTCCTGTTTTTGCGGAGAAAGGCGTTTGTCCGTGCTTACACGCGGTACACACGCTAATGCACGTGATAGCAACGCCGTACAGACGCGGAACAAACATGCTATGACCGTGCTCCACCCGCGATTACCCGCGGTCAATTTCGCGTCCTACCGCGTGTAACCACGTCTTAACCGCGGCCGTAGCACGTCCTAGCACGTTCGTTCCGCGTCTGTACCGCGTGTGTACCACGAGTACCGCCCGCCATTACCCGCGGTCTAAATTTGTTGGCCAGCCCAAAACTTTTTCGCGCGGCCAACCGCGTGTTACGACGGGGAAAGTACGGTTGTATCGCGTCTTTATCGCGACCTCAAAGCGTCCAACAGCATCTGATTCACGGGCAGAAATTTTTGGCCGTGATTCGGCCGCGATACTCCCGTGGAGGGCTGTGTGACCGGGCCTTATGTATGTTTGAAGTTTTTTTAACACTATTTTCAAAAATGTTATTAGTTTATATAATTTGACGTCGAGTGTTTATAGGGAAAAGCTGGAGTACCCAACGAAACAGCAAACCTTCGACAGGAAAACTGGTGCTCTTTGCAAATTTATAGGGATGAGTCGAGCACACCATCTCGCTGTAAGGATCGAACTCGCTGATCAATAATAGATAACAGCTACCTTAACCTCCGAGGTCGAGGTTTTTTTTTATTGTAAACGCTTGAAAAGATCATTTGTCGTGGTTTGATCAGTTTTCTTTCTTTGCCACAGTTCCTATGATGTTTGTTTGTTTGTTTGATGGTGTTTAACGCCACTTTCAGCAATTTTTCAGCTATATCATGGCGTCCAGTTTTTATTGGGGGAGGAAGCCGGAGTACCCGGAGAAAATCCCCGACCTGCGGTAGGAAAACTGGCAATCCTTGTCAATTAAGATTGGAGTCGAGTACTCCCTGCCTGCAGTGAGAATCGAACCCGCAATCTCAGTGTTGAAAGACCACGAGATCAACAGTAGACGAACTACCTTGACCACTCGGCCAGTTTCTATGAATTCCGGTGTATAATACTGAATAAGATTTACGACAAAAGCGAAAACATCTATTTATATATTTTATTCACTACCCCATAGTGTCACATGAATTTACACAGAATTAAATAAAGAATAAACTTATGTGCCACAATTCATAAGAATTCCGGTGTATAATACTGAATAAGATTCACGAAAACATCTATTTATATATTTTACTCACTATATATCTCATTTTGTCACATGAATTTACAGAGAATTAAATCTCAAATAAAGAATAAACTACTGTGCCAAAATTCCTAAGAATTCCGGTGTATAATACTGTATAAGATTTACGACAAAAGCGAAAACATCTATTTATATATTATATTCACTATCTCATTGTGTCACATGAATTTACACATAATTAAATCTCAAATAAAGAATAAACTACTGTGCCACAATTCCTAAGAATTCCGGTGTATAATACTGAATTAGATTTACGACAAAATCGAAAACATCTATTTATATATTTTATTCACTATATATCTCATTGTGTCACATGAATTTACTCAGAATTAAATCTCAAATAAAGATTAAACTACTAACCGCGTTTGTATATCGAAGTTTATGAGTTAAATATGCGAACATCTAAGCGTAATATAAAAATCAATTCTGCTTTCGCATTTTAGCCGTCGCAATTTGTCTGTTAAAGTCATTCCACAATTAATGATATATAAGTATACATGGTTTCCTTTAAATTCGGAAGTACTTGAAATTAGTTAGTAGGTTTAACAGAGATGACCAGCGCGTCCTCAGTTGGCGGACATGGGATGTCCTCTCGTTTTTTTTTTTTTTGGGGGGGGGGGGGTGGTGGTTCAGTTCATATTAAAATTGCCGCGAACCATAGTGACATGTTTAGAGAATGTCACGCTTCTTGCACGAAAAAAAGTAAATCTTACGCCCCAACCCATACCCAATATTTTTCAAGTGGAATTCAAAATTTGTGCCCTTTTGTCCATCTTTCTCTAATTTATTGAAGGAGCCGAGTGGTGATGTTAGTTCATCAACTATTGATCACGTGGTCTGTCAACACTGAGGTTGCGGGTTCGAGTCTCACTGCGGGCATGGTGCACTCGACTTAATTGAAAGGGATCCAGATTTCCTACTGAAGATCGGGGGTTTTCTCCGGGTACTCCGGCTTCCTCCTCAAATAAAAACTGGACGCCATGATATAGAAGAAAAATTGCTGAAAGTGGGTTAAACAATATTTAAACAAGCAAACAAATCTAATTGATTTATATTTAACTTATTCTCGTCGTGAATAAAGTTGAAATACTCTCGCTGAAAGAAAAGCAAAGAATCAATCAATCAATCAATCAATACAAGAAGTTATTGTTCAAATTGAATGACACTCTTTTAAAGGGCAAGTTCTGAAAAGGTTCTGTTTCATATATATGACTCGGTAATGACAATGTTAAGACCTAAAGAATTAATGACGTTTTGTTAAAAAAAATTACTATTTCGTACGTGTCTATCTGTAACACATTTTTACGCTTAACTTCAGTATTCGCAGACAATTCTCCCCGGCGTAATTGGGACCTATGTGGCTGATTGGTCAGTCATCTACTAGTTATCACATGCCTGTCAACAGGTTGCGGATTTTCAAACGACTGCAGATAGGGTGCGCCCGACTCCACTTTGATTGACAAAAGACTGTCGGTTTTAACCTGTACTCCGTCTTCCTCCCACCCCACCCCACCCCCAATAAAAAATGGACGACATGAAACAAATGGAACAATCCAGAGTAATTGTATGTATACTTTTTTAAACAACTTTTATTGCCTGTCCAATAATACTTAAGACAGATTTCTTTAACTGTGGAATAGGTGTACGACAAGGAGATAACCTAAGTCCTACCTTATTCAACATTTATATGAATGACCTTACAGAATATTTTAATAATTCTTGTGACCCAGTATTTTTAAATTCAAATAAATTAAATGCATTGATGTATGCAGATGATGTAGTATTACTATCAACAACAGAAAAGGGTTTACAAAAGTGTGTCGACTCTTTACAATTATTCTCCCAAGATTGGAAAATGAACATCAATATAAGAAAAACTAAAGTAATGATATTCAACAAATCAGGCCGTAAGAGCAATGTACAAATAAGATAAAATGAAGAATTACTAGAAAATGTCCAAGAATACAAGTATTTAGGCATTGTTTTCTCGTCCTCTGGTTCATTTACCACTGCGAAAAAGGAACTTTATAAAAAAGGTTTCAAAGCACTTTTTAAACTAAGAAAAAATTTTTCAAACATTACTCCAAATCCTAAAGTTATGCTCCACATTTTTAACCACACGATTAAGCCTATAGCTCTCTATGGCTCAGAAGTCTGGGGCACCTTTTCCTCATTAAAATTTCAAAATAATGCAGAAAAATATATAAAAAAGGAGATAGATTCAAATATCCTAGAAAAATTACATACTCAATTTTGTAAATTTATTCTTGGTGTGAGAACCAGGTCCTCTAACAATGCTTGTAGAGGAGAACTAGGAAGTATGCCTATTCTATTCTCTATATTAATAAATTTAATTAAATATTGGTGTCATATAGTTAAACTAGAAAATGCTCCTACCACCTTACTAAATGAAGCATTTAAACTTAGCGAAGAAATGTCAAATAATAACAAAGAATCTTGGGTAGGAAGTATAAAAGAAATATTTAAATTCCTAAAATTAGATTATATTTTTAACAATCATTCACATTTCAAAGCTAATTATATTATCAAAAGAACTAAAAATGCTATTACAGAAAAATTTATTTCTATTTGGAAAGAGAACATGTACAATGATGAAAGAACATCAAAAGGAGGAAATAAACTTAGAACCTATAGACTTTTTAAATCTAAATTTGAAATTGAAAAATATCTTTTTATAGGAAATAAATCAAAACGTCAATTATTAACAAAATTAAGAATAAGTGATCATGACCTTAACATTGAAAAAGGTAGACATATAGGATTAGAAGTTAAGGACCGTGTATGTAAAGTTTGTAATTCAAATCTTGTAGAAGATGAATTACACTTTTTTACCCAATGTAACAACTATGACAATGAACGTACAGACTTTTTTGTTTACATATCCGAAAAATATAAGAATTTTGAAAGTCTTTCAAACAAAAATAAATTTATTTGGCTCATGTCAGCAGAAGATGAAGATTTAATAAAACTATTGTTTAAAATAACATCAACTTTTAATAATATAAGAAAACAAATATTAAATATTTAACCATTGATCATTATAATTTATCATTATTATTATTATTATTACTATTATAGGATCGGTGTGTTTCCTCTAGAAATATGTCATGGGTCTAAGAGAAATTGCTGTTTCTTTCTCTTCTTTCCCCCTTTAGTTTTAATACCCAATTTAATTTACACAACTGCTTTTATCATTATTTGCATTACTGTTATGATTATTATTTTATTATAATTTTACCAATCATACAAATGTTTAAAGTTTTACTTATTTCCCTTAACCTTATTGTATTGTACATATTTATATTTTTTATTTTTTATTTTTTCTCTAATGATGATTATATGCTCAATATTGGGCGCAGTGATTTGCTAATAAAATATCTTGTATCTTGTATCTTGTAAGACAAGAATCGCTGTATATTTTACAATACAACTTTTTGTTTAGTAAACAATGCGTTTTGATTGACAATGCTTGTTCAACAAACAGTTCAACAATTGTTTATACACAACAGTTTTATACTTGTATTTAAAAATGTAGACTAAATAAAAACACGCAGGCATACATTTAAGTAACTAGTAATTATGTCAAAAAGAGGCCGCGTTCTTTCCTAAATGTGAAATAAATTTGTTACTGATTGGGGGAGTCGGGTCGGCTTAATATATGACAAAAAATATAACAGGTCGCAAAAAATAAAATAGGCCGAAATCACGAGTCGCGGGAATAGAAAAAGAGAATCAATAATTGATTACGAAAAAAAACCATTTACCTCGTCGCTACTGATGTGCCTTAAATAGTTTTTTGAAGGTTTACAGGACTCGATTCGCAGATATGTCCTGCTCTAAAGAAATGTGCTTAATTATATAATATAAAGAAAAAAATCTTTCTTTAAATATGTTTATTTATTCATTTAGAACGAGACATTGTATTAACAATTCATTTAAACGCATGTTTTTATTTTATTATAAATGGTATAATAAATGCATATATTATATACAAATGACGCAGAATCCGTTTTATCTTTAAATTATTAATTTATACGAATCCGTCAATAAACTAACCGATTTATGCATATAATTAAATGACGGATTCTGGATCGCACTGATTGGACTGATCGCACTGATCGCTGACGGTTACCAAGGTAATGACAGATTCATAATTTTTGACGGATGTAGTCATCATCAATCAGTCAGCGATCCGTCAGCGTTCCAAAATCCGTCAGCAATCAGTTATCAATCAGTCAAAGTGTTGTGTTACGGGTGCAAGTACTGTTACCACAATACCAACAGCCACGTAGGAAATGTGGTTAGTTTAGTAGCTTTTTGGCGATAATATATGTTAAAACTAAACTAACCACAATACCTACGGCTCTTATGTAAGTATAGAGGAATATATTTTACGTCACTGCCAGCAGTTCTTTGAAGATTGCATGTTTAGAAGTAATTCCGATTCTACGGTAGGATGAAGCATTGTTTCATAGTCGTAGCACAGAAAAATAGTAGTACGGTCATTTAAGGGTCGACAACCCGTTTACCGTTAATGTTTAAATATAGATAGGGTTTTCCATACCAGCAATTGAAAGTGGTACTGTCGGAACCGTACCGGCCGTACAGCTTGCTACGCCTATGTGTTTGATAGCTTGAATCACTTTTTGAGAGATTCTGATATATTCACCTATTTTTACTCCAACCTTTTAACGACTTCCTGTTTTAATTTTTAATTATTGTGACGGACATAGTAATCCGCCATTTTTAGCATTTAGCATTTAGTGGATACTAACAAACTCTTACTAAGGTTCAAACACTCTTAATAATGTCTACACATTAACATAATGTTTACTATGATCATGAACTGAGTTACTTACTTTTCCCCCTGACCCTTTGAAACACTCGCGCTTATTTTGATTCTTTGACTAACTTATGTTTGCTATGATCCTGAACTCACTCAGTTATTTAAATTTCACCCGTACCCTTAAAGCTCTCGCGCTTACTTTGATTCTTTGACTTTCGTATGTTTGCTATGATCCTGCACTCGCTCAGCTACTTACATTTAAATAGTTTGACGCCACTGATTTCGGACTACCAAGGCCGATAAACGGCGTCAAAATTACTGGCAGTAAAGACGACACAGCTATTGGAAGTGCCTCTGTAACCCAATACACTGCCATGAGGAACACGATATATGCACATTTTGATTCCTGAAAAATAAGTAAAATGTCATGTATTTTGTGTTCGAAGCCGCCACTGAAAAGAAAACTATAGCAACCACAGCTTCTTTGAATATTCCCACATGACATGTATATAAATGTAAATCCCTGATCAGTGCACCTTCGGTTCTAATAGGCACATAATAGTATCAGTCTTAGTAGTTGGTTGCAATTTCACGTAACAAGAAAAATAGCAAGTAAATCGATCAAACATACAGAGCCAATGGTCAAGGGACGAGTAGAAATATTATTTAACCCAATCGCTTAACGTCGGGGACTTCAGTACCGAACTTATATACAAAACAACAACCGCGGTGTCAATCGAGGTCGTTTTTGCATAGTATTATTGATTTTTGTTATCATGTAAATCAAGGTTATCCAAATTTACTAAAAAAACAAGCAAACCAAAAATCAATAAGAACATTGTAATATTATAACTAATGGTACATAGGGAAGTCCCAAATTATAAGAAAAGTACATTAATTCCAAATGTCATTTTCCTACCTTATCCTTGCATCAATAGTTCTCTAGTTATCAATAACATTTTATAAATGGCAGCATGCAAATGACGACCTCTGAACACCCGTAACAGGCTTACTATGTGAGACTTCTTACGTGAGTAGAGCGGAGCATTATCAAATTTTAAGCTTCAGGTTGGTGATTTATATGCATTTCTAGCAGCAATGACAAATGCTTAAACATGAGTTTTCCCTCGCAACACAGACAAGCTGAATTAGTTTTCTTCAGTCTGGTTTATAATGTCCCCGTGATCTTTCGCGAATTTATCGATCGCAATATTATAGTAAGCTAGAGTTTTTGGAAATTACAATAAATAACATTTTATCAAAGATAAAAGGGTTTATATAACTCAAGTTTGAAAGTTTTATTAATTATATATTGTAATCATTTTGATTTGAGTGCACTCAAGCATGAAATTTTGCATATCAATGAATATTCAGAGGTCAGGATCTGCCTGCTCTGTAAAGAGTGTCACAATTTGCATTTGTGGTATTTTTATTGAAGGTCAAGATATGCTTGCTTCAAATAATATGTATAATGGGCAGAAGTTGTCTGCTCTTTAATATATTTCATTTCAATTATGTTGTGTTGTATCTTGCAGAGTGCAGGATTTGCCTGCTTTATGTTCCATTTTTCAAATACACTTTTTAATTTTATAGAGTATATTTTTATGTTACATGAATGTGTCATTTATATTCATGTTTCTGTGAATTTTATGTTTTACCTATGCTGATGGCTCATATTTGCTACATTTTATGCTGCAGATACTATTTTTAATAACTAAATTTGAATTGCTCATACATATGACTAAATTATTACATATTACTTGAAATGTTTGCTCCCCATGCATATATTGTTGAAGGTCAGCAGTTGGCTGCTTTAGTATATGCACTTTTCATTGTCATATTTTTGTTATTGTAAGCAGTGCTTGCAACTATTCATGTTTTTGTCTAAATATATCTTTGTGTATTTTGAATGTAATCATTTGGTTGCTTGAGATTATAGAGCTTTGACCTTTGAGTAACTGGTTGCCAGTGTTCATTAAGGTTCTAATTGTGTTTGGTCCAAGTTTTACACGTGGGTTGGTATTCCTGTTTACAGATACATATAATTGTAATGTCTAGATGTTTTATGCAACACTTTTTGCATTTTACTTAGTAACCTCTATTTCACTGATCCACCAACTCCAGGTATGGCTGCTGCCATGTGTACATGGCTGTGGCTCATTTTACAGGCAATCCCTTTTTTGTTTATGGAGCTTTATTATTAGTAGATCATTTGAAGTTAATGTTTTCATAATATTATGTAATACCATCTGTTTGATGTATTTTATTTTATATGTTTATACTTGTTTTAATTTGCGTCATTAATAAAATGACATTTAATTGGAACTTTTGTCTCTGCTCCTTTTCAAAAAACCTAGTGGAGTTGCTGGATCACTTTGGGTACGTTGTCAAACTTGATGGTATATAAATAACATTTTATCAAAGATAAAAGGGTTTATATAACTCAAGTTTGAAAGTTTTATTAATTATATATTGTAATCATTTTGATTTGAGTGCACTCAAGCATGAAATTTTGGTTGGAACTTTTCAGTATTACATAAGACCTTTGAACCAATTAATTTCTTCAGCTGATGTCACGTGATCAGCAGATCAAAACATTTTAGAGAGGATAGACGCTTTTATCAAAGGGAAATTTAACCCACCCCCATCCCCATCGCCTCCGTTTGAAATAAAATATTTTTCCATTATATTATGTAATACTACTTGTTGAAAGTATATCCTTTATATGTTATACTTGTATTTGTTTATACTTGTTTTTATTTGTGTCTTGGCAAACATGACATTTTGAACTCTGCTCTTTTTAAATACTTGTTTTAATTTGGGTCATTAATAAAATGACGGCTCATTTTACAGGCCATTCCCTTTTTGTTTATGGAGCTTTATTATTAGTATATTTTGTTGATGGAGCTTTATTATTAGTAGATCATTTGAAGTTATTGTTTTCATAATATTATGTAATACCATCTGTTTGATGGCTCATTTTACAGGCCATCCCTTTTTTGTTTATGGAGCTTTATTATTAGTAGATCATTTGAAGTTAATGTTTTCATAATATTATGTAATACCATCTGTTTGATGTATTTTATTTTATATGTTTATACTTGTTTTAATTTGCGTCATTAATAAAATGACATTTAATTGGATAAATAGGAGTTGTAGAACAAGTCTAGAGTTCTGATGAAACATAAATGCGCCTGAGTTTATTGATTGATTTCCGTTCACACAATCGATCAGTGAACGCAGACGAAATACTGCCTGCTGGAATTTAAGCATCTATGCAATAAATCGATTAGTTCATAAAGATACAATAATTTTCTCAGCCGGAAACTTTTGGATACGTTGAAACCAAGGGTAGTCCTCAATAAAGTTTCCTTACTTTGTTGGTCTAGCACTGTGACCCCTCACAGTTTGGTCCAACAAGTGAAATAACTCATATAATGAGATGAAAATTCCTTATTGCGATATTTTACAAAGGGTCGCCATCTATCATGATGCAACAACTTTCACTGGGACATCTTTTACGATCTGAATACAAGGTTTACTTTGTCAGGCGAGATAACTCCGTAAGGTCAAAGGGTTCGGTGTGCGAGGGTGAATGAAGAATGCGTAATGCCTAACTTGTCCATGGAACAAAATGTCTTTACGACCGGTCGCGAATCAAAATTAAGGTAAGAAAACTTTGCGGATAAAATAATACTAAGAAACAGACTAACAGACTAAGCTTTTCACTGGAAATCTGAAAAGTCTTAATAAAAAGTGTAAAATAAATAAATAAATAAATAAATAAATAAATAAATAAATAAATAAATAAATAAATAAATTTCAAAAGAAAAAAGGGTTTGTTATACGCTGACCTGCGTTCCAATAACTACTGGCAAAGGCAACAGAATAATTGGCGTCAGAATAACCACGAGAATATTCCGTATCCGAGACAGACTCCTTAACATCGCCATTTCAGTCCGAGACTCACCAAAATCTTTCTACCTCATGCTTTGTCGGGTAACATTCGAGGTCGTTTTTCATGGTGTAAACAATTGATAGAGACATTTAGGTATTGCTTAGCACATATGGATTGTGAACAACCGTGAAATGTACAACAATTTAAAAATAACTTTTACAATTTGAAGACATAATTATACATTCTACATGTGTTATCTTTATACAGGTTAATAGCAGAATTTAATAAGTTTCATTTTTAAATACAAAGTCACAACTTATGTACGTGACATGACATATTCGCATACTATTATGAAAAGCTGTGAAGTACGGAAGCTTAAATACAATTATACCTTATTAACGAGGTCAATTTATTTAAACGAGAATAGTATTTTTAACCGAGGAGGAAGTCAGAGGTCAACATATTTTTCTCGTGTCAGTAAATCCCTCCATTGTCCGAGCTAAATACGCTAAATGTTTTGTTATTATTTTGACTTTTCTCCCAATTTTTAAGACAATCATAGTGATGGCTAAAAAATCAAATTTGAAACAGGAAATTACTTCTGCAATTAATAAAGTAAATTAAATAAAGCTGATTAAGTAAAACGTTGATTGAATGGCAATACAGAGTTTGCGTAAGAGTGTAACCGTTTGTAAAATAATTTACAAGTTGCAAATAAGGGGCCTCGGTGGCCGAGTGGTCAAGGTAGTTCGTCTTCTATTGATCACGTGGTCTGTCAACACTGAGATTGCGGGTTCGATTTTCACTGCAGGCAGGGTGTACTCGACTCCAATCTTAATTGACAAGGATTGCCAGTTTTCCTACCGCAGGTCGGGGGTTTTCTCCGGGTACTCCGGCTTCCTCCCCCAATAAAAACTGGACGCCACGATATAGCTGAAAAATTGCTGAAAGTGGCGTTAAACACCATCAAACAAACAAACAAACAACAAGTTGCAAATATAACAATTTTGTGAATTAACAACAAACTTACTAAGCAAAATAACCAGTAATGTCGATAAACGCAAATTTGCGATGATATGTTCTTAAATTAAGTTGTTAGATTTCATAAGAAATTCGTCCTACTATTTATATATAGGATCTTACATTAGTACGAGTGGATTATCGGATTTCTCCAATCGAGATAGTTAAATTATGGAATTTTAAGTCCTAGCCTTGGCGAGATTGGAGAAATCCGATAATCAAAGAATACTAATGTAAGATTCTGTTTCTTTAATTTTAAAAAGTAGTAAATTTGCGAAATGAAGTGCAAATTCTCCCAACCCCAATTTAACGTTCATGACTTGAATACGCGGTAAATGGAAGGTGTTTTGTTTATGACGTCATGAGTTCTTATTGTGACGTTATTATTTTTAACCAATCAACTGCTGAGAACAACAAATTCACTAGTGACGAGAACTATATTTCCCACACAGGTCAAGCGGGTGAAATTAGAGAAACATTAGTTCTCATCATATGTAGTCGTTATTGTTTTTGATCAAGAGTAGTTTTTTGATCAAAGGGAAATTACCCGATGTCTTATGTCTTTTATCTGATAGCAGTTTCCCGAAGTACAACCGATTGTAGATAACCAGAAGGCGTAGGTTTTTAACATTATTTTAAATACATATTTGATTTGTTGTGTATATGTGGAACTGTATCATTTTTTGTATATTAATTGTTGGGATACAAATTATAAGTTTACTTTGACGTCATGATACAGTCAACATACATAAAATGATCTTGGATCTACAAGTCTAAATATACATGTACTCAAGTAGTTTTGTCAACCTGTAGATTCTGGTATTAGTTGTAATGTTTATACGTATGCACTATTATGGGATGGGACACCGTTTTTCGTGGATTTATCGGTATATGAACATGCCCAACTCACTCACAAACTTAAGTCCGAATGACTTGAATGATATGTTTGTGAGTAAGTTGGTATTGTTGCTGATACTGATAAATCCATGGAAAATGGTTTTCAATCCTTATAGTTCTTTAAAACTGAATTAAGAAATTAATTTTAACAAGATAATCTCAATTCCATATTTCTTGTGTATTTTGAATGCGGGACTGACCCGCTGATCTTAACGTTCTAAACCACATTCTGATGAATAAAAATTAGCGTCTTGGCTTAAATCTAAAAACAATTCACTCAAACGACAACAAAAAAGCTTTAAATTTAACACATTATTAATATCAATTCATCAAACAGTTTACTTGTGATTTTATCCCTGTAGATATTGAATGCCGCAATCTATGTTTACGCTTGGTTACACACAAGTAGTTCAATGTCATATAGGGGCCTCGGTGGCCAAGTGGTTAAGGTAGTTCGTCTTCTATTGATCACGTGGTCTGTCAACACTGAGATTGTGGGTTCGATTCTCACCAGCAGGGTGTACTCGACTCCAATCTCAATTGACAAGGATTGCTAGTTTTCCTACCGAAGGTTGGGGGCTTCCTCCCCCAGTAAAAACTGAAAGTAGCGTTAAAACACTATTCAAGCAAAAAAAAAAAAAAAAACCAAATCAATCACATTTATCAAAAAATAAATGTAGTTGATAATCTCGACCAAATAAACGTATTTCCAAATATGCAAATCATAGAATTATTAAAATATATTTCGTTTGTTATGTTTTTATGCTGTTAAAGTTGTTTCATGTTTGAAATCGGTTGGATAGACTAAACCATTATTCTAAATGGTATTGACGTGCATCCTCAGAAAGGAAAATTCAGGATGAAGATACGTTGAAGTTGTAGATTTTGCGTGGGTGTAATGTGTAATTGTTCATTTAATTATGGCGAAACATCAGTGTTGACTAACTACCTTAACCACTCGACCACAAAAAGGTCCCTTAATTTAGTTTTATACGTTACTAACTTACGGGGGCAAAGAAACGTAATGGGCTATAAACTATGGATTTAACAATATGAAGTTAGGGGACCGGGCATGCGTGATCGCGAAAATATTACGACGTTACTCTATGGCGTAAAAATGAATTTACAAGATAGCTGAGTGCATCTGAGTGCATTAACTGAAATTAAAGCGAGTTTCTTGTGTATTTTGAATGCGGGACTGACCTGCTGATCTAAACGTTCTAAACCACATTCTGATGAATAAAAATTAGTGTCTTGACTTAAATCTAAAAACAATTCACTCAAACGACAACAAAAAAGCTTCAAATTCAACACATTATTAAAATCAATTCATCAAACAATTTACTTGTGATTTTATCCCTGTAGATATTGAATGCCGCAATCTATGTTTACGCTTGGTTACACACAAGTAGTTCAATGTCGTATAGGGGCCTCGGTGGCCAAGTGGTTAAGGTAGTTCGTCTACTATTGATCACGTGGTCTGACAACACTGAGTAGTTCGTCTACTATTGATCACGTGGTCTGACAACACTGAGATTGCGGGTTCGATTCTCACCGGCAGGGTGTACTCGACTCCAATCTTAATTGACAAGGATTGCTAGTTTTCCTACCAAAGGTTGGGGGCTTCCTCCCCCAATAAAAACTGAAAGTGGCGTTAAAACACTATTCACTAAGCAAAAACAAAACAAAACAAAAAAAAAACAAACAAACAAAAAAAAAAAAAAAAAAAAAAAAAAAAAAAAAAAACAATCACATTTATCAAAAAATAAATGTAGTTGATAATCTCGACCAAATAAACGTATTTCCAAATATGCAAATCATAGAATTATTAAAATATATTTCGTTTGTTATGTTTTTATGCTGTTAAAGTTGTTTCATGTTTGAAATCGGTTGGCTAGACTAAACCATTATTCTAAATGGTATTGACGTGCATCCTCAGAAAGGAAAATTCAGGATGAAGATACGTTGAAGTTGTAGATTTTGAGTGGGTGTAATGTGTAATTGCTCATTTAATTATGGCGAAACCTCAGTGTTGACTAACTACCTTAACCACTCGACCACAAAAAGTCCCTTAATTTAGTTTTATACGTTACTAACTTACGGGGGCAAAAAAACGTAATGGGCTATAAACTATGGATTTAACAATATGAAGTTAGGGGACCGGGCATGCGTGATCGCGAAAATATTACGACGTTTACTCTTTGGCGTAAAAATGAATTTACAAGATAGCTGAGTGCATCTGAGTGCATTAACTGAAATTGATGCGAGTTTACATCAAACAATACATTAATGTAAATTTCATGTTTGTTATAATATAATCCGACATTGATAAAAGTTGAAACAAAAACCAAACAGATGTACATTATATGTATGTTAATTTACTCAGCATTTAAGATAAATAAATGTTAAATGTAGTCTATTAATGCAGATTTGCATTTGAGTTCAAGCAGTAAACTTTATGTTCACGAGATTATAATATCCAGTAAATTTGAAATTTTCTGCATAGTAAATTGGATGTAAGCTATGAACTATTAGTAATCTATTTATGTGGAATTTAACTTCAGAATAAATTTGGTTTTTTTTAAATATAACATTTTACTAATATTTCATTCGATTGGTTCATTCATGCATATAGGTTGTCTTGTCGTATTCAGGTATTACTTCTCACTGCAGCCAGGGTGTACTCGACTCCAATTTTAATTGGCAAGGATTGCTAGTGTTCCTACCGAGAGTCGGGGGTAATATATATCCGGGTACTCCGGCTTCCAGTCCCCCCAATAAAAAGTGGAAGCCACGAGACAGCTGAAAAATTGCTGCCCAAAATAAAAATACAAAAATAAAATGAAACAAATGTTACATAAGACGATTAGAAAATAAGTAAAACTTTTTAAAGAGACCATCTGTATTAAGCAGACCACTTTACATGTATTTCTAACAGGACCATTATTTTACATGTCTTTGTTCTTAATTTTCTATTGTACTTCTATCCCCCAAATGCCATATTCCGAATGCAATTTTGCATTTTTTTCAAATTTACTCTTTTTTATATTAAGCTAAAGGCGAAAACAACTGTTGTCTCTGGAATATAGAAATTTCATTTTGTGGAAAAAAGTCTATACTCTACAGTCTTTTATGAAATATTGTTGGATTTATCAAATTGTTTTAGTCTTAGATTTCTTTGGTTAAAGCATAAAACGATTTGTAATTAATGTGACTATAATTAAACATTTTTATTGCTAAGTCTTTTTTTAATATCACATATCTTAATAATAGTAGTGAAATATTTTCTCACAAAGAAGATAAATTTCAGTAAATTTGGTGTGCACATTTTCAAAATAGTCTAAAAAATGAAAAAAAATATCGATTATTTACAGGTTAATTGATTGATTGATTTATTTATGAATATAAGCTTTACGCCCTGGGAGCAGTATTCCAGCTATGTTCAGGACGAGAACATGTTAACAAACAATAAATCAACGGAAAAAACGGTTAGGGCGTAGGGAACAAAATTGTGACTGACACTTGAAAAATATTGAGTTTTAGGTTAAGGCCGACAATTAACTTTTTGTACCTTCTACAATGAGCCTACTCTTTTGTCGAAATCGAAAGGAGCGTGGCACTGTCCAAACACGTAACCTACTGTAGTTCGTGTAGTTTCGTACTGTGTTTAACCTGACAGCCCCACAACGAGAGGGTCGCCCGTTTACGCCACCTGGGGACGCGCTGGGCTGCTCTTTTTGGGTCGAGCACTGGGGATTATTTGAAGAACTATTAAGAATTAAACTTTCGATGACAGAGATTTATTTACATTTAACCAATAACCAACTTCAAACCACAGGCTGCCGATTGAATGTGGACTATGAGATGGTAAAACACGCACCATTTGCAATTCAAACTTGTAGTCCGATTTCACTATCTGTAAAAATGTACAATTTCTTTGAAAAAAGAAAGTCATGTATTGACCCAAATATCTTAAATTGTTAATGTTATAAAATATATAGTGTACATATTTTCCTGAATGTTTTGTAATTTTGTCATGTTGATGCCTCTATAGCTTCGTTTCAACAAAGATTTTTCTTGATTAATTGATGAACGTCAATCAATATATCAGCTAATTTTAGGACGAGAACAAGTTAACAAACTATCAATGAGTCATCGAGGAAAGGGATAGACTGACAGGTTCACATTTTTGACTGTAAAAGTATGGTGCATGGGGTACGGACAGTTAATTTAGACTATTGTAGAGGCTATAATGAGTCTACTACAGAAGTGGTCTTTATCGTGCAAGGAGCGTGACACTCTAGAAACGCGTCACTCAGTACGGTGCGCGGCCGGGCTCTTCGTATTAAATTACCCGACAACCCACAAAGAGACAGAGTCCTATACCCACCACCTGAAAACGCATTCGGCAGCTCTGTGGGTTGAGCATGGGAACCCTCCCAATATAATCCCAGACACAGGTTTATTGGAAATCAAGATAACACTTTGATTTGGTGGTTGCTACATTCAAAACCGAAAGAAAGTAACACACGAAAAATCATCTTGGAAAATAAGATGCGTACAAAATTGACATAAAATATCTTGTGAAAAATATGCTATCTTGAGAAAAGACGGACAATTTTATTCGGAGTTTCATTTGTGTCATACGTTTCTGCATGTCTGTAGTGTTAGTGTATTACAATAAAAGGGAGATGACTGGTTAGGGTAGTTAGTCTACTGTTGATCACATGCCTGTCAACACTGAGGTTGTGAGTTGAAATCTTACACTAGGCCGGGTGTGCTCGAATCCAATTTAATTGACATGATTGCTCTCTTTATAACGAAGGTTGTGGATTTTCTCAGGTGAATCTGGCTTCCTCTCAAATAATACTTAGACGTCACAAAAAAGCTGAAAATTGCTGAAAGTAGCAAACAAATAATTAAGTGCAGATTTTGTTCGAATTTAACAACTAACGCAGGAGGGTGCGGATTTCCTTTATTCGTCTACTTTTGATCACGTGGTCGGTAAACACTGAGATTGCGGGTTCGAGGCTCACTGTGGCCAGGGTGCGCTCGATTCCAATCTAAATTGACAAGGATTGCCAGTTTTCTACCGAAGGTCGGGGTTTTTCGGTGGGGGCGGGGGTTACTATGGCTTCCTTCCCCCCCCCCCCCAAAAAAAAAACAACAAAAACGCTATGATGTTTCTAAATAATTGCTGCATATTGCATGCGTCAATATAAACAAACAATAAAGGGAGTGATTTGGGAAATATTTAAAAGGTTCAGCCCAGCCACATCATGTTTTATGTGAATGTGACTGTTCCAGTGTTATGCTCAGAGTGCCGTTTCATAAAGTGATCGTTAGCTTTACGTGCACGTTATCCCATTTAAATTGCATAGGATAACGAGCACGTTAATTAGCGGTCGCTTTATGAAACGGCACCCTGGTGTTGGTCCTTTTGTTTTCTCTATTATCTTTTATTAATTAGTTTTGTCAAAATTGTTGTTCAGCTGATGCGCACTTTGGCCTAATTATACTTTAGGGGACACACCACCTATACAAACATTTACTACTTACCTTAACCCTAACCCTAACTCTAACAGACCTTAACCCTAATGATTTGAGTCCTCTAAATATGGCGGGTCCCCTAAAGTAAAATTAGGCCGCATTTTTTGTTATTCAGCTATGAAAATTTGTTTAGTGAAGTATGAAGTTTTTCCAGATTTCATTATATTGCAAAGATATTGCCATTATGCCTAATGTATATATCATTAGAGACATGTTTCATTTATTATATGGTTAAATATATACTTTGAAAAATTAGTAAGTTTTACAGTCTCTCATATCTTTTAGAATGGCACTTGTATTTTATTAGATTGATGTAATTAAATAACTAAACACGTATGTATATTGTATGTATAATTGTCTAGACTATTATGCAATACACTATAATAAAGTACACATTCTTGAATCTGGAATCCGTAAACATTACACAATTGTATTAACTTTTTTACTTTGTTCATACGTGCATCAAGAAGATTTTTTAAATGAACATCAGTTCAAGGATTGTCCCGGGGTATTCTAACTTCCTCTTTCACCAAAAGAATGAAACAGATAAAAATAAGTTTTAGTGAGACTTCGTTCAAACATACTTTTAAAATTTGAACACATCCGGGACTGTCTCCTTAACATCACACACATATTAGTATTCTGTTAAACTTTAGTTCGTTGGATAAATCGATATATACATTGTTTGTTTGTTTGAATTGTGTTAAATGCCTTTTCAGCAATTTTTCAGCCATACCATAGCGTCAAGTTTTTATTTGGGGAGTGGGGAGCAGGAGTTCCGGAGAAACGCCCTGACATTCGGTAGGAAAATTGGCAATCCATGTTAATGAAGATGATTAAAGTCGAGTGCACCCCGTCCGCACTGAGACTCGAACCCACAATCTTGGTGTCGACAGACCTGTTGATTAATAGTAAACGATATACCTTAACCACTCAGCCACCGACGTCCCTCGATATACACTCTTTAAAAAACGAAACGCTTAGCTATTTTTATTTTTATTTTTAATTTTAAATGATAATTAAACCTGTATAAAGTACATGTATTTTTAAAATGTTTTAGCGTCTTTTTTTCGGATTTGTCATATTGCCATATTATGAAAATGACACTTGAAAATTGTAAACAAAATAAATGGCCACGAAATTTTGAAAGAGTTTCAAACGGAAAGGTCAGGGTCTACTCAACCGTCTATCGGTAGCGTATAAAAGGAACAGGTTTGATGGTCCAACTCGTCAAAACGTACAAATTATGCCATGCCTTGGTTGAATACTGCTACTAGAAACATCATGAAAGGACGACTACAGTCTGAAATCTCTAAAACTGAGGTTGCATGGCCGATAATGTAAACAATTTCCAGACTATGGGCCCGATTCCTAAAGACCGGTACGACTAATGACCATCAAAGAAGCTGATAACCGCAGCACGTCAAGATAGGTATATCAGGGCATTACGTATACGGAATCGAACAATAACGGCAACAACAGCTGCAGTCGGGATACCTTGATTGCGAAGAATCAGCTCCCAAACTGGCAGAAACCGGCTCCAACAGCATTGAATTAGACCCAGCAGACCGTATCTGGGAGCTAAGCAGTTTTGACGGCATTACATCGACGGGAAAGTCAGATGGTGCACAGGTTGAGGGTCTAGACATACCAGAATCTGGTTTAGTGACGAGTCACGGTTCCTGCTACAGAAGCGTGATGGTATAACACGTGTCGCACACGTTACTAACTTGCAGTTGACCCGAAGTGACTTTGAACTGTTGTTAATTGACTGTGAATTGTGATTTTTTCCAGAAACGACTGTTACTTTTCATACAGCAAACATGAAAAGTGCATATCGTTCGTGTAATTGTAAAATTTTGATTTAAATGTCGCTTATTAAAATATGTTAAACTTACGTTTCTTTTTTTTTTTTTGGAAAGTATACAAAAACTACAACAATTTCCGTATGTTGATGTGAGATAGAATATTTAATTAGACAAAAATTGATGTTGCCACTAGAAATAAATATCATGTGTGTGCGAGATAAGAGAACTGATTGCTCTTAGCCTCTCCCCCCCACCCGCAAACAATACCCTAACCGTTAAAACAAATTCGCTGTGTCTCGAACTTATAGCCCAGCCCGATCTCCCACATCCCCTAAAGTAAAAAAAAAGACTGTTGTCACTTTAAGTCATGGAAGACAAATTTTAGCAAAAGTCAATATCAATAATTTGTTTTAGTATAAAAGAATCAATTTGTTAAATTCAAACAGGGGTATAAAAGACCAAATTTGGCAAACTATGAACAAGTGGGATAAGTTTGATTGAATGGTCCATGAGACTGATTGCAAATGGCCATCACCTTGACAAATCTATGTATCCACATTTTACAAAGCGTAAATGCAATTTTCACAAGACATGCATATTTCGAACGACAACGTGTCATTAATCTTGTTTAATACAGATTTTTGATTATTTTATCTAAACTTTACGTCAAAGGATTAACCTAAACCAACAAGGGATTTCTGTTATTATTTTTTATAAACTATTTGAGCAAAGATTTCAGTTCACGGATAATCCGAAGCCCTAGAAATATTTCTAAATTCTGTTATTAATTTGCATATTTGAGCAAAGATTTCAGTTCACGGATAATTTGAAGTCCTAGAATTATGTCCTATCCAAAGTATGGCAGTTTATTGTATTATAAGATAACAAATTGAGTATTTAACTGAATTTTATAACCCTTTAATGTCACCGTTATCAAATTACCCGGATGTTACTTTATTCTTCAAAGGGAATATTATGTTTACATAACTTCCGGTATGCTGAAGTATTTGATAATAATTTAATATAGTATATAACGTCATATAAACAGTGCTAATGCCTGTACAGTTTAAGCTATTGTATATAAATTTAGTATGATGTATATATTTCATTGATATTTCGACAAGCTGTTGCTCGACTGGAGTCAACTGATACTAAAATTTTCTAAAGATGTTTACCACTTTCCGGCACAGCAAACATAACTGGTTCCCAGATATAACCTCTGCCACACGTCATCCCCAGTTTACTGTCAAGAGAGATATCTCTCATTTTAATATGGCAGAGGTGATGGATACCCAGAATCTTTTGCCTGGAGATCTGATGTTTACATGGTACAGGTCTTTTTTGGCACTAAACAACAACGGTTAGTGAACAGCACACGTCAAATTTCCCACTAACTGGAAAGACAAACAGAATAATACAATAAATTATTCTTAACAATGAAAAAGTGGTATCGAAAAGAAATATTTAACTGCAAAAAATTGAAGTTTGTACACTTATGTGTCTGTAACAGTAGAATATGAATAACATCATGTCACCTCCAGGGATCGAACCCGGGATTCAGTGTTGCCAGCCAGCCCTTTAACCAACTGAGCTAAAGAAGTACTCCGTTAGCTCAGTCGATTTTGGCTGGCTATATACCTACTATCTGCTACAACGCAGATAGGCATTCTGTTACATGTCAAACATGGAGTTATGCAGTAATTAATTTAAACTTACCTTAATTGATACTTAAACGACAAATTTTAACTTAGGAAAAACATCATGTTCTTGTAGACAAATACGCGATATATGTCTATCAGATCAGTATGTATACAGATCTAGTTTTGTTGGAGCTAGAGTTGTAGTATCTTCGTTTACCTTAGTCGACATCCCTTGCATTGACTGCCAACGGCACTGCTTACTCTTCCGAGCTACCGAGTTCACTCGCATTTCCTGTTGTGTCGCTGGCTTTTGTTAAGTGTTTCTTGTTGTGTCGCACATGGCTTTGTATAGGTGTTTTTGATCTGCGAGATTTGCCACTTTGGTATTTCTTTGTCCTTCCCACAGCTTTTTGGTATATATAAATGATCATAAATATAAACACGAGGCAGGGATTAGGGAAGGGGAACACATTTTAGTTCGGTCTGATTTTCTGTCATTTTACATTGGATACCAGAATTTTCCTAAAATAAATAAATAAATAGATTGCTGACGTACAAGCTAATGTTTATGTGCCTTAAATATTAACACAATAAAAACCACATATCATTACACTTAAACGTCATAAGTTCTCATACTTGTAAAGAAATCAAATACTGTATAACTGATGTTTTTCCTGTTTACACACAAATGAAGCACATCCGGTCTCGTTATCAAACAAATCCTCTCAAGTTGAGTAAAGGTAAATAGTACTATAACAGTATAAAATTATGTATTTGCATTATATTGGTTGTGAGTGATACATACTTGTAATTTTATGTCGAGAGAAAGACGTGGAGTATAATAATGGGATTTATAAGGGACCTCCTCCGTGTACGAAACTACCTCATTATTATTTTGACTCCTATTATTCTGTTGCCAGTGATACACAGCATCGGAACGAAGGTAAGACATACGTTTTCCTTTATTGTTTTTAATGTTTATTTGTATCAAGGGTAAAACTGCCTTTTCTTAACTGCGGGGTTTATTGTGTTTATTAAAAAAGATAATTTACAGATGAGGTATTATTATGCAAAAGGACAATTTTCACAAAGAATATTTGGTCCACATATAAAAATATGTAATTTTTTTATGACGGCGATATAACTTCCTGATTACTTCAACAAAGTAGACATGATTGCATGTACACATGTAAATAACACTCTCTGTAATTGTCTATTATGCTGTTTATTTTCTCTACGTCAGAAATTCGATTGTCCGAACTTGTGTCAGGACGAACGGAATCGGTAAGACTTCCAATTCAACCCCCCCCCCCCCCCCCCATAAAAAACCCAGTGCATTAGACTATGACAAGATACATGGATTTCACACGGCTCGTACTTGCCCAATTGTCAATGCATGACTGTGTCCACTGTGGGGTTCACCAGTGGCTGCCACCCAGTGCCAAATTCTTTTATTTACGTTCGAAATAATGCATTTTTAGTGGGGGGGGGGGGGGTTTCAAATTGAAGTCTTTCCACTGAATCCAAGGCAAATTGACTCTATACCCAACTCAAACATGTTTTCTGTTTTGATGCAGCAAATTTCGAACCAGATTCTGCTACGTAACATACCGAATTTGATTTCTAGTGTTCTATGCCACCGAGGTACCAAATGCTTCTCCGTGAAGCCTGTAATATAGCGATTGTTAATTCTACCAACTGTCACTCTGACGATCGAAGTTCATTACATTTTGCGAGAATTGCTTCATTCAGTAAAGTATTATATATAATTTCAATATGAAATAGCTATTTTATATCCACCTTTTTCGTCATGACTTGTATCTAGTCAGACTAGTCTTAAATGGTAAAAAATCACAATAACTGAATACTTTGTTTACAAACAGTATCGGACAGTTTAATATGTACTCCTTTCTACTGTCAGTTAGACATTTACATATTTAATTTATGTACGTGTCATTAAACATGGGAAAATGTCCAGTATTAAACAATGTATTCACATTTGTCCTAGCCTTTGCATAAAGAGAACAAAGTATAAAATGTACGCACTTACAATTAATGTGCATCATTAAGTTACTCTCATTAGAGCGGATAATATTGACATGAAACGTACATTTAATTGGACGAGTGAACATTTCTTGTAATAAACATTATTCAAATAAATAATTATGCTATTGTAATTAAGACATGGTTCAATTTCATTTCACCTAAATTTCCAAGACCTGCCACAGCATTAATGAGTTGTAATTACTGGTCAACAGTCTAAAGGTGAATGTTAATGCAAATGTCAAGGATGAGTGATTTAGAAATGGTCTGAGGTTACGTGATTACTTTTGTTGGCTTGTTTGGAAAAATGAGTCGGGGCGGTGGCGGTGTGGTGGGGGTGATTAGCAAACAGGAAAAATCTTAGTATTAGTAATGGGATTTCACATCATACGAGTGGTTAAGGTAGTTCGTTTACTATTGATCACGTCGTCAACACTGAGGTTGCGGGTTCGAGTCTCACCGCGGGCAGTGTGTACTCGACTCCAATCTTAATTGACAAGGATTACCAGTTTTCCTACTGAAGGTCGGGGTTTTTCTCTGGGTACTCCGGCTTCCTCCTCCAATAAAAACCGGACGCCATGATATAGCTGAAAAATTTGAAAGTGGCGTTAAACATCATACAAACAAACAAACAAACATACCATAGGAAGTTTTTTTGTTTGCTTGTATATGGAGGGGGAGGGGACTATTCTGTATCCCTATATACTCTAATCTTCCTTATTACTACTTTCGGGACTTCATTCAAAGCAACACAGCATAACATTTTATTTCGTCATTTCCGGTATCCAAGTATACAGTTAAATGTGTATTCCGATCTACGTGCAGTATAATTCCAGGTTCGATGTAGCTGTCAAACTGTAAATTGTTGATCTGGCGAAAATGATTGAAAAGAAACGTTGTCTTCTCATGCTATTTTTATTAAATAGTGCTTGAATAATAATTAAATAATATTAAAAAACCCCAACCACATCTTGAAATACATGTAACTAGTATAAAAAATAACGCACATTCGTGTAACTTAGAATACATAAGATATAACCGAAGGAAATTCCAGAGAACATCATAATATTTACTGGTATTCCGTTAAAGTAATAAACGGTTAGTTTGGAACTACGTCACCTCTGTGTTTTGTTGTATATTTTTTGTTGTTTGTTGAGCTACAGTTATAGACGTATGCTATGTGTGATTTATACTGAGGCCTTGTTGAAGCATTCGACAGGCTGGTACTCTTTTTAAGCTTCAAGCTATTGGACAGAGGCCCGTGCAACATTTGCCCCGGTACAGTAAATTTAATTAAAAATAGCTTGCTATGAGATCTAGAAATTTACATAATGACATATTTTTAAAAACATCTGAGTGGTCTTGGCGATGTATGCTAAATAGACGCTTTTAAAAAGGTCAACGAACTTTGAAATATGTTACTGTACAAATAGTAGTCAAAGAAAATTTATTCAGAAAAAACACTTACTATTTTATTGTTAAGTAAACACAAATAGAAGTTTTCGAACACAGTTTTGACTGTTACCAGCACCACTGAAATAACTCGTTGGGTTGGAAATTATCAATTTTACATAGGTCAAAGTTCAGTTGCAAAGTTTTGTGGTTTTACACCAGACAATGTGCTAAAATAATGGCGGTTATTATATTTGTTGTCTGTGCAATAACCATTTGGATACGATAAATCTACTGATTTACCTAAATTTGTATTGGAATAGGTTAAGCAATGTGGTGGACAAAAAACCTGCCCGTCGTGGATAAAAATAAACACTAAAATAAGTTCTGAAACAAATGTGTATCTATTTAAGTTCTTTTTCATGCATGAAGTTTTAAACATAATTGATTTGAACTTTGTAATTTTATGAAAAGGGGTCAACTTAGCAGCAGGTTAACAAGTTATCGTTTTCTTTAATATTATTGTTGTTTTTGGGAAATGTTCATAAGGCTCATACCAGACATGAACCTTTCAATACACTACAAGCTTAACGTCTATTTAGCTCACATACATTCTTATTATAATTACACTCGATGGCTTGCCTTCATTTATTACTGGACATGAACGATGAATTTATTGTAAACGGGTCAAAAGTTTGTAAAGTCCAGTTGAATGTGTACATAATTTATATGTTAGGGGCCTCGGAGGCTTAATGATTAAGGTAGTTCGTCTACTATTGATCAGGCTGAGGTGACAGGTTCAAGTCTCACTGCGGGCAGGGTGCGCTCGACTACAATCTTAATTGACAATTATTGCCAGTTTTCCTACCGAAGGTCTTGGGTTTTCTCCGGGTATATCCATTGTTGTCAGTTGGAGTAAGAGCAGTGAACTCGACTCCTCGAACTCAGCGTTAGTAACCAAATGACTATCTTAACTCCTCGGCCACCGACGCCCTGAATTCATTACAACATGATTTTAACAATTAGTAGTAATTTGTTGTTTTATATGTCTTAAACAGTGTTGTGCTTTAAAACAGTTTACTAAAACTTATTCCTACTACGTATACACGATACTTCGATAACACGAACGATCTTCTTCAGAAGGCCCACCATGAAACAGGCAAATCAGACATTTCGCAAGTGCAAAAAATCAGATTTTCTGAAGAATGACACTAAAAAAGTCAAAACTAGTATTTCGGAAGACCTACCATCAGAAACGCAAATTATGGACAGAAGAACCTCTTTAAAAAGGTTTTCGAAAGATTTACTGAAGAAAAGACAAAAGCAGCTTATATAGTTTGTGTGTGTGTGTGTGTGATTGTTTAGATGTTTTTAAAAAGATAAACTTCCTGGTTGAAATTAAAACCAACACAGATAGATAAGCCAAGCACAAACCTCACAATTTAATTATCAACCTTAAGACATGACAACCCAACACCAAAAAGTCAAATAGCAAAAAGACAACAAACGATGTCGTAACTACTGACTTGATTAAAATGAATGTGGCGAGATTTACGCGGTTGAAGAATCCTCTTTTTCCTCCCCTTTATTGTTAATACATAAAATTATAGTCATTCTAATCTCCACGTAGTATTATGATATTATACATGTTATATTATTAAGGAGTTAAACTTCTACCTTAACCTCTTGTTCTCACCCTTATCCCAATATCCTTCATATTATTCCTTCTTTATTATAAAGCAACAATATTACGACTGGGTATTAATATCAAGTAATTTCTCCCCTAAATGAAACACTATAAATATCTCACTTTTTTCACTTAAAATTAATTGATGTGACTTAACCAAATTTACAAGTTAAAAAAAATTTGTAATTAAAAATGGTCATATTTATTGTAACGTTTGCTCTCTATGCATTAATTTGTATGTATATTCGAATTTTGGTGATTGTTAGTTGATATGATTAAATTCATCAGACTCGTACAATAATTAAAAGGAAAGCTCGGTGGCCGATGAGACAGTGGCAGATTCGGGATTTTATAAAGGAGGAGGCGCTCTGGATACAATGTTTGGATCGGAGGGGCTTGCAGACGAATTTATATATGCAACCGCGCAAGGGGCCCAGGACCCCGCCTCCTCCTTGCATCCGCCACTAGCTAAGGTAGTCATCTGCACTCAATCACCGGTGTGTAAACATTGAGGTTGCGGGTTCGAGTCTCACGGCGGGCAGAGTGAGCAGGACTCTAACATTAACTGACAAGGATTGACAATTTTTATGCCAACGGTTGAAGGATTTCAACCGAATACTTCGGCTTCATCCCGCAATAAAAACTGGATGAAATGATACAGCTGAAAGATTGCAATTAAAAAAATACAAAATATATACAAAACTAAATAGAATTGATTTTTTTTCATCTCATAAGTAGCTGCTTAATTACATTTACCAAGCATTCAGCATTAGAATATGTAAGCAAACAATTAAGTTTAGGAAATGGGATGGAACAAAGAATATGAAATTTGTGTAGCTAATGTGGAGGTACCAGGTTTATACGGGGTGTGATAATGGATATTGGCGTTTAATAACATAACATAAAGAAGAGGTACACTTAAGACAGACTTCAAAACTCAAATAATGATCTACTGATCAACAAAAAATGTTATATATGTCGTAGTCCACCTCAGCAGTGCTTGTCTCTATATGTTTTTGGTTACATCTATCTGGTCCACTGCTTTGTATTAGTTGATTTGTTTATTTTGTTTTAAATTGGTGTTAACGCCATTTTCAGCAATTGTTTTTAGATAAAACATAGAGTCTAGTTTTTTTTTTTGGGGGGGGGGGTTCGGTTTTAAAACACTAAAGAGAGATGAGATTCGTTGGGGGCGGTTTTAAAACACTGAAGAGAGATGGGATTCGTTGGGGGCGGCTTTAAATCACGGAAGAGATATGGGATTCGTCGGGGGCGGTTATAAAACACCGAAGAGAGATGGGATTCGTCGGGGGCGGGTTTAAAACACTGAAGAGAGATAAATGTGTTCTCTTTATTTAGTTAAAACTCACTTTGCAACCTGTAACAAAAACAAATAATAAAAAGACAAATACAAGCTAATACTCAAATAATTGTTTATAATTAAAAATTTTATTCAGGTAAAATATAAGCTTAAATGTAATTAACTATCTGTGTTTTTTTCAGCGAAATTCGATCCGAAACGGGCAACTAATATAAAATTCTTCTGCCCGTATTACGTAATGATAATTTTCTTTTCGAGAAATTCAAGTTTTTTTGGAAATAGGGAAATAGGATAACGCAAATATGTATTAAATGAACCTGTAGGCACGTTAACTAGAAGTCACAGGTCAAAATAAAATTACACCGAATTAAGTCTACGAATTGATTGACAATTGTGTGATCTTTTTCCAACTTTATGAATTATGTGTATTGACCAGGGATAACACAAACATTTCCGTCCAACAAAGATTGTTTTTATTTTATTAGAAGAATTAATAATGTGCTCTTTGGATAACTAAAAAATTACAAATTTTAATTTTCTTGACGCCATTTTCAGCAATTTATGTAGGTATATCATGACGTCTAGTTTTTTATTGAGATTTTGCGGGGGCGGTTCTACACTGAAGACAGATCAATGTGTTCTCTTTATTTCATTCATACCGACTTAATTGGGTACTCTCCTTACAATTTTTCATAAAAACAAATAACACAATTATTGTTTATTATAAATTAGTTCGTCTATAATACAAGCGTAAACATAATTACATTGACCTGTTTGTGTATTAAAAGACAGCGCAATACGATCAGAAACGCGCAACGTTAAATATAGTATATACATGTAGTTTTTCTGTCCGTACTACGTAATTATAATTTTCTATGAGAGAAATTTCAGTTTTTTTGAAAATAGGGTAACACAAGTATGTATTAAATGAAATTTAAGTCACGTAAACTAGCGGAAGTCACACGTCACAATATAATTACAACAAGTACACTCTTAAACAATCCCAGCCTGTACGAATTGATCAAGACTGTGTGTGGTCCAGTTCTAAATTTATGAATTGTGTAAATTGACACGGGATAATATTACCGTCCAACAAAGATATTTACCAAATACATTCACAATTTTATTTTTTCAACTGGGACACATACTGGTACGACCTCACTGCTCGACCCAAAGCTCAGCTAGCCCGTCCGAAGGTGGTGGATAGGGGATGCCTTTTCGTAGGGGTTGTCATGTCATAATACCGATAGCCTGACCGCTGAGTAGCTGAAATAATATAGCTCCTGTGTTTTTTCTTTTCTCGACGGAGTTACCTGGTACTTGAGACGGAGCAAAATTTATTAACGCGTACTAGATAGATCGACGTTTAACTGAATTATCATTAAAATTTAAAATCCTTTCGTTCGGTTGATGAAAAATTATTTTGCTCGTCGTATAATTTATTATTTTATTATTAATAAATTATGACGGATAACTTGAAATCTATCTGGATTAAATTGGAGGTGGGGCTTATTACCAAATATGATAATTGTGACTGATTTTGTTGATAAGTTTGGCTATAAAGTATCTTTATTCTGGTTTTAGAAAAACCTAAATTTCATTAAGACTGAACATCGGTAACAACATCTGTTTTTATTTAGAATATTTAAGTACTAGTGTACTCTATGGCCTGGGTGATAGTGTACCCCTTGGCATGGATGAACGTGTACTCTTTAGCCCGGATGAAAAATGATATTTTCTTGATGATTAATGTAAGCCTTCTATTTTTGTCTTTATAGTTGACACAACAAATTGTGTCACAGGTCACGGAATTTTTATTTACACTGTCTCTCCTATAAAACGATGATTTTAAGATATAATTTACCCTAACAAACGTTATTTTGACACCCCCTTTTTATCATACGTATTTCTGAAATGTTTTGGGTAAATCGTTACCCTGGGAATGGGGAGAGTTCGACCCACAAAAGAGGTGTTCAGCGCCTCCCCGCATGGTGGATAGTGAATATCGTTTCGTTAGGGGTTTTCAGGTAACTCTGAAGGTCTGACCAATGACCATAGTAGGCAACATGTTTTATAATGTGCCACGTGTGTGTGGCTTGGTTTATGGGGGGTGGGGGTGGGTGGCCGAGCTTGGTTGCAAATTTAGTTTACTTAAAGTCGGCTTGTTCTAATGATTTAAGAGCAACGTGTCAACACTAGGGGTGCGAGGTTATGGGCAAATTTGGCAAAGATGTGATGAAAATCCAACCGTAATTGAAAAGGATTGCCAAGCAGAGTGTATATTGACTTGCCCCCAAAAATACTCTAAACTATGTTATAGCTGACAAAAATGATGAACTTAGCGTAAATACCCGTTAAAACAAGTAAATTTAATCTACATTATAACAGTTTCGCAAATAGCAACAAATCATAATGCATTCCCTATTTATTGTATGGGTTGGGTGTTAAGCTTGAATTTAATCTATTTAGTTTTGGTATTGTATTAATTACTAAATGTAAAATTGGGAAAAAGAATGCCTTTAGTAAGGAACGACATGGACATAATTTAGTGTTTTTGTGTGCGTAAAAGCTTACTTGATAACGCATTAAAAACAAATAAAATATACATCTAATTATATTAATGCAAACAACTGCACGTTAATTTTCTAAAATCGAGAGATTTCTTTCAGGCTATTTTTACATATTTTTACCTACTGGTACATTCTTTTTGCACATTTGATTGTTATTTTTCGTAATTGTTTTTTTTTCTTTAGGGCTTCTTTAATTTCGTACTTTATAATTTGATCTTGCCTCAGCATCGTCTGATTAACTTATCATAAAAGATAAATTCCCGTATATAGCAGGGGCCTCATTGGCCGAGTGGTTAAGATATATAGTAATCTACCATTGATCACGTGGTCTGTCAATTACTGAGGTTGCTGGTTTGAGTACCAGTGCAGAAAGGGTGTGCTCGACTCAAATCTTAATTGATTTCTTTCTCTCATAACAAGCACTTAACACCACGATATAGCTGAAAAAAAACTTTAACTGACATATTACCAGTTTTCCTGCTGAAAGTCGGGGTTTTCTCGGAGTACTCCATCGTCCTCCTGGACGATATAGCTGAAACATTGCTAAAAGTGCCTTTAGAACAAAGAAAGAAAAAATCTAAAATTTTTACACAGCTTTGAGGGTCTAATCCTTCCCAGTAGCCAGTATTATTGATGTGAAATGTAGATTTTAAACATGCGAACAAGCTGATATTAAAAAAAAACTTGCTAATTGAATATGCCAGTTATATCGTCCCAAATACAGTTATTTTCATGTGAGTTTTTTTTAAATTCTTTATTGCAAATTAGGCCCATACGGGTCAAAGTAACATTACAAACATAAACTTACACACGGCAACACAAATACAAACATACTCAAAGGACAATATTTATTATTTCTAATATAACTAGTACATTTAAACCGAGGTAGACCCTGTTTTCGCATTTCAAATGATCGCTTTATAAAGTCCTTAACATCTGTTAAAAGTTCTGATTTTGGACAGAGGATATATTTTTTGCTGTGTATTTAGTGCCAACGAATTCCCCCATATCTTTTCGATGTTCTTCACTAATAAATTTCAATAAACTTCATTAATATATTTTACAGGAAGCAAAATGTGCTTATATCGTAATTCTGATGGCCGTGTATTGGATCACGGAAGCCTTGCCTATAGCTGTGACGTCATTATTACCCATCATTCTTTCTCCTATGTTAGGACTCGGAAGCGCAAAGACAGTGTCAAGCAAATATTTAAACGTAAGTTTGTAACATGTTACCTTAAGATTTTGTTTTAACAGAATGTATTGAAAACGATAGAAATCCGCACAAGATGTCCTTAAGATATATTAATAGAAGATTGGAAACGAGAGATTACTCTTCTTTTGAACATACACGTTTTCAAGTGTTTTTGATAAAAACAAGATCTTTCTTACATGCACATTTTAAAAAAATAAGTCGTACATAGAAGATCTGAGAAAACCACATTTTAATGCAATTCTTGATGTAACGCCAATTCTGATTGGATAACGTTAAAATTTTCATGGCATCAATTCCACTATTGATGCCGTCAAAAGTTAACGCAAGCGCAGACGTTATTTCCGGTGAATAAAAATTCCCATTTTAATCAGTTATTTTAATTTTTTTATGGCGTCGCCAGTAAACTCAATTTCCGACCATCAAATCACCAACTGATGCCGGCAAATCTTCATGTACATTACGGTTATCTCTTAATTAAAAAACCAATCGGACGATCAAAACAAACGGTTAGTCTTAAAACTTAAAACTTCCGCATAAGAAACAAATTCGGATGCACACACAAAACTTGTACAGTATCATAAATTGAACTAAATTGTCTTGTGTTTTTTAAAAATAATTATTTTAAATTTAGATATTTGACAGAGGCTGCGCGTAAATAATTGTTAATCTGATTTGTAATTAAAGGTCACGTGACATCTATTACAGTTTCCTAATATTTTCGTTTGTGAAATATCCGTGGAGTTATGGCAGGTCTGGTTATAGTCAAACTACGTATTTGTCGTTTCGATATTAATTTTGGTGACGACTGCTAACCTTACTATCAATTTGAACCTATTGTTATTTCAAAAAGATATTTTGTTTTAAGAAGACCCTGCACGTTGATCGGTGGTTCCTCAAAGTAAATAGGGCCTCGATGGCCGAGTGGTTAAAGTAGTTCGTCTTCTATTGATCACTTGGTCTGTCAACACTGAAATTGCGGGTTCGATTCTCACTGCAGGCAGGGTGCATTCGACTCCAATCTAATTGACAAGGATTGCCAATTTTCTTACCGCAGGTCCGGGGTTGTATACGTGTACTCGGGCTTTCTCCCTTATAAAAACTGGACGCCATATTACAGCTGAAAACTTGCTGAAAGGGGCGTTAAAACACCATTAATAACCCAACAAAAACACCAAAGCAGATAGCTTTCATTCAAATATTTCCAGACAATATATGTTAACTATATTGCAGGATGTGTCCATGTTATTCCTTGGAGGATTAATGATAGCTGTCGCCATTGAGCATTGGAACATACACAAACGATTGGCTCTTAGAATTCTCTTGTTTGTTGGAGCAGAACCAAGATGGTAGGCTTCTACAGTTTAATTGTCAATTAGGACCATACTGGTAGGACCCCCCTGCTCGACCCATAGCTCTGCCCAGCGCGTCCCCAGGCGGTGGATAGGGCCTTATAGTAGGGGGTTGTCATGTTATAATAAAAGGATATCATGATCGTGGCTGAATGATCTGTCGATATGGCATATATCAGAAAACTCGTATTTTCAGTAAATTATGTTGTTATGTCATGAAGTACGACCACAAAAATGCTAAAAGGCAAGATTAACACAAACTTATTGAACATAAGTTGGGGGAGGGGAGTCATTGGGGTACCAAGTAGTGTCCATTTTCCAAGTAGCTGTGGAAATTATAAGCGTGGAGTAAAATTTTTAATAAATGTGTTTTGGATTAGGAATATCCCTTAAGACGATGTAATGTTGCTCGATACAATCTGATAAATGGTAAAGCATTAATATTTTTAGTCTGCATTACGACTTATTGAACCTCTTGGTTGAGAAGAAAAATTGTCGCAGGGAATGCATCATTGCAGCTCTCGTCGCACTTAAACGGCTCCGTCTGTATATTTAAAAAAAGAGTAGAATCATTGAAGCTGCAACTAAAGGCTAAATTATCCTTCCCCAACTATTACTCCATACTTTTCTAGTAGCTCTCACAAATTTATTCATGTTGGTGCATCCCTTTCCGGTTGATTAAATGTTTGTAAACTTGTTAACATCCTATATAGCTGAAATATTGGTCGCTGGACGATAAGTAAAAAATAAAATCGAGCAGTCAATTTTTTTTAAATAGAAGGGTTAAATTGTAGGGGAGATTTTAAATATAGGGTTTTGGAGACAAAATATTAACAAAATCCAAACCCAGAAGACTATGAAATTAAAAGAAAGAGACATATATTCTATCTATATTTAGATGTTTAGATACACTTGTGTTATCTTTTCACAGTTTAGTCTTAATCATCTTTCTAATTAAAATTGGTATTTACCTCATAATCACCTACGCAGCATTATTGGCGAACATATCATACTGCGTAATGACACCTCTGTGTGCTGTAATGTAATAACAGAAACCTGAACACCATGGAAAAAGTCCAAACAGAGATCTAGAAATCAAAATCCAAGCAACAGGTAAACTTGGGAACCAAGAACCAAAAATATGGCAACTGTAACAATGGTCATAAATTGGTTAGAATAGTGGTTAAAAACAGGCATGCCAAACCATAAAAATAAGACACCCACTGGCAAGTCGGTTAAGCAGCATGTACATAGATAGGGACGGTTACCAATTACGTACATTTAGTCAAGTACTACACAACAATAAAGTTTTATTAGATTGACCGGTAATTAACCCTTCGGCTAGAAACATTACAAAGGAATCACAATGTTTGCACATTTTAAACACGAACACATATGTTTGTAGGTTGATGCTGGGTTTAATGTTGCCGACATGGTTCCTGTCAATGTGGATCAATAACACTTCCGCTACTGCCATGATGATACCAATAGCCAACGCCATATTGGTGCAGCTAAAAGAAGCAAAACAAGCTGAACATGAAGAGTTTGAAAATGGTAAGGGGACAAAGTGTCAATAAATTAATTTATTGTCTGAATAATTGCTTTACGTGCAGATAGCAGCATTGCAGCTGTATAAATGATGAAAACAAGTAAACAAACAGTAAATGTGTTTGGGATAGATAGGATGGACCAAAAAGGTACGTACAGGACAGTAGATGTAAAGTGTTATTGCCGCTAGAAAATTAGAAAGTATTGATAGTGCCAGGGATTTTGTTCTTTCTTTTGAGCCTCGAATAAGCTTATTCTTTTACAACATCTATGAAATGGATCTTCACGTATGCCACCCAATTTATGGAATTTATTTTCAGATCTATCGGAAGTTAAAGAGCCGGGTTTTGTCAGGGAGCATTAGCGCACAATAATAATTTAGTTTTTTTACCATATGTAAAAAGATTATAGAGTTTCCAGATTTTTAAAATCTAATGTATACCTATTGTCTTGCAGTTACTTATGACTTGAAGACAGGGGACGTAACTTTGGAAGTGAAAGCAAATGAAAACAAATCAAATGGTTACCAAGAACTCGCCCGTGATGCTATTTGTGAGGAAAATTGTAAAGAAGTCGATGATACGTAATTATTTTAAGCCTAACCTAATAAATTTTAATAACTAAAATATCCAAGTTATTTCTATCATTCTTACCCGTTAGCATTTATTACTTTTGTTCTTTTTTAACTTTTATTTGTGATAATAGTAGAGGTTAAGGTCGTAATCAACTATTGATCAACGGCGTGTCAACCCTGATTTTAGTGTTTGAGCCATTCTGTGGGCAGGGCGTGCTCGATTTCAACCTTAATTTAAATGATTGCCGAAACGCCTAGGTTATGCGGGTTACTTACACATTCTACTACATGAAACACTTGACACTGTGATATAGGTGAAAAATTGCCGAAAGTGGCATTAAACACAATTCAAAAAACAAACAACCCGATTATTGGATCAACATTACCTATGCAGAGAAGGAACCTTTCTTCAGAACAGGACTTTCTCTATGTCTTGTAGTCTAAAAGAGCTTTTACTAATATGTCAACAATCTCAGTAAGGTTTCAGATATCCGCCTTTTTTGTGTAAGAGTTAGTTTGGCATATATTCCTTTAATTGTAAAGTTAATCAGGTGCCATGTCTAGTTTGGTTAACTATACAATTGTTTCTCTTTTGTGTAGGTCATACGAACAGGCTAAGGTGTTGAGAAAAGATGACGATGAGTATAAAAGAATCTGTAAAATGATGTCGATCTGTATTTGTCACGCTGCTAATGTTGGTGGCATAGCGAGTCTTACCGGAACCAATCCAAATATCATAGTTAAAGGTCAAAGTGACATGTGAGTAAAAAACGAGTCAGAAACATTTTTTTCTTTTTAAGGATGATTTTAGACGATATATAAGATAATAATTCCAATATTTTTACGTCATTTTTTATTGGCCGGTAGTTTTCGTGTAGATAACATAGCAATAACATAATGCGTTGAAGAAAAAAAAATGCTTGAAATGAAAATTATTCTTGTATGGGAAGAAATTATAAGGAATAAAAGTTGTCTTAACAGAATTCACTGGTGATTGATCTCGCCAACTCATTCACAGCTTTACATGAAGAAAGGCTTCATTTATTTTTTGAGTGAGTTAGTCTCGTTCACGAATTCCTCATAAAGTTTTTATTTTTATAAGAATCCAGAAAGTATACTAAAACCATGAGACGATTCATTGAATGTGTAAACGTCCAGGAAACAGTATGTTAGCTATGTTCGGAACAAGGACAAGTCAAACAATAAATCAATCCGGGAAATAGGCCACAGAGTATAGATTTTTTAGCGGCTTAAATGTGCTTAATGTTTTTCGAAAGCTGCAATAGGGGTCTTTATCGTGGAAGGAACCTGGTACTATTCAAAAACGTAACCCTACTATGGTCTGCGGTCTGACTTAAAGTATAACCTGACAACACCTATGGAGAGAGTCTACCCTATCTAAGGCCTGGAGACGCGCTTGTCAGCAATTTGGGTCGAGCCCTGGGTTCCGTTTCCAGCTTCTAGTGCAGGATGACACAAAGCATATGATATATGAGCTAATATGAAACCAGAATGAACACAACAACTAAAAGATTATTGATTTATTGATTTGTTGCTTAATGCACCGCATGTAGGATTTCAGCTTTATTCAGGACGAGTACTTGTTAACACAGCGACAGTTAATAGAAAGGTTTAACTAAGTAAAACTACAACACGTGTAAAACGTATTAAAAAATACCAAGAAACACAAAAAGCCTAACAAGTTACACGCACCCTTATAAACAATGTGGATATGTCAAGGATTCAGATAATTGGATCACTTCTTCACCATTGAAATGGATGTTAAAATTATTCTAAAAACTGGTCTTTATGTCACGAATGAGCTGAGATTGATAATTATGTGGCGCATACCCCCAAAATGATATAACGCAAGCAAGTAATATATTTGGCGGCTTTAAAAAGTATTTACACAAACTTGACACTTTTTACAAGCAATTTCAGCTAGATTATTGTGAAAGTATTGGATAATTTGTTTAAAATAAAAATACCACTTTTAAAAACATTTTAGCAATATCGAGGATGATGTAGAAATACTCCAGGTGAAAAATAGTACGGTGCAAACGTGCTCGCTTGATAGAACAAACACCAAATTATTGTTGTCATGTTTGACACATTTGACTAACTCTGTGCCTGAAATAATTTTTTTTCGAAATAGCGTTACTGACACTTACAAAGAATTTTTTTAAATCATTATGGGCTACAGTTACGATAAAAGATTATTTGATTGTGGTTTAAAGCCACTTTAAGTCGTTTTACAGCTATATCATGTCGTGGAGTTTTTATTGGCGGAGGATACCACCAGAGTACCTGGTTAAAACCCCGACCTTTAAGAGGAAAACTGACAATCCTTGTTAAAACAAAAAAAACCCTGTTGTAGTCGAGCTCATCCTGCCCGCAGAACCAACAACCTCAGTGTTAACAGTGCACGTGAGAAATAGTAGACGACTAACTACTGTTAACACTTAGCCCCTCCTCCGCCAGAAAAAGATCAACTACTTGTGTCAAATGATTGTCTCTGTTTCTAAACTGTTCATAACGTAATCTATGATTGCTTATGGTAATGTTACTATTTCGTCTTTTCAATAATTAAAAATATAGGATTAAACATTGTTTTATCCAACTAAATCGATTAACATTTCGGACTTTTAAGTTAATGAGTGGCAGGTCCGATTTCTATACAATTATACAAAAGTGGAATGCAAGAAGATGTTTACGTAGATGGTAAATAAGCTATCAAAACACATGGAAAATACATATACTTATAATATTGGAAATGTTCTTTTTTAAATCAGAGTATTCGATAAATATAAAGGAACTTCACCTCTGACCTTTGCGACGTGGTTCTTATATGGATTGCCTATTTCTGCTATAATGTTTGTGCTCACATGGATATGGTTACAGATATTTTTCCTACGTGGGTATGTACATGTACTTGTAAAATGAAGAATTATGTTTCCACATATTACCTTGGTTGAATGCAATACAAAATGAAATGGTTCACCGTTAATTCTATTATTCTGGATTAAAAAATACAAAACAATCAAAAGCACGTGCACAATATAACAAACTGAAACATTAAATACAGTTTAGAATCTGGCAAGTCAGTGTTTTATGAAACTTAGAATCCAAAGGAATTATTTTTTTCAGCTTAGTTTTTCGATTTATATTTGATTTCATCATTCATTCAAACATTTTAAGGAATTTTCAACTATGATCACTGTCCTTTTTAGGTCATTTATAAGATGTAGCAGCAAATCAAAAGCTTCTGCTAAGCGAGTTAAGGATGTCCTAAGGAAAGAATATGAAAGTCTGGGGCCTATAAAGTAAGCATGTGTTCTAAATCTTATTTGTTTGTAATGGTGACATGAAGAAAGCAGTCTGATTATTGCATTCGTCTTGCATTTGTTTCTATGCAACATTTATACAAATCTAATAAAATAAAAAATAAAAAAGATACAATATTTCTGAGATATTTGTGCAAAAAATCTTATAAACGTAAAGGCATTTAAAAAAAAATCCAACATTGGTTGATTGATTACATGGTATCCCCTGCAGACGTGCTGAACAGATCTATGAATCGAGCAGTAGAACCCTTCCAGTATGCTCATATACCATTGAAAGAGGTGTTGATGAAGGTTTCAAAACGAAAGAACTTTACTTATGGATTTAACTTATGGTTTTTTTTTATATCAAATATCAAACACCTGCGGGTACTGGTTACGGATTTCAGGGCTCAAACAATAACTATGTCCTTGGCGGTTCAAGGGAGTAACTATGTTCTAATAAGGATGGGTGTCGTGTTTTTCGGATCTTATTTTGTACGATAAAGATCCATTTTGTAGACGTAGAAAAAGAGTAGACTTATTGTAACTTGTGCAAAAGGTTGCATTTTTTCGTTCCTATAAACGCAACTCTACATTCTTCTCCAGTTGCCTTTCTATCTGCTTTCGCCAATTATTTCATTGCTAAGTGGTTACGTCCTGAATAATGATGGCATATTACTTGCTGGACTTCAGTCAATCAATCAATCAATCAATCAACCAAGGTTGGGGTTTTCCACAGGTACTCTGGCTTTCTTAAAAGATATTTATGTCACTATATACCTGAAAAATTTTTGAAAGTAACGTTAAACGCCATTAAAAAACTCGCATCAATTCATTATTTTATATAACGACTCCCAATACAAATAATGACTTAAAATTTGAAAAGATTTGTATGAAAAAATTAGCTACAATGTTTATCGTTACTTGCAATAAAATATAGTTCAACGTATGAAAATGTAATATTTGAAAAAATATTTATAGTTTCGGTCAAGCTGCCGTAATCGGACATTTTATATCGCTTGCTGTTTTGTGGATAACACGTGATCTTGGTGGATCCGGTGGATGGGGCGATTTATTTCCACCTAAGTAAGTATAAATAATACTGCTATATGTATATATGTATATTATCAATTGATTTAGCTATTAACGTTGAACAATTCTTACCATGTTTGAAGTTCATAGTGTCCGCAGTAAGGCTAGAATGCATATTCCTTTTGACAGCACGATGATCGACAGTCACTGTACATGACTGCCTTAACCACTCGGTCACCAAGTGTTGTCGAATATAAATTGAACAAACGTGCATGTAACACATATTATTTATCTTTCATTTAATTTTGCAAATACATATATTATTGATTCACTTTATATATTGAAAAATAGCAAACACATTTGTTTTGCGTTGGTAGATTGCACTAAATTAAAAAATGCATAAATATAAAGTATCTTAACATTTAGTACATAAATAGTAACATACTACTAGAAATAGTCTGGCAGTATATAAGGACAGTTATGCAAAATTACATGTGATCGAATAAAATAAATAAAAACAGCTGATTTTTGCTTTGTATGATTTGTAATTGCCGTTAAGTAAACTAACTGAAGGAAAGTTAAAATGATTGTTTTTGATGATGTAGATACTTATTTTATTTTATTTTTGTTAGTTATAATACTAATATATATTGATTTTATTTGTAGAACAGTGACAGACTCTACTCCATCTATTTTAATCGCCTGCAGTTTGTTTATATTCCCGTCCAAAATTCCGGATATTTTCTGTTTAAACAAAGGTATGACCTGTTAAATGAATGTTTCAAATGATATGATTTCAGGGTCCTCTTTGACCGGGTTGTTTAGGTAGTTAGTCTTCAATTAATCAAGTGTCTGTCAACACTAAAGTCGCTGGTTCGAGGACAATTTGCGCTTGATTCCAATTCCAATCTTATTGTCCAAAGATTGCTAGTTATCCTATCCGATCGTCGAGGGTTTTCTCCTGCTTTTCAACGATAAAAACTTGGCACCTTGATATAATTTTAAATATTCAAACAAGCAGAATATGATTTCACTTGTTCTAAATTATACGTTAGCCATATGTGTTGCGGAGTAACGAGATCGCTGGATAAAATATGAAGAAAAAAATCTCATGATTTCTAAAAGTTCTGTAAAAAACCTAATAATTAAATAAGTAAAAAAAAAATTAATGAAACAGTATTCAATCGACAATTAGCCAGAGATAGATAGAACCATGATTAACAACGTAACACTCAAAACAAACACCTAAATATGAGTTACACAAACAAATGAATCATTAATGATAAATATTGGATATTACTTAAAACTTTTAAATATCACAAGTAAAGCTATCTATTTCCAATCTTACTAAGGTTAAAAATAGGAGCGAATATGTACAAGTTACACTAAAGAAATAATTAACAGAATAAAATGTGTAATTAAAAATTAAAGTTTGCATGAAGTTATTCAATTAATTTTTGCTCACAGGGCGATATGAAAAGATATCACCTTTACTTCCATGGAGCATAGCTGAGAAAAATCTACCTTGGGGTGTAATGCTTTTATTAGGAGGCGGATTTGCATTAGCTCATCTCAGTGAGGTATAATATTAGTTTTATATAAAACAATCTTCGTTTTGCAGTAGTATTACCCAAAGTATGACCCAATTTTACTCGGTTTGAATTTGAAACAATAATTGAATGGTTGGTTAACGCCCACAAAGCAGTATTTCATCCTATATACAAAAAAGAATAAGTTAAAACGAATAAACTGATTGTGACAAACGTAAGAACACTGTACAGGACAATTAGGAAATAGAAGCATGGCGAGAATTTGGTAAAAACAGATAATGTAGATTTTTGCAAGCTTTTCTCAAATTAAATAGCAGGATTTTTTTAAAGGAGCGTTGCATTCTCCAGACATTTTTTTACTGTCCACGGTCAGCCGTCTGTATTATGAAAATTGAAAGTAACAAGCAGGAAACTACCGCTATAAACGTATAAGAAGTTGGGTTGAAAGTTTATTTTTGCGAAATTTACAAAGTTGTTCTTTTTCAAGGAAGATGTGTGACACTCCAATTGCGGTTTCCAGACGTTTGTTCTAACACATTCATTTAGTAAGTCAGCAGCAATAATTATTTATATCGCATTTACACTGATTTAAACAATTATTGAAGTGACAATGTAGCATTGCATATTTTTATTATTTACAATTTCAGGAATCCGGACTGTCCAAATGGCTTGGAAATGAACTTGCAGTGTTTAGTTACCTTGACCCTTGGTTAATGAATTTAGTGTTTGTTGTAGTGGTAGCCGCTGCGACGGAAGTGACGAGTAATACAGCCATATGCACACTTATGATGCCCATCATGGCCCAGATAGTAAGTTATTTCATTTTGTAGTTATTTAAACAAAATTGCAAGGACATCGCACGATCAGAAAAATACGAAATAAAAGTACGATTACAGAACCGGATTTAAACAAGTAAACACGATGCAATCCCAGTAACAAAATGTTTGCTACAGAAAAATAGGCAGTGCAACCGCAAAATAATCATTGCCTTGAGAAGGAGAAAATGTATAAAACATTGTCGCAGTTAGTTCATAAAAAATTAGCTATGATCGTCACTTGCATTCGACATCGTTTCTTAGAACCTGTTTAATTTTATTCTCAAAGTTATATATGAACACAATATATAATACCACCTAAAAGCAATTAAGTTCCAATAGATCATTTTAATATCAGTATAATCTTTGCAAATAAAAATGATTTAATATGTTTTGTTGGTTTTCGAAGTAAAATGTGAAACCTATTACACCTAAGTTATGTCAACTTGATTCATACTTTTTAGAATAGGTAAATGTTTTATAAAATGTTTTTATAGATGTTAATTCATATCTCAGAAAACATTAATGTCACATATGTAAACCTGTGTTTAGTTGTTAATTACATGAAATGCTTTTTAAAGATAACTAAATGTATTAATGTTTTTCCTGTTTTCAGTCTCTCCAGTTACAATTGAATCCATTATACATTATGTTACCAACAGCTATTGCTACATCATTTTCATTCATGTTACCAGTGGCCACGCCTCCTAATGCCGTAGTGTTTTCATATGGCCATCTTAAAGTTATAGACATGGTAAGCAAACGGTATTAGCCGCTCTCAAATGAACTTGACAAGATAGTATTATTAAAACGTAATACTGGCTAGACATATTGGTTTTAATGATCTAATGTTGGAAATAGGATGGCTTGTTTTAGACTCGAATATTTAATGCTTTTTTATAAACATAACTAAAATTTGCACTATTGTGTAAAAGTAGGTTTTAAGGGCATCGGTGGTCGAGTGGTTAGAGTATTTAGTAATCTATAATTGATCATATGATTTGGCAACATTGAAGTTGTCAGCTGGAGCTTAAGTCTGAGCTGCATGTGCTAGACTATAACATTGATCGACAAGGATTGCTAGTTTTTCTACCGAAGGTCGGGGTTTTCTCTGGGCACTCCGACTTTCTCCTCAAACAAAAACTGGATGCCAGGATATAGTAGAAAAATTGCTGAAAGTAAGGTTCTTTTATAATTCATTATCGTTAGTGTCTTAGATAACCGCTTCATTGGCTTGTTTGAACCATTTTAATTGCAGGTGCTTGTCGGGATTATGATGAACGTGATTGGTATAGTAGTGCTAATTCTGGGAACTGAAACATGGGGTGCTCATGTGTTTGACTTCCATACTTTACCAGAAATATTCAGAAGTGTTAACAACACATCGGTTTTACCTATTAATCGGACTTTAGTAATTAATGGATGATGTATTTGCTAAAATAATTTATTAAGAAGATTATTCATAAACACAATGTGTTCGTGATCAAGTCCGATATGTCAATGTAATGTGGCATCAAGAAAACTGAAATGTATTATCAAATAAATTTACACGAAAAAGTATTGTTGTCTTAAAGCTTGTTTCATTTTAGAAGTCCACTGAAAGTTTGAGAAGTAGACGTTGTATTTAATTTTGATGAAAAGTTTAAATATACAAAGTTCGCAGTCGCTCCAGGACAGCTGTTAATCAAAATATCCCTTAGGAATTTAACAAATTCTTCAAATTCTACTGTGTCTTAATTGTTGCATAAAATACCTTTTCTCGGCGTACTAATAGATAGAACTTGTTTTATAAGAATTGTTTAACCTTCTATAGTAAGACATTATTGTTGTACACGCACTGTTTGATATAATGTATCTTGTCAATATTACAAATATTACTAATTTCAAGTGTTTAATTTCTGTGGTTTAAAACTGGAAATAAAAAAAAATATGGATTGTTACATTAGGATAAATTATATTTGTTTTCACCTCTTATAGAACGACACGAGAGATGTTAATTACTATTTAGTAATGCAGTACTTTTATAATTTAACGCAAAAAATATCTATAAGTTGTGAAAACCATTTTTTGCACTCAGACTTAATATAAGCTGTCAGTCACATGTCGACATACAATAAGATATATGTAAATATATATCAATATTTATTTAGAAAATCCATTACAAACACGACTGTTAATCGCCTTTCAGGATAAAAACACTTCTTTACTTTTCAAAATTATGCTCTCTACATTCCTTTTGAATGGGATAAAAATTATTCTTCTAACTTTTCACTGCTTTCCCCAACTGATATGATTGACTGATTGATGTTTGACGTCCAGCAAGGAATATTTCAGCTATATTCAGGTATGCGGTTTAAATTGTTCGCGTCAACAATATTGCTTGCTGGATGTAAATCAGCCATACAAACAATCATAAATATGTAGTAAAAATACTAAATAACACAAAGTATAAAATGAGTCCAACATACATATCAAAATCTCAAGAACATAACAGTATACAATCATTACACATAAGTAATTAACATCTATAAAAAATGTTTACGTGAAAATTGAAAATAATATCACTACAGGAAATAATATCATATGTTCGTGCATGTGAACGCCTAGCAACAATCTTAAAGAGTGATTAAACGGAACTAGATGGACAAAATGTTGTAACTACGTTATCTGATCGTTTCTTTTTTTTTCGAAAATGACAACATTAAAAAAGACAATAATTGAAAAAAACTAAGATGTGATGTTTTATTTTAAAAGAATCAATAATAATGATAGTTCAGTGGTATTGTAGTACGACCCCAAAGGTTTTAAGACATTATAAAAAATCTGCAAATTGTTAACATGTTATTTTATATCGATTGTTATGATCAATAACACTGAAATGCGTGAAATGAATCATGTTACACACAGCATATTTAGGAACACATGTAAATAGTGGATATATATTAAATACAATATTTGTATTAACATTAATATATTTTGAGTTAATAATCAAACCACCTCAACGATTGCAGCATATATCCGTAGATTACTTTATTGAAAAGTAAATGATTGCTCTAATCAACGATGCGTTTAAATAGAGAAGTACGTTTAATGTAAACGAAACAAGAATTTCTAAAACATCCTGGGGTCTATTTTGTAACATATAAGATGCTTCACCAAATGTTAAACAATATGTTTTCTTACACAGTTCATTATTAATATTAAGAGACAAAAATTCAACATGTTGACACAACCAATTTTTAGTTTTTATTAAGGTATCAGACCCACAATTGAAGTTACCGTTTAATTTTATCTGTCGTCCAAGAAATACAGCTTTATTAAATCAATGTATTGCTAATTAATGATAAAAATATAATATATTATATTACTTGAGTCAATGTTCACAATTTTCTGAAAAAAAAATTTAGTTACTCAAATAGTATTTCCGATGTTTGCCGAACATTACCGAGGTCTGCTCCTTTGAAAAAACAATGGACATCCGGGACACCATATATGATCACGTGGTCAATTATGGTCCGGATACCTTAAATTGTTTTGCAAGCTAAGATGTATCTCTGTCTTCCAAATGTATCCTTAGGAAAATTTTGAATTTCTTTCTGTTTTTTTAAGCGTTGGTCTCCTATAATGTTTTACTTAGTGCGTTACTGTTAAAAATGGCGGAACATGCGCCAAATATAAATACACAATATAAAACAAATCACATATTAGTTTCGTTTGAATTTCCAGATTCTACGTAATAATTTGGATTGGAAGTATAAGGTGGTGGCATGGATTCGTTACTTCCTCCTTCCTTTCCTATGTAATTGTCTAACTCGTTCCGATCTGGGATTGCGTCGATATAGGGATCTGTATTATCAGCTGTGTACCTGTAATGTCTACAATAGTAAATTCCACCAATGAAAAGTAATGTAAGTAGTATACCAGCGACCACAGATCCACCAACTATACCAGCAGTTTTTTCTGTGCTATCCTGGGATGCGTCTGGGCGTGGATGGTCAGGTGTTGTTTGGGTAATTGACGTTAATGCTATAATAAAACATTTGATTAATAAATACAGTTCTGTCAAATCTTTGAAACCTAAATTAATTTACACAATATAAAACATTTCTACAAAAAGTTTTTAAAATGATATAATTAGTAGTTAATTTTTAACCAGCAGAATATGCATTTTAATAGAGCTTTGCTATTTTATACTGAACTATGTTAAAATCTGATATGTTGTGGAAACAAAAAGTACACATTCTGCTTACAGCTACATATAAAGGCTGTCAATAAAAAGCTAGAAACTATCAACAAAATATCAGGGCTCGCGTTGGAGGGCGACTCGGGCGAAGAAGTCGCCTTATCGTGGTCCCACTTCGCCGTCGATCATCTTCAAAAGCGAAGTGAAGTCGCCCTTTCATTTTGTAGAATCGCCTAATGTCGCCTTTCAAATTTTATTCCCATTTTGGTAAGAAATCTTCATATTTTTGATACCGCGTCATGTTTATATGTTTACGCGCCAAAGTTGAACTGGTACCCTTTTAACTTTTATTTGGTATATAAAGCGTAGGTTTACAATATAACCGAAAACCAGTTCAGAGCACAAGAATTTGTGAAAATTTCCGGAGCGGATATGAATTTGGTGCCGGAGATTGCAAATATACTACGCTGATAGTGGTGAAATGAGTTTTGCAATGATAGACACGTAGTAAAAATAGTATTTTGGCAGTTACTTAAAACAAATTTAAGTTAAATATGTTTAAATACTTTTTAATAGTGAATTTTACAATTTTAAATAATATATTATGTGTCACAATGATGTAATTTTCTTCTTCTAGTTCTAATAGTACTTCATTATAAATCAATCAAATTGTGTATCAATGACAAAGAAACATTTATTTTAATGAACAGTTTTGTGACAGTTGATTCTATTTTTATTGTTATGTTTAATACATGTATTTTTGAAAATGTGTGAAATAAGTATACTGAATAGTTAATCAAATCTTACTTTATCCTCAATAAATTAAACTGCTAAAAAAACATAATAAAAATGCAAATGCCAACACTAATTTAAAAAAAAAAAAACAAGTAAACAGGACGCTTTCGCGACATATACTGCAACGTCTCCCTGTTTTCCACCAACTTCTCCCTGTTCTATCCTCACTTCTCCCTGTCAGCCACCCAAAAGAGAAGTGACTTCTCCCTATAATTTTGACCCAGCGTGAGCCCTGAATATATCAAATATTTCAAGGAAATCAATAAGAGGTCGTACAATATACATTTAATTTTTAAACTAGCCTTATATTAAACAATCTTTCAAGTTACATGATATAAAGAAATAACTCATTTCCCCTTTGTGGTATATTTATTGAAGTATAAAATAAACATTATAGGCCGGAAGAATATCAGATTATTACATGACATTTTTGATATCATATGCATCATTAGCCCAAGGTTTGATATTGGCCCAAGAGCCGCAGGCTCGAGGGCCAATATCAACCGAGGGCTTATAATGCATATGATATCAAAAATGTCATGTAATGGTCTTTTTATCATATGCTTCAGCAGGGGAAAATGAAATAGACTTGGATATATCAAAATCTCATCGAGTTCCGGAACCGCTATTAATTTGCTTCGAATTAGTTTTTAAAGTCATTTAGATAATATTTTCAGATCACTCACGGTTTGTTTCTTTTTGTGTATAAGTTTTCATTGACATAAGATAATCTAAAGTATTGTCCATCTCCATGCATTCGTATCATGCATTGTCATCTGCTTTATCGTTCGACGTCATATTTGTAAACAATTCCGGTAATTTCCGATCATTTACGGAAAGGCATGTGATAACACTTACGGAAAAGCATGTAATAACATTCGGAAGCAGATAATAACATTTTGATATCAGCCCGCTTTGCCAATCTGGTAAAATATAAATTTTTGCCCATTTATTCCTTTTATCACACAGTAAAAAATATAAGTTATGTACAATAAGTATATGATAACATAATGTATTTACAACACTTCCTGAAAGTACTGACCACAAGTATTCCTATTGTTTGATTTGGTTTTTCCAAATGAACATTCTTCTTTAAGTCTACAACATGGTGTTGTGATTTGTAAACCAAGATCCGTGTATTCACACCAGCTACACTCAGCTTCGCTTAAGCAATCTCTGCAATATATTGATGAATTCTAATAATCAGGTTAAGCAAACGTATACACATAAAAATAACATATATCAAAACAAAAATTAATAGGTTTGGCCTAGATACTAACGTAAAACTCTTTTAGACTGTTTTCTTTTTTTTTACATGAAGTGTGCTCTATCAGCTATTATATCCAAATGATTGTTTAATGCCCAGTGAGGAACATCTTCACGACGATAAGAAGTTTAAAATCAGAATTCAGGAGATTGGTGTACAACAATATTACTGGCTTTTGTAGCGGCTACAAATCTTCTTCTTATTTTCAAAAATGTTAAGATTGAAGCGATATCCAAAGGTATATTTTTAAAGCGCTCGTGCTTTAGACTATTGTACTTGAGGTATTGCGCAAATATGTTTCTCAAAAATGAGTCAAATAATCACTTTGACTCATTTTTTGAGAAACAAGTTTGTGCAAATCCTCAACTACAATAGTCTAATGAACGTGTACAAGTCTCTAATATAATGTGATGGTGAATTATGTATAAGCTGCAAGGCTTATATAATTTTTATAGTACAGTGTTTTTTTTCTTATTTCTGTACAAACCATCTTAGTGTATGTGTCCCTAGCGGCTTTAATTTTTTGGTCGTATAAGTACACACAATATTTGTTAAATGATATTACATATTATTATTACACGTCATTAAAGTATTTTTTTTAAACATTGCTCTGATCATTTAACTCGTATGTAAAATAGATATATATAGGATCTTACATTGGTACGAGTGGATTATCGGATTTCTCCAATCGAGATTGGAGAAATCCGATAATCCAAGAGTACTCATGTAAGATTCTGTTTCTCTAATTTTAGAAAGTAGTAAATTTGCGAAACAAAGTACAAATTCTCCCAACCCCAATTTTACGTTCATGACTTGAATACGCGGTAAATAGAAGGTGTTTTGTTTATGACGTCATGAGTTCTTATTGTGACGTTATTATTTTTAGCCAATCAACTGCTGAGAACAACAAATTCACTAGTGACGAGAAATATTTTTTCCACACCGGTCAAGCGGTTGAAATATTACGTCAAAATTAGAGAAAAAATACATGTCACATACATAAACATACGAGTGATCTTACTTTTTATTTTCTTGTTGATGACAGGTAACATCATAACACGTTTTTAGTCCAACTAGTTTATCAGGTTCACTAATACCAGATGTATCGGGCAGTCTGGCACTACACGGTAAACTGGCATCCCTAAGACAAAATCGAAGAATTACCATATTTAAAAGATGAGCCCTATCTGTTTTTCTATTCACATTTTTATCTGCTTTATTCAATTTACTGTACAATCTAGTAAAACATTTATATTTTAATTTGGCAACTCCTGGAGCATAACCATTGTTTTTCATAAAACTTTTTTTATAACAACTTATAAACATAATAAAAATTTGAACTTGATTTTACCCACCTTGTGTCATAGCGATTAGAACATACATCGTAAACAATTGAAATGTAGCAAAGACAATAACAGGAACTAGAACATGGCACAGCATCCGGGGATTTTGATGCATCCTGGGAGAATAAGACAAGTTGTTATGTAATAAGTATTTAGCAGATATACTCATTTATAATGTTTTTTGCAGTACTATCAATACTGAAGTTAAATCAACAATAAATTATTAGAATAACTGTTTCCTTGTTTATCTTAATGCGAAATCGTACCAGTTGGTAGGAGGCAATCTTTTTTTTTTGTTTTGCGATATACCGCTTAGTGTATTTATATGTTGCGAAATGATATATGAGTATTATTATTTAATGAATGTTTAAAATTACTCTTACTTTATTATTTTAAATAAGAAAGAAATCAAGCAACATAAATACATTAATACTTTCTTTAAGCGATGATACATGTATTTTTATAACCACTGGCTCATACTATATCTGTCAGAAAATCATCTACAGACAAAACATATTAATTACTGGTTCTTCAAAAGATGCAGACAGAGTTCTACTATTTCCGCATTTCTTGTGGTTATTATATGATCACATTGTTTGGCAGGTTAACCAAAAATGATAACCTTATCTAATCCTAGAAACAAATATATAAAGGCCCTAAAAGTGTCAAAATTGCTAAATAATTTGTGTGTGTTAGTATATATTCATTTTATTTATAGCAATTGTATAACAGCGTTAAATTTAAAATTCAATGAACACAAGAAAAATCAGTTGAAACATGTCACAGTTTATTTTTCATTTTAGTTTTGAATGGCATTGTTCTGGAAATTTAAAGGCAATATGTGCATAAAACATTAATATTGTATGAAACAATGTATATATTCAACTTTATGATTTCTCAGCGGGTTAAATATTTATTTGTTTCCTAATATAAACAATATACTACTTACACAAGGACAAAAATTAGGCGGCGTTTTCTTTACTCTAATGATGAATAAGTTAGTCTCCGAAATTGGTCGCAGTTCAAAACTATTATCCGTATCTTGAAAGCCTAATCCTCCTAATTTATTTGGTGGTAAAGTTATCTGTGTAGAGCAAATAATAAGCTATCGTAAGGCTCAAACCAACATGAAACGAAGTGTAGTAATAAATAAATAAATGTACTTAAACGGACGAAGGAATTAAGCAAAAATCAATTAAACATTCCGTTGTAATGCATAGATTTTGATTGTATACTTCTACAGTTTAAGGATCCGGGTGGGCAAAAGAATAGACCACAGTCACGCTTGCTTGTCGTAAAAGGCGACTAAATAGCGCCCAGTACCCTGACCGGCGTGTCAGGTCGGTTTGCCTAAAGACCGACTGGGATGTGTGCCCCAGGTGGTTGAATGGGGTACCCCTGGCAAGCTGGGGTTGTCAGGCCATAATACGGAAAACCTGACCGCAAACCATATTAGTGCACCGTGTTGGGAAAAATGCCACGTTCCTCGCACGTTAAAGAACGCTGCTGTAGTATTCGCTATGAGTAGGGATTTCGATCCCGCTACAGGAGGCTGAATTGCCCGACCCTATCCATCCTCCCATTTGCCAGTGGCAATCTAAAATCCGTTACCCCTATTTTTCCTTGTGTCCCATCCCATTTTCATTTATTATCATTTCATGTTCATTTTATCATCCATTTCATGTTCATCGCCTGAATATAGCTGAAATAATGCTGCTCGGGCGTTAAACACCATTAATCAATCAATCAATCTACAGTTTAATCGTCTTCTACATTCAATGTATAGGATAAAGACCACCATGATAATTTTTAAAATTTCAAATTGTAAAATTTCCTTTCCTAGATAGACATTCTTCCTTGCAAGATCATATGACCAATATTCCAATGCTCTACACCGAGCCCTACAACTGACCAATAAGTTAATTAAATAGGGATTTGTTATACCTCTTCTAAAAGTGACACCACCTTGCGCTAGGTGTTTTGCTTGTAATTATTCCTCATTGTACCTTTGTAATGTTAAAATCCAATTTAAAACAATTCTACACGATAACACTTCCATATTTTATATAAGGCCTTTGTTGTTGACATGTTCCAAATCGTCCTTGAGATTTGCTACGTGAATTTTACACGGGAAGTCAGCCATTTGAGTTTCTAAAGTGACATAGTGGTGTTTTTAAAAAGATCGTATGCTATGCTTTCGTAACGGTCAATGATTTCGGGCAAACCGCGAGGTTGCTTAACTGAAGACGATATTACCCGAAGGATTTCGAACAGACAACAAGGACTCTTCCAAACATAAACTTCTGTTGTAGTTTAGCTTTAACTTTACTATAGAAAATTCCTCTATCAAAATGAAAAATCCGCCATATTTGAAACGCTAAATAACTGTGGGAAATAAATGATTCATTTAATTTACACATTTTTATCTACAAAAGGAGCGTAAGCTGGCCCATACGCGGTAAGTAGTTTTCATTTGTCATGCAAAAACAATAACCAAAAAACGTCAACATTTAGTATAGGTTAATACCGTCTTTGGCACGACCTCTTTTAAATGATGCCAGACATTTGTTAAGCCCTGATCGGCTTCATCCTAAAATGACTTTTCTCTAGTCAGGACAATGAGTAACTCGACCGATTTCTAATTTGAGGTGCACTGTTTATTCGTGTATAGCAAGGTGCATACATTTTTTTTATTGAGATGGGGTTAATAAACTTTGTTGTTTTTGTTTTCTTTTTTGTGTCGAGTGTCCGGATTTTGTCACTGTCCTATAGTTTCAAATTTTTGATGACCGTTAGATATTATTCATCGCATTGATTATGTACGTGCTTGTTTATTACGTTTATTTTATGCTTTATTAAACATTTAATAATTATAATGGTACTGATTATATATAAGAACTGCTTTATTTTCATGGTGTCTTTAAACGTGTACGAAATAGTGGATCGTATCATTTCAGCAAATGTAGGTTTAATTGCTAGGCTCAAGTCAGACAGTCAGCCCATAAGAATAAGGATAAGTTTACATGTGTGTTATTTAAAATCTAAATATACTATTTATTATACTTACACGATAAGAGTGAAGGTTAATATTTGCTGAGAAATCTTGACACTCCTGTACATTGAGTACGCTATTACTTTTCAATTTTTCAGCAATACCTGGTTCCTGCACACAGATAATATACATAAATATACATAGAATTGTCAGTTTACACGTCTTGTTTTTTTTCCAAAATACAAAGAAATGATTTTCATTTGTAGCTGTTTTATTTTGTACGTGTATGTCAAGATACACTACGCTTACACTATGTAAGTAAATACCAGTACGTGTAGAGTAGAAATTCAACAGTATAAACGAGCTCGAGACGACTGTAAAATTAATTTCTGAGCAGGTTACTTCAGCCTATATTTTGTTACCTTAAGTTGCCATTTAAGCGTTGTGCCGGCTTAAAAAGCTTTATAAGGTACTGGATATTTGTTTGGACAATTTGATGCATTGATGCATTTATACATGTGTTGAGATCATTCTATTACTTATTGGTAACATGCAGAAAATATTAAGTTGTAAAACATTTTTTGAAGAGCAAAAAACTGCACACGATAACACTAACATGTAATGGCTACTTTTAGCCTAATTTTATTTCCACCTTGTAAACTACGGTAAAACTTGCCTAGAATTCTTTCAGTCCATAATACTGTATGTGACGGTGAAATTTTTGTTTGTTTGTTTCAATTTTGTTTAACGCTACTTTCAGCTATTTTAAAGCTATATCATTGCGCCCAGTGTTAGCATGGGCATGGGGGGTGACGGGAGAACCCGGAACAAACCTAGGACTTGCGGTAAGAAAATTGCAAAGCCTTGTCAGTTATTGCTGGAGTCGAATACACCCTACTCACAGTGATACTCGAACCCGCATCAGTGTTGACAAACCACGTGATCAATAATAGCTGTCTAACTACCTTAACCACTCGGCACCGAGGCCCCGACGGTGACATGAACTTGAGAATTATTTTACATACTTCTACCGTTATATGTTTCGGCTCTATGAATTGCGATTCATCAGTTGTTTCTTTCAGTCTAGGATGCATTACAATAAATCCACTATCATCAACTATAATACAGCTACAAAAAATAGCAATTATATATTTTTAACAAGCCATTTTTTGTCTCCACCTTAATTGGCGAGTGTGCACACATGATTTGTATGCATAGCTTTTTTACTTTTTTCCCTTTACATGACAATGCGTAGCTTGACAATTGTCAACGTAAAGACAGTCTCTGCGTACGCCTCAAACAGTTTTGGTACATCACACACTTTCTGGTTTTGGGTTCTGTTTGTGTTTGTTTTTATTTGAATCAGGATGTGTAATTCCCTCTCTACTTTGCTCTTGCTTGGTTCTTTCCTATTATAATTTTTCGTTGTACGGCTAGTGTCAGGTTTACTTATGTTACTTGATGTTATATTCGCTGATTAACAATGACGTTGAATTTTTTACAGACAGACTTAGTTGTCTACAATTAATAGGTAAGTACTTGAATTTACCTATACCCGTTGTCACATGATGGATACACATTGCTTATAAACCAACTGAAGTATTCCAAAGGAAAATCTGCACCAACAACAGCCGTTACTTGTGTGGAGCTGAAACCAAAATTTTGTTAATTTGTTTAGTATTGTGACTAGAAAAAACAATCTACTTGCAAACACGAACGGGAGGGAAACATAACTTAACTTTATGACAACTCAACGGTATCCGTGTTTTCGACAGGGTAGCAGTAACTTTGTTGAACACCAAAAATGATCTCAGTCGGCAGCATAATACGAATAACTTGTCAGAGAGTTGTTTTCTGCTGTAAACGCGTAATAGCTTAAAAAAAATTTGTTGTGGTTACTAACTTTGTTTTTGTGTTTTTTTGGGTTTTTTCCATGTTGGTTATGTTTGTCTATTTCTGGACTAACCTGCAATATGCCCTTGACTTTTGGCTTTTCTTGTTCGGTCGGTTTCCTTCTTTTTTTAATGATAGTGTTTTGTTGAAATCAATTAAGGAAACATTGAACTGGCTTTTATCCAGTTTAACGTTAGTAAACATATATCATTCCGCCTCCAAAATCGGTGTACGGTGATAAATGATGTCATCATCTTTATATTTTCTACCTTCCATTACCGTGCTGGACAGCAGGCAGTTAAAGAGTAAATTTAATGACATTTCACAAATATGCTTTTGTTGGCATTATGTAAATTACTTACTTTTTCTTGAAAATTGTATATGTAAATGAGAGGACAATACCCGATCCCCATGCATCAACATAGGGCGATGTCAAGAACATAGTGTTAGGGTGTGCCAGTGTTTGACGCCACCTACAAAATATATACTTTCTTTGAAATTCATTTTACTTGTAATATTTATTACTTGGGAATAGTGTTGCTTCTAAACAGGAGCAATTGATTTCCGAATGAATGCTAGTTCTCAGTTTGCATTGTTTGTGGCTGAACTGACGTCCTTTTCTGTTTCATATGATTTATCACTAGCATTTAATATTGAGGTTATGTTTTAATCGTTACATTTCCAAAACATTAAAATGCAATTTTAATCAAAACGATTCAACTGAGGTTAATATCTTTCTAAGGCGTTTAAAGTGTATTTTTGCTTTGTTTCTGCAATTTAAAACACATTCGAGTCAAGAGTCGACATGTTTGTTTAAAAATAAATTACTTGTTATCAATTGCATATTAAGTATAACATTATTCAACAATTAGGTTATTGTTTCGTTGCGGAAGATGATAATAAATATCTGAATTAAACCCATTCACCATTAGTAACCATTGACACGTATTAAACAGTATATTTGGCAAGTATGGGAAACTAATAATAAATCAATAGAACATACCATGCTCGTTTCTGATGGTCGTACGATTTCAGTAACGATACACCAGGATAGATGCGAATTAGTCCAGCTTTTGTCCCGATATAACGCCAGGCGACGTATCTTGCAGGATTAGATTTCCAAAACTGTTCTGCTTTATAGGTTGCCCAAACCGATGATCTAATTGTAGCCTATTTAACAAATGTAAGCCTATATTTCATACGCTTGCTAAGTTGCCATTTTAACATTTAATCATCTCTATAACTCTAAAAATGAATAACTTTACCCTTTGTTCTGTTATCCGACTCATGTATGAATGTCGAACAGATTTTTAGTTTTAAAAATACAATATCAATTTTACACTTATGGACTAATTACAAGAAAAATTCACCAAAGTGAATCTTTATCATAAATGATGTATAATTTGTTTGTTTTACGTCCAATGAACAGTTTTCAGCTATATATAAAGGACGTTATCAAACAAAACACAAAATAAACTGAGAGAGATGGCTTGGCCGCTGGGAATACAATTGTGTAAGCCAAACTTATAGTGTACGGTGCAGGGAATAAAATTTAGTCTTTTGCACCGAATACAATGAGCTTATCATTTTCCAAATCTGTTTAAGTGGTCTTATTTGTGGTACTCATTAACCACAATGGCTTCCGGTAAGATTTTCCGCATTGTAACAAAGTCTAAACGAGATGATCTTTTCTTAAACGCAAACTGGGGGTCGCGCTGAGCAATTCTGTAGATACATAGATAGACGGATAGTCCCAATAGTTGGCATATGTAAAGCTATCAGTATTCTAGCTTTTTTCAGTACTAAATCCAAAATACATGTAACAGTAAATCAATAAGGTAAGTGGGATTGCCAACAGAGCACAACAATTTTGTCTGCCGCTCGAAGCACATCGAATGTTAGGTGGGTGCCAAAATGAGCCTCATTGTGAATATGCAACTTACCGAATATTATTGACATGATCACAGTTATTCTTTGTGTGCAGAGAGCATGACACTTGCCAACACTCCCTAGGAACCATTCAGCGTATCCAGTTTTCATATATGTATGTATGTTCGTTCTATTTGTTTTATGATTTATTCAAGTAATCGTACTATTGTCTTTGTGAACAATTCCAATATTTATCTCAGGCTTAAAGTATATTAGTATTCAAATACGCCGTTTCGGAAATTTTTAAAGTCCACCAGCAACGAAAATCTTGTTCACAGCTTGGGTACTACACCTGTTACAGTTATAACAAAGGCGATTTTAAGTCCTACGGATCTTTAAAAAGTATAATGTATTTTAAAACTGTACTCTTTGTGCTAGAATTCACTGGACAACCGTACAAAATCCTAGCAGCTAAATATATTATTGAAATGATGTCTTTCAATGTTGGGTTCCAGCAGATGGAAATGTCTATATTAAGAAATGTAACCTCATTTGAGGACTATTCAGGATTTATTCACCTTATTGTGGCGTAATTTACATTAAGGCAGAATATAACATGATTAACGTTTTAATTTGCTTGTTTTGAGGTGAAGAATGATCTAAGGCAGGATTCTTTGTATTTTCGACTAGTATGCATGTTACCTATTATGCCCAATGATTGTAACACTAATACAGCATATGTAATGAACGGAAGTAACGGTCAGTGTTTATATTGCTTCTCAAGAACTGGTTTGTTTTGTTTGTTTGAATGGTGTTGTAACGCCATTTTTAGCAATTTTTCAGCTATATTATAGCGTTCAGTTTTTATTGGGGGAGGACGCCGGGGTACCCGGAGAAAACACCCGACCTGCGGTACTCAAGAACTGACAACATGGAAACAAAACACTGCACACTTGGTAGTAAAAAGTACCAAATGAAACGTTACAAATCAACATGTTCCAATATTTAACAGTATGGACATAACACAATGTACAACACTAGGTATACAAATTTCAAGCCATATGTAATGTTGTACCTTAAACCCTGGGTTAGTATCGTATTTCTTTGCTAGGTAATTTGAATACTTGGCGACGTCTTCAGCTGTTTCTTCGCGATCCAAATACTGGAAAGGATTACTAAACGCTGATGGAGAAAACTTTACACAGCTTCTGTCTAAAATGATAATAAGTTATCTTTGCGGTGTATAATAGTTTTGCACATATTTGTATAAATTAATTTAAAAACAAAATTAATAACACATGGGATAACCACATGGACAGGTCTAGTATAAAGTTTCCTGAAGACCCATACACTTTGTCCGACTATAACGGCTACAATTCACATACTTGACGTCTACACAAAGCAGGCCTTTAATGGCACCCTGAGGCTTATCACCATTTGCAATATTTCATAACCAATCAATATTTAATTGTGACAATCCATAGAAATAGGCATCAAATACTGCTAACCGGAACCGAGCTAAACAGCTCTCTGTGTTAGGCGATGGTACCGTCAATTTACCAGTTTACAAACAAATATTTATAACTTAAAATTAATATTAAAAGCAGTTACGACCTTTTCGGAAAACATCGTTTTTTAAAGGGAAACATCGCAAAAAAATGAAAATTTGATATGTTATTCTTCAAATAAAAAGAAATATAATTGCCTTTTGATAATTTATTGTATTCTTTAATGTTATGCTTCTAGAGTGGATTAAAGGTGGAAAAATTTTTTGTATGGGGGTTGCCATATTGAAAGTATTTTATCACGTGACTGCGTTTGTGACGTGATAAATGTAATTATTCAGTACATATGATAAATAATCCAGTTTAAAATTATGTTTTTCTGCCTTTGTTATTGAAGAATATTAAAACTGTGGCGATGACTAATAACCAGCTTACAACGTAAGATTACCAAATACGTCTTAGTACATGTATTTTAATGATCTTTGTATTAATAAAAGTATTTTAGACACACATTTTAACCTGTCTTTATTTAACTCAGATAATTACCTAAATAATAATTGTAATAAAAGATATATTTGTATATTTATTTTTTTAACATAAAATAAAATTCCGTAGACAATTTTGCACGTCTTGTGAAACGTTTTTGAAAGGTAATTAACATAATTAGCAGGTAAATAAACCAGATGCTTATTGCTATTACTATATAATTTGACGCCGACTTTGAAGTATGAATATTCGGACATTTTAAAAAGCTAATCAGATTGAAGGTTATTCATGTACTTCAGAATAAGAACGGCACGCCCCCTCCTGCCAAGGACAGGTATGATTTGAATACACCGAAGTGTCAGAACACATGATGTATATAAGATTTCGAATATCTTCCGATGCCATGTCAGAGGAAACGTAAAACTGACACGTTGACTCAAAATATACACATGTAAAATTTTGGAAACTGTGTTACGCACACGCACAACAAATGTTACCAATAATAATAATAATAATAAATGTACTAAACGTGCAGTAAAATTTTGATGCGCGAAAACAGGGCATTTATAAATATTTTATTAAATGACCGTTATTTCTAAAATAGTCAACTTCGCAAAAATTTTGTAAAAAAAATAATTCGTTCAATAAGTTGCATTATCCAGGGACAGTCTTTACTAGTACAGACTGTCACTGCATAATCTGCTTAAGTTGAAAATAATAATGCGAATAATTTTTAATTTAAGTAATATTCATGGAAAAATTCTCTTGACTATTCGATGAAAAATGAGGTCACCATACCATTAAACTATTCTTCATTTAATTCTGGAAAATGATATTCGCATGAAGTTGCTGCTGCTGTGGACATAGTCTTAAGTAGAAGTCTTTAAACTTGTTAACTATTTGTTACACAAATCGGTTTTTTGTGGCTTAGATCATGAATACGAAACGTTATCATGCCACAACCTTGTCTTATAGTACAACCTTCTGTTATTGACCGTTTCGCGTTATTATCATACGGCGACTTTAAAGTACTTGGATGTCCAGGGATCTCAAGTATCGCCATCTGGTGACGAGATAGTGACAAGATGGCGGACCTCCATAAGTGCATTCTTAACACGGTAAATTCAATGTAGGAACTTAACCATTGAAAATATAATAAACATCAAGAAGCAAAAGTGTTTATTTTTATTTGAAGAATATCATATCAAATTTTCATTTTTTCGCGAAGTTTCCCATTAAAGTTTTGAGACATATTGATACAGGAGTAAAAGCTCTCTGTTATTTTTGAAAAAATAAACACAGAAAAGCAAAATATATACAATTAGTTTGCAGGACAATTCCAAATGAAGTCAATGTTTCAAAAAGCGTGTGCTATGTCTTCAGTTTATATGAAAAACTCCTTTCAGCTAGTTAAAATAGAGAATATGTATATCAATAAGCAACATATTGCTAGAAGTTCTTCTAACGTGTGCACATACCTAATGTTACTCGTCTTTTATAAAACTTGCAGTCTCGATAGTTGTCGCTTAAAAGACTTCGATTGTGATACATAAAAACACTGTTGAGATCTTCGCTGCTCATTGTAAAATCAGATTCTTTTATTTCTGAGTACGAATCGTCGACAATAACAACGCAAAGAGAAAAGTTGCTATGTGGCACCTATAACATGAGTAAATGTGAACAAAACGTTAGTATGAATGGATTTGTGTCTTACTACTTATGCGTTTATGTCTGCGGTGGTGTGAAAAAAGGGAACAGTGTCATAGTAAAGCGGCTAACCATGAAAGTAGGTCTTGCTATATACAGAGTCAATATTTGTAAATGTGTTTAGGAAGAAGCAATCATTGTAAGCCCATGTTATGTGAAAAATGGTGTCATTTTTCGAGTAACGGGTATTACCCACGGCAAATCGGTCAGTTACAGAAAATGTAACAGTGGATATTACTAAACATTTAAAAGACGTGCGCATGTAAAAAGAAAATGTTTGTATCGCATAGAGTTACGACAAACGCATTTATTCGCAGTATATCGAGAAAAGTAATTGTACAAACTCACATTATTTTGTACAGGTATTTCTTGTTTCTTGACTAAATTTTCTATTGACACCACTGATATTACCTTGTATAAAAATGGTGAAATATTTGATCTTGCATACTTACCGCTCCCCAGAAATATTTTGCTGTTACAGATACGTAACTGCTTCCGTCATTAACGAGGCGTCCACGAGGTTTAGTAAAAACTCTACTAAATGTTTTGGATCCAGTTTCACTCCTGAAAAGAAGTTCATCCCAGCTTTTCTTATATGTGTTTTTGCTAAATTGTAATTTAATACTATATGTGTCTCTATTTTATCAAAAGTATCTATATTACACCGCAAACATATTGACGCATGACTATCAGACCCAATGTGAAAATATAATTATTAATGAGAATTCCCAATCACATAAATCCAACATTACTATTTATAAACTATAATCATTATTTGATAGTTCTGAACATCGTTTTCAGATATATCACTGCGATTTATTTTAGAAGGAAACCACAGTAGTCTGTAAAAAGCTTTTGGCAGGAAAACAACCAATCCCTGTCAATTGAGGTTTAATTCGAGACAGATCTAGAGTAAACAGGTAAAATATGTGCAATTTAAAGTTTAAGCCAAACATGCTTTACAAGTAAAGTTTTAATCTGCAGTTGACATTCCAATTATTAATTAGGTGATAGCTATCAAATCCTTTGAGCAACTATAGCCTCGAGTTTACTTCAATTAAACCTTAATCCAATTATATAAAAGAATCACGTTTTTTTTGTTTTACTACCTCTTCATTGATTCAAGAACGCCGTTATTTTGTGCCTCACGCTCCAGAACACCTATATCAATTAGTACCGGTTTTTCATCAAATTTAACATATGCGGCATCTGGGAGCAAAGGATGCATCAGAGCCCTTCCATTTCCGTCAATAAGAAATGCATAGGAATATTCTTCCTCAGAAAAGTACTCCACCTCCGTCAACAATTCACTCAGCTTCACGTCCGTGCAGGCTACACCATGCAAGCCGCTAATGTCGTTTACAGGCAGGCAATACGAAGTTATCAAACCTTTTAAAGTAGAATATAAATTAAAAAACAGAAAGTGTAATAATATTTTTAAAAACCGTTTGCATGTGTTTGACACAGTGTCATAAATATATATTTATTAAACTGAGCTAAACACGAATCCAAACGTTAAAAGAACACTTTTCTTTCATTTATATACTTATACTGTTCGCCTATAAAACTGAGTACTGTGAAGATTTTTCACGGATTCGACCACCAGAGCTGCTCACAGCATTCAAAAAGTTGATATACAGACTGCCGGACCGTTCTACATAGAAAGTAACATTTTACGGGTTCCATTCTTCTTAAACAATAAGGATCCTATTTGAAGTTTTCATAAAAAAGTATTCGCATTGTAGCCGCCAAACTAAAATATTTTTTTTAGAATACTTTTGTACTGCAGCTATATTGTTCTGCCATTTCCTTTTATATTTCTTGAATTGAGTTCTTTGTATACCTGTTTCCGCCCTTATATTGCTGTAATACTAGTCACCAGAATTTAAGCCCCCATATCAATATTTCGTCAGCCATTTAAGAGAGGGTCCTCCTACACAAGGTCACATTTTCGTTAAAAATTAATAATTACTTCTAATTTGGATAATAAATATTTTGTTGTCGTAAAATAATATATATATACCACGTCATTTTCATTCACACTAAGACTAAACACTGGCTATTTTTTATAATAGAAATAGTTCTATTATTTAAAACGCCAGGTTTTCACTAATTGTAAGCAAACAAATGTTTTTTTGTCAAATACTTATTTGTGTAAACTAAGCAATAAAATATTCTGGACTCGTATATCCTATTTTCGATTTAGCAAACCTCAAGGGATATAGGGAGTATTTTCGTCCAGAAAAACAACAATAGTATATAGGGTTATGTCTTACCGACTCTTGAAAACGCATCTACGTATGGAACAGTAAACGTGGCTGTGGCACTACTGTCCGTGGGTATGTTTACATAAAACGTTGCCATTACTGTTGATAAAAACTTCTGATCACCTTGAGCAAAATTTTGGAATTTGCCAGCCTTAATAATAAAAAATAACATCATTTCGTATCTATAACTTAAGTGGTACAAAGTCTAAATTTTAAGTGTAATTTTGCTTTTAAGTTTGGGATAAGAATACATTTGTAGAAAGAAACACGTTTGATGCATATGGATAATAGATAAGGCTAGAAATGTAAGGTATGCAACAGCAAAAACAACGTATTTCGAATGATCCAAATTTCCTCTTTAACGCACAAGGCGTGCGGCGTGATAAAGTCTTTAAAACCGAAACCTTATATAAATATTCTAAAATAGTTTTCCTTACAAAAGTTTACGTGTTACGCTGTATTCAACATATATATTAAATGGCATCTAGAGTAATAATCATAAATATACAATATTCATACATTGTCAGAAAATATTAAATTTATTTCACGAGCTCTGGAAATAGGTACAAATGCATTACGCTGTGCATTTTTAAACTAATTTCGAGGTGAGTACAAGTTAACTATAATTTCTGACAATGTACGAATTTGTTTTCCTTTAGCCTTAAAATACATTTTAAAATACCAAAGTAAATTTCTTTTTTAGCAGATTTCAGAGTATTTTCAATGCGTATTTAAGTGAGTCTGACATCACAAACGTCGTAACCCTTAACACAATACTAAATATCCTTATAAGTGAGGTCGAGGGTGCCAGATTGTATTCGGCTACCTTTATTGGGAGCAAATGTACTGATTGCAGGATAAGAACTCTTACCTTTATTTGTCCAAAAGAAAGATCAGATAAATATTGATTCGCCATTTGTTGCATTTGGACCTTAGCATCATTATCTACAATTAAAGAATCTAGTAAGAATAGCCAATTATTTAACGTGGCAGCAGTTATTTATTCTGCATTTTTCGCAACACGAGTCTTATCGTTTTTATACAAATTTAAGTTACATTTATGATGCTATTTGTACTATACAGTTTTATGAAAATCTTTATTAATTACAAATCCTTTTGTTCATTACAAATGGGAATAAAATTCAAATTTCAAAAATTGATGAGCAATAATGCAACATATTTAGGACATAAATGATTGCCATGTTGTTGCTTTTACTTTTTAAATCCGATAATAATATTGTCGCAATACACTTGGGGAAAAATGTTTCGTTACGTTTTGCCATACTATTTTCTTTATACATTTGGTTCAAAAATGTTTATTTTTACAACGTAGTTACCATATCATGATTGTACTTTTTTACTTGAAAAATCACCGAGTATTAGACTACTTCTAAATGAAAGAAGTGTTTGTGTTTCTCATTATAACATGATGTTAATTTACAAAAAAAAAGAAAAAAAACTAAAGATAATCAAAACAAACGAAATCCGCAAATGTACGTTTAAAATAAGTGCATTTTAGTTGGGTTCTGGATCTCGCATATGAGAAATCACACAACGTTACTCAAATAACAAAAACAAATGAGGTAAGCAATCGAGTTCATCCCTTATCTTAATAAAAATGGCTGAGTTGTTTGTGGTTTATAGATTTAAGCGTTTGTGTAAAAAAAACCAACAATTATATAATTTTAATATAAAAATATATGCCGACGTTAGTTACACCTCTAAGGTTAACCTAAAACAAACAATATCATAACAACGCGATAAATGTACCTTCTCCTAGCAGGTATGTAAATATCATAACTCTATTCTGGAAGTATTTATTTTTGTCTGCTATTACTTGAACTGGATTGGTGCCACTAGTCGAGTTTCCGTCACTAATAAAGAGAATTACTTGATCTGAAAGGAAATATTTTCATTATATAGCTCGTGTTATTTGGTACGTAATATGTAAACAAATTTCATAAGGTGATATGCTTCGTCTCTATCTGAATTTACTCTATATTCCAAAGGGACGATATACGCTAGCATACACTATGGTTACTAAGTGTGGTCGATTGAAACATGTTATGTATTAATTTGTGAGCAGATACAAAGACAACCTTTTTCTATTTTGCAGGCATCCACATCACAGGTACATTTACTTCATGTATTATAATATCATGTCATCATTATTAATAAACTAAAAACTATAAATATAAAATGAACGAAGTATTTATAGGATAATGATAGTGAAGGTAAAAAAATATGATCACGTGGTTGATTGTGGTCCGGATACCTTAAATCTGAATGCGTTTTGGCACAAGGGATGGTAGTTTTAACATTCACTATGCACAATTATCCTCCTGCTTATTACATTGACGAATATTTGTCATCAAAGACTTTCAGGAATGTGATTGCACGTCAATGTTTGCTATCGACGACGTCGTGAAGGATATACATTGTCGAGTCACCTCCAGAGTGTGAAAGAACCACATTTATTTTACATGTGATTTACCAGAATTTACTTCTTGGTATGTAATCGCTGTTAATGTAATTATTTTAATATAACATATTTGAGTAAAAACAATCAAAAATATATACATACTCCTACATATGTATCCCATAAATTTGACATGATGGCTTATTACAACATTTAAGATAACTGATCCCACACTAATTATGTAACGATTCCTTTTCGTCTTTACATTTATATATAATATGTTTTCTAATATACCTCTAGATTCCAGGTCTTGTGTGTTGTTTGAGAAGAAGGTAAATGCTGCTATTAAGGCCTTTTCAAAATCGCTGCCTGAATTGGTTGAAAACGAAGTATCGAAAACGAATGCTTTCGTTTTATCGGTGTTGACTTTGGTTGCAAATGCCAGTTGATTCTGATAACATCCACCTGAAGGCGTCGAAGCATCAATATCAAACCTTACAATACCAACCTGCAAGTATTTAAAAACAATTAGTGCTTTCATGTGAGTAAAAAATTATTCATGATAAAAAAAGACCCAGTGAGCAGGAAAAGTTGACAACCGGGATTAACGGGTACAGGCTTAAAAGGATGGCTCTTTAAAACGGGCTGCAGCTATTTTTAGGAAGCAATTGCTCATGATTAGTTTTTCCCTACGAATTCTAACCTGATGTTTCTTTCCACAACAATAAACCATCTTGGGATCGCACTAAAGAGCTCTGTAGGTTGGACGCGGCTTAGAAAATATTATTGATTAATGATTGATTGCGTGGTTTCATAACGCCTACTGAGAGGTATTTCATTTATATCCAGGATGAGAACAAGAAAATAAAAAAACTAATATTAACAGGAAATATGATAGACTTAATAGAATGATAGAAAATTTTTAATTGCATTTTATTTTAAAAGCATGGGGTATTTCTAAGACGCAAACAATGTAGCCAGCTGGCTGCATACTGAAAGGTGTGTTGAATTGAAAACAAGATGGCTTCATTTGCCACAATAGAATCGTCTTAAAATACTTACGCGGTCATTTGGTTTTAATGTCTGAATGACATTATTTGCAGCTTCTTTTGCAATGACAATTTTTGTTTTATCTTGGACTCCAGACGGCTGCTTCATTGAAGAACTGGTATCTAAAACAATTACAACATCTTTGTCCTTTGGGGATGCTGTAGCCGCATAAGATGAGCTATAATAGCAACGTAGCATCACCATAAATTAATAAAACAAAAGTATTCTTAGAGCATTGTTTTCATACATTTACTTATATTTATTTGTTTCTATGTTTACGTATATCAAGTGTGAAATACTGCATATAATTATGACCGTTTCGGGTATTCACAGTGTAGAAAAGGCATCTGTTTAGTATGGCTTGGATGCATAGAACATACAAAAGCACAAGAACATTTTCACATAAAGCTAAGAATGCAATTTTACAGACAAATCTATTGATGCAAGAAACAGGACATTTGTTTCGACATGTCAGCCACTTGAATAATACACACAGACGGCAGCCCTTGATAGCTAAACTAACATCGACACTGTATATTGTAATGTCAAAATATATATTTAGTTATTAAAGATTAATGACATATATACATTTTAATTCTTTTAACAAAGTGGATAAAATAGTATCGTCCTCACGTGAATCGTGGATCATAATTATCACAATCATTCCAGTATGTTGAAGGGTATATAATTGAAACGCCTTTTGTTGTACTGTAACGCTGCCATAACACGTTTCTGTTCTTTTCGTAGTTAGACTTCATGACATCATTTATTTCAGAGGGTGGATATAACAAATTTGGAACCGCATTAGGTGAAATTGTCACACACGCTTTGCTGAAGTCAACCTAATGTAAAAAAATACGATGAAGATTTGACACGCTTTATGTTATTTAAAATCATTTAAATTTGTTCACTGTTAATATATTCAGTTAAAAAATTTAACTATCTGTTTTGTGTTTTTTGTTTTCGTTGTCTCTTGTCTGTTTCAAAATATGGTTTCGAAAGTGTCTTTTGACTTAAGGTTTTTATTGTTCGGTGGGTTTAATTGCTTTTTTAACAAAAAGTACGACTTTTTGTCACATTTAAATGTGTTGCCGCTCTTGTTTCTCCCAAATGTTTTGTATATAGCGATATTCTCCACAAGTATAAGTGTTATTTGGCTTTATTGCAATTGCAATTGTAAAGATCGAAATAATTATGTACAAAGCTTAATTTATTTACCTCTTTTCTGAACTCCGGAATATACTTATAATTACCCGTCTTTTCACAGCATTTTGCGAGGGAAATAGTGTCTCTATCTGCATAGTTATTTTTGGTGCTTTTAACATTTTCTAAAACATTCTGTAAATCTTTCAGTGCTTGGTCTAAACTGGTTTGTATCTGCATAAAATTTCTAAAATTATTGAGGGATTGATAATTGTTTCAATGTTAGGAGTCAAGCACATATAATGCCTATAATTTAGGTCCTGTCAATGACTGGCATATTTATGAACGCATGCCAATTCGTTTGCGCTATAAAGTGTTTATTTTTTAATATTTTTACACCTTTTCCTAATTACATACAGTCATGATATTTATTTACTCTTTCAATTCAATCTGCAGACGCCTAAGATTTTCGGATAACAGCGTCCACGCCGAATCACCTAATTTAATGTTACATTCAAATAGATAATATAATTCTAGAATACATTGGTCTTTTCTTATTTTAGGCTAATATTTCTTTTTTTAAAGTAAATTATTGACATCATATAGATACGTTTGAACTTTTTGTGCCAACAATACGTATCTTACTTTAGATAGTAGCTGATTTCCAGTCTCCGTCTTTGTTACATATGGAAGACGGTTAAACTCGTTCTAAAATTAAGAAAAACAAACGTTGGATGTAAATACAAATTAAACCTCCGCACATGTTTTAAAGGTGATTACATCTAACGACCTACTCTGAAAAAATTTTCAACCTTATTGCGACATCAACAAATAATGTAAATGCAACTTACTTATTTGGAATTAGTACTTACATAAAAACAAAACTCAGTTACACAATTTTATTTTATATATGCATTTTTCAGTGTGTATTGTATCATGATATATAAATACCCATTAATTTTCCTCATACGTAAGAAAAACAATTTTTGTTGTGGAAATGTCCTTCGGATGCCTACTACAAGCTAATGTTCTTAAAAGTATTTTAGTTTTGAGTAGGGGTAAAAGTAAAATTGGCAATTTATCTCCTAACAGGTTTGTGAGTTTGCATGGTATTTAACGCCAATTTACAAAAAAATCAGATACATCGTGTCGTCCAGTTGTTATTGAGGGAGGAAGCTGGAGTACTTGGAGAAAATCCCAACCTTTGATAAGAAAACTGGAAATTCCTATAATTCTGTGTTGACAGACCACGTGACCAATAGCAGATAACTAAGTACCATACCCGATCGGCCTCCGATACACCTTTTTGTAATGGGACCTACCTACAATATTCTGCAAGTGTCTGAAGATTAATAGTAGATAAATTGTAGATAATAACAAATCAAATATTATTTTCTAATTATGACTCATAGTGACGCTCACTTAAGTCAATTATTAATATTTTTGTCACTTAATTTCAAAATATGTTATGCCAAATTATTTTCGAAACATAGCAACAAAAAAAAACAAATTAAAAGAATTTAAAATATTTAGCAATTTTAAGGCAACACAATATACAAAATTTCTAGATCCCTAAATGGATAAAAAAATGTTTCATATCAGCAACAAAGAATGACTAGACTGGACTAAATACCAGCTTGATAAATTTAAACATGTGCCTTTCTATTGCTTAAGAGTTTTCTCCTTAATATATGAAACATTATTATTCTACTGTTATTTGGAAGCTCATTTGTTGTATGTTTTAAGGAAGGACAGGCCACTTCTAAGTCATAAAATGACTAAAATACTAAAATATCGTTTTTTAAATTGATAAATAGCTAGATTTGTTGTTTACTTAACTTCGTGAAGACTTTCTTAATCAATTGAGCGAGAAAAACCATAATAAATAAATTGAACATCCTGATGCAAAAATAGATAAAGGTGACGACCTTTACGTTAAAATGTTCAATTTTAAGCTGTTTTTACACATACAGTGTAACTGATACGACTATGAAACATATCTCGATGTTAAGATACATTAATAGTGAAGTCACTGAACGTTTGACTTGCTTTACAAATGCACTTAATATAGAAAATTTGTCTGATGAATACATTTTAAAAGGGAATTTTTGGGCTTACATTCTCATTTTAAAAAGTGATCATTAAGTCAACAATCTTCTGTGAAATACACTTCCTCGATTAACCATGAATACCATAGAGCTGCCGAAGCAAAACAAGTGGTATTATATTACAACAATAGTGGCAATAGAGCAATAATAAAAACGAGGCCAATCGTCAAACCAACTTCCTTGTTTCACTTCATAAATTCGGGAAAGCAAACATACTTGCTATACAGAGAAAATTACTCTATTGTTATTAACGCTGAGAAAAATTGTATCTTCATAGTCAAGGTTTTCATTTGTTTTTAAATTATAAGATAATAATTACTTATTTGATTTATTTATATATTTTGTAAATTACCTATATTATTTATATGAGTGTACCAACGATACATACTGTAAAGGAGGAGTGACAGCGATAAATTAAATGCATCACTTAATAAAGGAATAAACTATTTTTAGTCAGGTGGGATCTATAACATCATCTTACCTGTATATAATCAACACCGATTCCTTGTTTAAACTTTTTCAATTCATTTGATAGCAAATTTCCATCAATAGAATCCTCCGCACATTCGTATAATCCAAAGACCAATGTCAACCAAACAAGCAACTTCATCTTATCACATTTCAATTGAATCTGAAAGTAAAATTATAATGTGGATTTTAGTGTCAATCTTTTAAAATGTTGTTCGAGTAAACAAAACTAGGTACATTTTTAAATAGGTAAATTTTTCAATGTGTTGGCATTAAGTCAAATAAATAATAACTTATTGTAAAGAGTATCCGCTTTTAAGTAATGTGAACAATACCGGATCCAGTATACATTTTGTTGTCCGTTAAACGTTCGTGTTACACCTACATTTTACATATAAAATTGTCTCTCGTTTCGATCAGAAACACCATATTGCCTTTTTCACGATCATTTTCCCGTATATTTACACCTAAATGATACATTTAAAAATTTCTTTACCTGTAATTGGGAATACCCTCTTTTTTATAAGTGCTTAAAATACGACACTGATACATGTACCATGAGACCTTAAAAGTTGTACCTATTGTAAAAGATTTTTTTTGTCCTGAAGAAGTTTCTTCAAAAGCGTTATCTTTAATAATATTAAAACATATTTTTGGAAATACAGTCATAAATGAATACCCTTTATGTAAGAGACAATTACAGTCCGAATCTTTATTGCATGGTTAAGACAAAACGTACAAGACTAAGTGGTCAGTCATTGTCATTAACCCTTAAAGTGTTGATTGATTTATGCTTTAAAATGTCCAGTCAACAGTATTTCAGATATATTCAGGATGTGGATACAAGATACCACTTTATTTCACACGAACGTTACATTTTACCAAGACTCATTATTTGCCTAAATCAAACGTATTGATATGTTTAACATTCAGGCAGCACTAGTTTAAAAAGAGACGATAAATTGAGCCAAAAAGAGGGAATAATACATTACAACTTTGTAAATTTCTTTGACATTTAATAAATACATAAATAAATAAATAAATAAATACATCGTACGAACCTTTTAACCTGTGTCGTTTACGTGCAGATATGCTTACACATAACCTTATGCACCCAAACTATATGATATGGGGTGGGCGTTTAGTTTTACAAGCCAGAAACACACAATCTTTACTACAGACGACCGGATATTTTGGGACTCGCTAGCTGACGGCTGATTTTGGTAATACCATTTTAGCAGAATCTATTTAGTGATATAAGGATATACATTTATACGGAATAAACAACTTGACTTATTAACACGGCCTAAGTTTGAGTGACTATTCGGTTGAGAAGGTTGTGTATTCTCTTCCAGTACTTCACCAATTAAAACTGGATGCCATAATAAAGTGGAATAATTGCTGTTACCTTAACGCCATTAAAATAAACTCAACTATATGTGGGATTTAGTTGTGTATTCAAATAAGTATTTATTGTATTAATGGCGTTTACTTGAGAAAACGACAGTAATCTTTCTAGCTTGACTGACTTTATTCATCATCATTATTAATGTGCAGTTAATCTCTTTAAAAGTAATTGCGTAATTCAATACGTACTTTTATTCAAATTATTTTGACATAATATACATTTAAAAGAGTAATGTTACACAATAAACTTCTCTGTATTATCCTACAAGTAATGTCAATTTAATCTACTATCTCAGATAATTGTACAAACAATTGAAGTGTACAATAAAATACATGACTTTTCAATTTTTATGCATTTCTAAAATATTTAACTATACATTTATATTGCATATGTATATAATTCGTGTATTTTACAAATACTGGTAACTGTTACGAACTATTAAATTCTAAATTATTTGAATTCTTTACAAATTACATGTGTATTAATGTAAGCCCCTCTTGCGACAAATTCTCACCAGGTACAAAGTTTTGCCACAGGGTGCTTTTTCTTTTTAAAATTTAATAAATGATCAGATTAATTTTAATGGAACGTGCAAAAAGCTATACTTAAATAAATATGTGTTAAAGTAAAAACCCACAAAACAATAAATTTTGTAAAATAGGTCGTCTGCTAATACAAAAAATAGGTAATATGTAAGCATTTTTTCTAAAGAAGAGGAAGAAAAGCCAAAATAAGTGTGAACTGATCAGAGTCTACTGGCTTTTAAATAGCGACTTTTCGATACATCCCGGTCAAACAACTGTCTCTTAAATTTTTCAACCCGTAATTAACAAAAATGACAGTGGCCTCGGTAGCATCAGGGTGGGCTTGACTCTATTCTCAATGACAAAAATGCTACGCTATTTCTTGCCAAAGCTTTTTTCTTATAAGCTTTTACTTCACACGGATGCGGTGATAAAGCTTTACAATCAATTCAAGTGGGACAACCAGGAAGATTTTACCTATTAAAACAATACCAAAATCTCATCTTTTACGTTTAAACGTTCATTGGTGCCATGAAATTTTCGTTAGCGTTCTAATAGCAATTGGCCTAGGCAATATTGAACTCCAACGTAAATGTAAAGTACAGGATACTTTGCAACAAAATAAGAAAAAAAGACTCCCTAACTAACGATACGGCAATTACAAATCCGGAGTCAGACGAACACCCAAGACAAAACACAGTGACACAATTTAAAAACATTTAAAAGTGTATGTCAAAAAGTTTAATTTATTAAAATTGAAATATTGCTTTGTTCGATGCATATGTTAGCTTTACTCCATTCAAGACAAGAGTCGTTTCATTTGAAAAGAAGTGAAACCCCTATAAAATGGCTACGTCCATTGGAAAAAAGACTTTTTGTTGTTTTATTTAATACTGCCTGCATGCTCCCTGAAACAAATAGTCAAATAATGTCTTCCAAATTTGTCAGTTCTTCGTATTGAAAATTATTGAATTATTTTACCTGAATATTTATGCATTTATCATGCAATTGTTGAATTTAAATCTAATTAATAATACGACCCCATATACAAATATCATTGACGATTTTGTATACATTTGTATGTCAAATTTAATTAAAAAATTACGTTTTGATTATTACCTATCGCCAAATGTGTGTATACTGCATGACACTGCCTATTCAAAAAGTCACTTTTGGTGGAGTGGATTTTATTGCTTATATTTCGTAATTATTCGATATTGTAAATGTTTTAGGAAAACTCAATAGATAAACTTCTCCACTATAACCTGTCTATATTCCATACTATGCCTCTGTTGTTACGTGTCACAAATCGTCCTTGACTTTTACTACGAGAATTTTTCATTTTAAGTCCGCCATTGTTGTTTTAAAGGGGACCAAATTTTGAGCCTTTTCCGCTTCATACTCAAACGACTATTTCCAAAATGTTTCGAAAACACACACAACAATCGTCTGCTCCTAGCTTACACTTTACTGGAAAATATCTACAGGTTTTATTTGTCACAGAAAAAACAGAAACCCATACACGGTGAGTTTAGCATAGTCAATTGTAAGAATGTGAAAATATCATTGAAAATCCTATTACAATGAGACCTTGCAAAATGGTCTTTGTCGAATATGTAAGGGTAAGTCTTAACTTGTCTATTGCAATCTTCTGAAGATTTTTCGTGACTGTGTATTCAATGGTGAATAATAATATGTGTATATTACAGAAAAAAATGATACAATAGACAGTGTCAGAAATTAGGATGTTAGCGTGATAACCTAAGGAACAATCAAATCGAAGATGATGCTTAATACATTAGATTTTTTACGAATCTAGATGGCAAAAACTGGACCTTTAAGATAAGAGTCCCTCGTGCTTAACAATGGGCTCTTCTGCAACAGTTGCTGCATTCAAAAACCAGTATGTTAGGTGGCGTTCAAGTACGTTTGAATTAAAATCACTTGTTCGAGTTATTATTGCACGTAAACGTCACAAAATAAGAGAAACCTGCTGTCACGTGAGGATGCTGACAAACAATACACACTACCTCATAGGAAAATTAATTGCTTGTTTCTTTTTTTTTGATAAGTGTTTACGTCATTTGCATCCACGGTTTCAGTTATTTAAATTTTTATTTGGCCTGTGCTGAGTGTTATTGTTGCCCGGAGAGATTGTTTGAAGCAAACTGTCGAAACAAACACTTAATGCATATCAGAGTAATTTTACATATTTTACGAAATTAAAGCCCTCGTCACATACCAGGATGACAAATCAAATACATTAAGAATACATAAAAAATCGGGCCCTATACACATTTGAATTAGTTTTAATCTTTTAAAAAAGTTTTCTTCTTGTCGAATTTTTGTGGCGTAACTAAATCACACAAATTATATCGCCTAGTTATTTTAACCTGTGACGAGGTCTCGTCCTACAAAATGTACTGACGTTAATTTAAAATCTAGTCGAATAACAGAAATGTCATCATGGCTAGACTTTTTATAATGGATCTTTAAATTTATTTCCTTGTTTATTCATATTCAACCATTTACTTAAATGCTATGAAAGGGGGTTTAAAATATATTCAATATGCATAAAATACTTCGTATAATGACACCTTTGGTTGTTAATTGGGGTGAATACAGATTTATGAAAATTTTAAATATTTTTTAGCCCAATCATGACATCCATAGCTCCCGCTGATAACTCGACTTTCAGCACACGGCAACATTAAGGTTCAAACTCTCAAACTGAGCGATTACACTCTGGTTATTAAAAGAAGATGACTATCTTACTAACTCAGCCATTGAGACATACAATTACCCTTTGATTGAACGAATGTTTGCTTAAATCACAGCGGGAAATATTTAAGCTATAGTAAGGACGAGAACAGAAAAAATCGGGAACACAATTCTGACTGCTACTGGACACATATTGAGTAATGGTATAACATGGCGGAAAATAAAGCTTTTTGTAGCGGCTACAATGGGCCCACCCCATTTCAAAATCTTTAAACGAGAGTCTGTGTCGTACAAGAAGCATGGCGTTCTCCAGACATGTTACTTACTACGGTCAGCGGCGCGGTTTTCTGTATTATGACCTGACAACCCCCAAACGGGAAGCTCTCCCCTTTCCGACACTTAAAAACGGGCTGGAAAACTCTAGGTGTCGAGCACTGTGAATCCTTCTATTATGTTCTCAGCACACAAAGCAGGTAAATAAGATTTGGCTAGTGATTTGATCAATTAATTTATAAGGTGACGCTTTACGCTTAGCGAGCAGCACTTTATCCATAACAAAGATAAGAAGAAACAAACAAAAGGGCAAAATAAGGATTAACCAATGCCTGTTTGATTCCGACTGCCACTAAAAAGCTAGAATGCTTCTTTTTTCAAAGTCTGTCCTTTCTCTTTCTGGCAATCTGTAAACATGTTACTCACAGTAGCTCTAGGGTCCTGCTTTTTGAACTATTACCTCACACCTCACCTACGTAAGAAGACATGCATATCCGCCAAAGGTGACGCGTAGGGCACCTCTGTGGATTGAGTTCTTGGAACTCGCCAAGTATTAAACATTTAAGTAGAATCTAAATACTTGCACTTACTTTGGAAGCTAAAATATTATTAAAATAAATATATTTTAAAACAGGTGCTAAGTAAACATATCATTTTAAATTTTGCATGTAGCTCTTGTATCCATAACAGATTAAATATTAGGTCCTGAAGTAAAGGCTCGTTAAAAATATACAAAATGACGAATTGTGTTATAATCAAGATTTAACTTGTATTATTCGTAAAGTATAAATAGCAACTGTTCGTAGAGATAAATTTATCGTGTGTCAATTTTTAGATACTAATTTCATGTTCAACACCACGACGAACAACGTAAATTTTTGTCAATAACTGATATATTATATCTTACCTTTGTTCACTTGTTAACTTCCTAATAAAAATTTAGTTCATATTTGAACAAATCAGGTTATCCTTAACATATTAGTGTACAAATGTTGTAATGTTATTGAAATTCATTGAAGCGAATTTACCCTGGTTAATCCGAACATTGTTGCCGCGTTTTTAAGATAGGGTTTTTAAAAGCTATGTTTAAAATAAAAAAAAATTTCATAAAGAAACTAAAATGTTATCAACACTAACAGAAATGTGGAGCGACTAACTACGACGATGATACATTTTTTTGGTTTGGATAAAGAGAAATCGTCGTTTTTCTTTGTCGAATTGTAAATGTTATTGTACTTTAGATTGAATTTTTTATTGAAAATTTATTTCAACAATACTTATTTTTCTTATATGAGAACTTTCCTACCGAAGATCGGGGGTTGTCACGTGTTACTCAGGCTTCCACCCCAATAAAAACCGTGGCCAAGATACAGCTGAATAATTGCTGAAGGTGGCGTTAAACACTATTAAAAACAAACAAATAGAAATCAATGAGAACTTTTACCAAGTTAATGTTGAGAATTACCCGTGCAATAGTTTTCCCGCGTTTTTACATATTTAGAGATACATGTAAAGGCATGACCTATTGAAATTTATAGGAATTACACATTTTGAGATTAATCGGAACGCCTCTCGTCAATTTCTGTCCAGTCTCCGGAAAGGCGAAAATAACCGAGCTGATTCAATTGATTTGGAAATAAAGGCGTGACAGGTTTAAATTGATTGGAATTTCACGGATTATTTTTTGTGAGGTTTTCCATACAACTTCAACGAAATACAAAATCACTTAACTAAAATTTTTACATATTATAAATATTTATTATCTTTTATTCAAAAACTTATTCAGTTTTATAAAACAAATAGAAATACCGCCTTTGAATAAAAAAGATTGTATTTGTCTATTAAAGCTGTGATATTCCCTTCGCTCCCGCGCTGTAAGTTATTGCTCCTGATGATTTCCGCGCTCTATAACTTCATCGGTGTCTGAAATTACCTCTCGCAGCATGGGATGATCTTATAATACTATTGACAAAATTTCAATTGATCAATTATCATTACGGAGAAAAATACGCAAACATGGTTACGGAAGAACAAGCACATACCAAAGACTATATACCCCTTCAACTATGGGAAGAGGGGTATAATAAAATTGGTATATACTTTCGTGCCGTTTAACAACTTACAATATCGCATTGTCTTAAGCTCCCCAGTGGCCGCGTTGTCTAGGTAATGCATGATATATTCCCATTGTAGAAAGACATTTTGCATGTCCATTACCATATTTAAAATTCTTGACTCATAAACGCATCAAAATAAAAAAAAAATAGGTAATTAAATGGTCTATTGCATGTCATGCAATGAACAAAGTTATGTTAAAGCCGAAACAGGATAGACCTATTTAGTTGTTTTGTTCTATCTGGCAAGATCAAACATTGTATTTGATAGTATATAGATTTCTCAGAATATACATTTTATTTAAATTTAATACATGTAATATTATAAAAGTAAAAAATTGTATGCTTTTGATATAATAATACAAAACGGTGGCATCTGTTTATATGCATTTGTGTAGTATTTACTAGCAAAACATCTACTATGTTTTCTAAAGTAAACTAGAGCCAAATACTATGTACATACAAATTTTCAGACCTTTTATTATATATGAACAGTAATTTACAATCGGAAGCTTACAGTTTACATAAAAAAACTAAACACTTGCTGTCCTCCAAATTAAAGATGCTATTTTTGAATCTTAAATCCCTTTTTATGTACTAAAACAATCCATAAAACTATCACACCCTCCATCCTGTTTAACACCAAACCACTAAGATAAACGTCAATACACGTAGAAAGGAAAAAAAACACATGGTGCCGAACGCTTTCTCTGAAGTTATTCTTTATGTAGAATGTATGTAATAATAAGGATTGGTAGTATACGGCGGTGGCTTGATGTATCCCATTTCTTCCTGTTCAGACATTTGTTCAATTACATTGTCATGTACTGCGTCAATATAAGTATTGGTTGTACCCTCGTTGTACTTTCTATTTCGATATATGTAAATTGCACCTATGACGATCAATGTAAACATTATACCGGCGGCTACAGATCCACCGACAATGGCGGCTATGGTTCCAGGTATTTCGCGTAAAGCTTCTTTGTCACCTTGATTTGTTGTTGTTGTCGATATTTCTATATTGAAAAAATGCTAGTTGTACATTATCATTATATGCTGTATATGAACGCAAATAAATAGTACAGTCATGCATATGTATTACAAACCATAAAAACTTTATTTAGATTTTGAATATTTAACGTAATCAACTAATCAACTGAGAATTACAAACTGTGACTAGAATGTCAAAGACCAATATGTTTACTTTTACACGAAAAGAAATTTCAGAAATGAAACTTTCAAGTCGGATATCTAGTGACTACTCTCTCAACATTGAACAGCGGAACGCTTAATAACTGAAAAAAATCTGGATTTCTCTTTTGTCAATCTAATTGCTATTCGGCAGCTGGGCGATTTACTTGACGATATATTGATCTGATATTTTGAGGCCTTTAATTCTTTAATATAATTTGTTCACAAATATATGACTAAATTTCTTAGAGATTGTATTTTAATGTTGACTAACCACAGACATTTCTGTTTGTTGATTTTGTTCTTCCAAACGTACAATCTTCTTTATTTCTGCAACATGGCGTTGAGATCAATATTGATTGGTCTGTGTATTTACACCAACTGCACTCTGCTTCAAGTATACACATTCTATAATTGTAAGATACACATGCTAAATAAATGGTAGGCAACATGTCTATACTTCGAGTAAAACTATTGTCGTCTTTAAAAGATGATGTACGGGAAAACATATTTATCCCCTTTTTATATAAATACAATACGGAAAAAAAGATTTTATGCATTTTATGAGTAATGTCATTAACGGTAGATACCAAAGTAATCTAAGTTTCTACGGCAGAAGCGCGCATTTCATACAATCAAGACTAAAATGTCAAAACGTTATACCAAATTTTGCTTAAGCTACCTTTACTTTGCGAATAGAACAAACCTTAAACGAAACTAAAGTGAACTTAATTTTGTAAATGACCACATATTATTGAAATAATAAATGATTTCCTTCCAGCACCAAATTTGGCCTGGTGATACCATCTGGGACTAGCAATCCAACAGCAAATGCATCGTCCGAATATTCTTTAATTTTGTTTAATTTTATTTTATCGCATCTTACTTTGTTTTGTCAGTCATTTTTGAATACATGATAGAAGCAACTTTAACGGCTGTTGTTTGTTTGTTCGGTTTTTTTTGGGAGGGGTCGGTTGTAACAAGCGAGCTGGCTAAATGACTATGGGCCGTTTGTGAGCCACTTCAGTCCCACTGCAAATTAAGTTGATAACAAATTACATGATGCATACATGACTTTTCATGATGATTTTTAATGTGTTCATTTAATCAATGAAAAATGTATTTTGTAAAGGCTGTTTTATATATCTATAGTGTCGGTAATCAATTTCGGTTATACTAATGACAAATCAAAACAAAACATAGAAACAGCTTAAAATAAAGAAATAAAATCACATAAAAGCAAGAGGGAAGCAAGAATACACCACGATTACATATAATGAAGCCAAGCGGTAACAACTCTGGTATGTGCGCAGGAACATATTCATGCCTTCTAATAAATTAGAAATTAATATTGAAACCATTTCCATTTTTCACGAGGAACCAGCGTTTTGTAAAGGAACCAGGAGCACATATTTCATTTAAAATAATTGTACATGCAAAAATCTTTGATGATTTGTAAAAAAGTCTACGTAGAAGAACATTAATAAAATAAAATGCCCTTGATTTAATAAATTAGACCAAAGGTCGTCTTTTAAGCATTCTATTACCAAAGCTATGTCGAAACATACTGTCATATATTAAATGTATATGTTATGAAAACCTCAATACTATACAATTAAACATTTATGAAAAAAAATTGAATAATAAATCTGGATATACATACTGTTCAGTTTGGTATTGGGGACAATTAGGCGTTATGTCGACAGTCCATTTATGTTATCTTCACTTAAGGCTGAGGGATCCGGAACTCTTGCACTGCATTGTAAACTGGAATCACTGTCACATGAAAATATAATTTTATAGACGACATTTATATTTGTAAATTTCTGCAACTTACAGTATATATATATCAGTAGGATACCTACAAATATTTGAACAAAGTTACAATATAAATCGTTGTTCAATGCGTAACTTTGTAGTCTAGCCATTTCGCAGCAACTGGGGATTATAACTCCCATATATATCTTGTGTTATTTGAAATGAAACATAGTCATTTAAACCTCTGTGTCTATAATTCGAAATGTTTTATAATTAAGATTGCTGCATATTACAGATAGAAAAAATGTTTTTTTCATATTATTATCGACTTTTCTTTGTCGCCGACTGTTTGCTACGAGTAGAAAATTTTCTATCCGAGGTCTGATATAATGAGTATTTAACTAGTAAAAACCAAACTTTAAAGTAGCTGTATGTGAATTGCAAGTCTTAACTCATACCATTGATACTTAGACAACATATATCCAAGGCACGTACTATTGTAACGCTCTTGTAATATCATTTGTTCAAAAAACTGATAAAATGCTGAATGTGAATCTGTCAATTCAAAAGGCTGTGTTCACCAAGTGACGTAACAAAGAACCACCAAAGTTCACTTTGTATTTGCTTTGTTATATAATACATTTGTAGTCTAACAATGGAGACGATACTGTCAATAATGTAGAAAAATCAATTCCATTAATCTCCAAAAAATCGAAATAAACAAAAACTGGAATAAAACTATTTACTTGAAACCGTGATAACAAATGTATCGTCACACTGATCCATGCAGTATGCAGATAAACACCATTATTTTAACTTTTCCTTAAACTTATCTATTTGTGATATAGCATTGAAATCTGACACACAATACACAGAACAAAAAACCGGTATACGACTACAATTATTCATTACCCTACAGAATAGAGTATTTGGTGAGCTTAGTCACATTTTTAGTACACCTTACTCTACCCTGTTGTTCTTAAGGGTTTGTTTTTACTATGTTTTAGATTTATTTGGTTTTGAATGTTAAATACGTCTCGGTATTGTTTGCTTAACATGTTTAAGCTATATTTGAGGTTTTTATATGTTTTTAATGAGAATATAAGAAGTATAAACGTACATAACATCATATCGATTGGAGCACACATCATAACTAATGGAGTTAAAGCAAAGACATTCACATATGCTTGAACAACTAACATCATCTGGTAATTCGGAACCATCCTGTTGAAAAAAAAGATCAAAATTTAAAATTACTGGTAGTACACAACTTTCTTAGAACATTTATTATAAAAAATCACAAACACACATTTGATTACGTGACGTTGTTGTCTAACGTTATGATGTAAAATTGCGCAGGGTTGCCAGTTAACGTCTCACCGCGTGCGGAAAGCACTCGACTCCACTCTAAATGAACAAAGACTTCTAGTTTTCCTACCAGAGGTCGAATGATTGTTGTTTGCGGATACTCGATCTTCCTCCCGAAAAAAAACTGGACTCCACTATATAGCTGACAAAAGGCTGAAAGGGGATGTTTATATTTGTTTTGTGTTTATTGTAACTTTTAGCTTGGCAATTTTTCAAATTAAAACTTAGCAGGTAAGAAGTTTAGATTAAAGCATATACTAGTAATACATCAGTTAAAACGAAGTTATTCAGAAAACGCTGTTGATGTGGGTTAGGTAAAAGAAAGACTATAATTTGACAATTGAAATCAACTCTTAAACGAGAAAGCTCAAACACGAATGGAAGATATAGAAGTTTAATGAATTTGCCAAGATGTGCCCGCATATGCATCCGATATTTGATGGCGATAGTCCCATCTTTTTTTACAACGATTAAAGAGAGGAAGATATGTATGTTGTTCAGCGACATTCACTGCATATATTGAATGCAGTAGATGTTTGTAATTTACAGTTCAACTAAAATATACTTACACATTTACAAACACTAGGCCTCTCTAATGATAAACAAGTTAGTTTCTGATATTGTCTCATTTCGAAATGATCATCTGTATCTTTAAAATCTAAGCCTCCAAGTTTTATCTGTGGCAGTGTTATCTGCAATCCATTAATCTAAAGTATTTCACTAGCTTTAAAAGAAACCTTATCTTATATTTATACGAATTTTAGTCTAAATATACCGAAACAATGTACAGCATTATGTCAGACACTGTGGGTTGTTGTAGTTCTATGTCACTTTGCTGATTATATTTAAATAATGAAATTTATGCACCGAGTCTGACGTTGTGTCTGATGTGTTCATAAGAAAGACAATACACCATTACACAAAATAATTCAATGTTATATAATATACACGTCCTGAAAATGCTCCAATATTGTTCGTCGATGTAAAACTTCCAAAACACCACGTTTTGTTTGCAAATAAATCTAGTGCACTTCTGTCATGATATATTGTTAGGCACAAACTTATGCAAGAAGGAGTGCTTTATTTCTTCTTTTGATTCGTCTTCTTTGATTCTAGCTAACACTTTATACATTTATTTTCCTTATACAGCAAAAGTGTTGAAGTAATAATAATCTGCAAGTCTTTTGTATATTACAAAACTTTTCTAAATTAGCAAAACAAATCTAATGTTAATTCAAGAAATATTACTCTAAATGAGAAACAGTCTACACATGCAATATATTACAATCTTCTAAAGGTACAAAATAAATATGTTGTAACAATAACACAGGACTTACACGATTTGACACAAGGTTCTTATTTTTCGAAAAATCTTGGCATTCATGTGCATTTAATACTCCATTAATTTTCAGTTTAATTGCTATTCCAGGCTCCTGTAAAACATATGTAAATGGATTTCATATAATATACATGTTGTGTTTTGCATGCGAATATTTTGCCGGTTTCTTCGACTTAGATTATGGATTGTCTTTATTGGCAGTTGCCTTAGTGTTTGGTGTTCTTGTATTTACCATCATATAAAGCGTGCAATGGTCAGAAAAATAGTTGACTTTACTTGTATTAAAATTTTATTTCTATCCCATATAAAGCCACTTTCATATCATTTGAAGCAGCTAAATTTAACCCCTCACATCAGCCTCCTATACCGAATTCCTCATTTTACAACAGGCCACCAACTCAAAAATATTTCAACAAATTGTCGAGAAGTTCCAAGCAGTGGTTAAAACCTGCCGAACCCTATCCAAATTACGTACCTTGTGCTATTTGTTATGTTAGTTACAATTACTGTCGAGTAAAAATTTAATAACGTTAAGAAACTATTAAACGAAGATCTATATATACCAAGAGATAACATCAATATCGTAAGTACTGAAAATTGCTATTATTTGTAAAAAAAATTGCTCAATTAAAGATGAACATGTAAAATCATAGGATTGCACGTAAGACCTATTTTATTGTTTCAAAACTACCAAACAACAAAATTAAATTACAAACCTCTACAGTTACATGTTTAGATTCTTGGAATTTGGATTCCACAGTTATTTCTTTGAATCTAGGATGCATGACAAAATATCCGCTATCGTCTATTATCATACACCTGAAACAATTAAAAAAAAACTATATTCGTTTTTAAAAAAATGCTAAATAAACCCAAAACAATTTGGTACGTAAAATGATCTTACAACGCAGATATATATTTTTGTACTATTTTTCCAGCTTTGCATAATTTAGTCATGATAAAATTTCTACAGAACGTCTTCATCTACATCATGTTTAGACTTGCACTTTAAATATGACGCTTATTATAAATTTTCCTCACTTTTGCAGCAATATTCCAGCAACTTTTTATGTGAAATTCCAAGAACAAGTCAGGACGATCGCTGTAGTTGCTGTGGTTTTTGGCTGTCAGTTTCTGCCGATATCTTTGACCTAAATTTATGGGATGTCTTTTTGACAGTTTCTGTGTTTTTTTATTTTTGCCTTCACTAATATGAAACATATTACAATAAATTGAAATTTCGTAACTTAAATTATTATTTTACCTATATTTAAGGTTCTCGCAGGAAGGGTACACATTATTGATAAACCAGTTGAAGTATTCCAACGGAAAGTCAGCCGCGACGACAGCTGTAACTTGGTTAGAGCTGCAAAGCAAATTTATTATTATAGTCTTATACTAAGGGGTAACAAATGGGGTTCAACACATCATAACTGTGCTAGAAATATTACACAGACTGTCTAATAAATGACTTGGGAGTCCTTCTTACACATCCACAACACTTTCAAAGCAGACGGTCTTTGATATAACAAATTCAGGTTTACATCCTATGGTCTCCGTTTTAACGTTCAAGATTGTGATCTCGCCTGCTTGTATTGGATACTTCACAAATATCATACAAAATAGCAGGATCGTCTAAGTGTTCACTAAGTCTATTTCGAAATTTCTGATAAATATTTTAACAGTAATAAGATAAGGGATCCAAAAAACAGTAACACTCGATACTCCAAGATTTACATAACTAAAATGTGGATACTACAAAATTAAAAAAAAAACCTTAATTAGTTCAAAAGTCCTTAAAAATTCAAATATCCCAATAATTTTGTTCTTAATTTCAAAATTCAGTTAAAATACTTGAAGCTTGGCTCTACCCACGTATTCTATTTAATATATCACTTCAACAAATCCAGAATCCATAATACATAACCAATTACGTTATTATATAAATAAGTTACCTTCTTTAAAGATTGTATGTGTGAACGTGATAACAATTCCGGCGCCCGATGCATCAAGGTAAGGCGTTGTTACAACCATGATATCTGGATGTGATAAGGTTTTCCACCACCTACATTAAATATCATTCACATTTAAAATTGTTTATTAACGATTTGCTGGCATTATTAAAAGGTGCAATTCTTTTATTATCAATTGCAGAAAAAAGATCAGGATATTTATTACCAATAGCTCACGTTGTGCTAAATGTCGAAAACAAATACTTCTATTTGATCATGTCTTTTCGTATAGTAATGGAATTTATGTTGATGCATAATTTGAAGGTACATCTATTTGTCTTTTAGCAAAGGTTTGTTGTAGTATGATTGAGGTTGTTGTTTAATTGCGGAATGTCGAATTCTATTGTTTCTCTTTTATTATTTTAATAAAACTTTATAAATTTACCATGGTCTTGTTTGATGGTTATATGATTTGTGCATCAGCACACATGGATATAAGCGAATAAGTCCAGATTTCGTTGCAAGATATCTCAACGACACATATTTTGCATCATAATTTTTCCAATACGGTTCTGCTGTATACGTAGACCAAACTGACGAACGTATTGTTGCCTGTAGAAAAAAAAACAAATCAAACAAAATGCCGTAATGAGTGTTTGATACGCACCAATATTCATCGATATTGCCAATGAAGGTTAAAAATTGTCTGAATTATAATAATGGTTAGATAATATAAAATGAGACCAACCAAAATTGCTATTTTTCTGGTTACACAAAATGTGGACAAGACTGGGGCAGCAATTATTGTTAACTTAACCCGTCTGTCGTCTTGTTCATTACTAACCACAATTCAGACCACAATAAATATAATTTAAACCACCGGTGTCATCAGTTCAGCAGAATGTTCTAAACCTTTTTGAACGTTTTTTGTTTAACTACATTGTGTTTATAAACTGTTAGTTGCGTATCTCGTTGTCCGAGAGTTTGTTTAAGACATTGTTTTGTAATTTCGTATTTTTATTGTAAAGTTTTCGTCATATTCTCATTCGTTGTTTTAATTGTAACAGACATAAGAATGAAATCTATAAAATACATTTTTGGTTACAAATTCGAAAATGTTAAAACACATCAGCTGACAAGATTATGTACATAATAACTAAGATAACCTTAAAACCAGGGTTGACTTCAGATGCCTTGTCTAAATATATTTTATACTTATAGACATCTCCTGTTGTTTCTTCACGATCCAAATACTGAAATGGGTTGCTAAAAGCGCTCGGAGAAAACTTTACGCAGGACCTTTCTAAAATTATATGTACTTGTGAGGAAAAACACGAACATATTGATTCTTATTCTCACAGAAATGTAGCTCTAATTTTTAAACTTAGAAAGTGCAACGTTCTTTGCTCGATAAATAGCCCTTTTGCGGATTTCGAAAATAAATAGAATCTTTTAATGTAGCTGCAAAAAAGAAGCTAAATTTTAAGCCACATACTAAATACGCCATACTGTTCTAGTGGAAGTGAAAATTTGTGTCCGTTACCCTATCCCGTGTCTCGTGGATGCATTTATGTTAACTTGTTCTCGTCATAAACATAGCTGAAATACTGCTCGCTGGACGGTTAGCCAACACGCATTTATCATCGATCATTCAATCAAAATTACATTTTTGCAGTGGAATAATTAATAATGCATGCAATGCAAAAGTAAAATGATATATTCCGTATAGTAGTACATCGCGTTCACATAACATTGTCAATAGTTTGTGAAGTACATATGAATGTCACGAATGTCAGTTACGCAACAGGATATTCCTACCCTTCCATATCATCTTATGTACACTATTTTTGCAGAGGTTTGTGTAGTTTTTAATAATTATTGCATTTTGTCAGATTTTGTTTTTGTGAGCTGCCATGTCAACTATGGCTTCGTAATGTCACAATTGTTTTAATTTGGAATACGAAGATATATTCTGATTTTCGTGAAAAGCTGTACATTTTGGCAGTTTTTAATCAGCGCTTACCTAATGTCACTCTTCGTTTGTAGAATTTGCAGTCTTGAAACTTTTCATTTAAAAGGGATCGGTTGTGGTACGTAAAAGCGTTATCCATATCCAATGTACTCAAATTCTGACTGAATGTCGATTCTGCTATTTCGAAAAAAGACTGTTCCACCAACACCACACACAGGGAAAAGCTGGTTTGCGGAACCTTAAGTTGATACAACGCGACATTAATAGACTTTACGCCAATGCGTGAACAAATGTGCAAATGTTCTTATATATGGAACCTTTCACATCAATTTGGTTTACTACCCTTTTATAAGAAAACTGATTTCTTTTTAAAGTCGCAAAATGCCATGGTTTACTGTAGGATAAGGGAAAATATTGTTTTGAACTATTGCATACAATACATTTTACTCTCAACATAAAACACACAAAACGAATTAATTAGCAAATTTTAGTAAAGCACTCACCGGTCCCCAGAAATAATTTGCATGCAATAGTTTGTGCATACTTCCATCATTTACAAAAATTCCACGTGCTTTTGTGAAATATTTATCAAATGATTTATAACCAGCGTAACCTCTGAAAATATAGTATATTTACAAATTACGCATACCTCAACTTTATACATTTGATGCTAAAAAACGTGTGTAATATTGCATTATTTTTTAGGCATCGTTCTATTATTCAATTATTATAATAAAAAAATGGTAGGGCCTCGGTAGCCTCGGTGTCCAAGTGATTAAGGTGGATCGTCTACTATTGATCATGGTCTGTCAACACTGTGGTGTCGGGTTTGCGTCTCACTGCGGACAGGTTGTACTCGACTCCAATCTTAATTGACAATGATTTTCAGTTTTCATAACGAAGGACGGGGGTTTCTCCGGGTACTCAGACTTCCTCCACAATAAAAACTGGGCAAATTATATTGCTGAATGTTGCGTTAAACAAAATTTTTAAACAAACAAACAACAAAATTGTATTTGTTTGAAACTAGTTTGTGTAATACTTTTTCATAGATGCAATAACTCCTTCCTTGTCTGCTTCTCGCTCTAAGACACTTATATCAACAAACACTGGGTTTTGATCTGATTTGACATATGTAGCACCAGGCAGTAATGGATGAGTCAATGCTCTCCCAGTTCCGTCAATAATAAAAGCATACGAATATTCTTCAGACGAGAAAAATTCCACTTCCGCCAACAATTCACTAAGCTTGACGTCCGTACATGCTATGCCCTTTAAGCCTTGCGTATCTTTTACAGGAAGACCCAAAGAAGTGATTAAGCCTAAAATAGAAAATACAAATTAGTTAAGATAAACCATAGCAACATGTACTATAAGTTATATAATAAATTATGTTCCTAACCTGCATCTATGGTTAATTCTAGTGATAGATCATCAATTTGTCAGTACCTTGAAAGTTATTAAGGATACAATGGAATTGTTTTGTACTTACGTCTATTTTCAAATAGACGCGACAACATTATGTTTAGCTCTTGATATTTTGCACTCTAGTGTTTATTTCTGTTTTAGGATTGAACAAAGTGTTCAATAGATTTATCGGTATGTTAACAAGACTTATTCACTAACACATAAAATTACATATTAAGTTGTTATGATATGTGTGCGAGTGAGTGGATCATATTGATACACTGATAACTGAACATAGTGTTAAATCTTTATAAGTCATACAAAATGTACTAGAAATAAATTTTCCAAAGCTAATCTGAACTTCAAGTTTCGTGTGTATTATGGTAGGTGGATTAACGTAGCATATGAATATTGTTTTTATTTTTAGCACCGAATGTGAATCTATATACTATCTTCTGATTTAAGAAAACTAAGTTTGAACTTAAATCTGTAACGTGGTTTTTTTTAAAACAACGACTAGAAAAGTGTAAAATATACCATATTTTTCAATTCAGGAATCAAATATTGTGTAATTTGATCAACATTGATATTGAATGTCGCCATTTTTGTTTACAGTAGTTACTGTAAAAGTAATACAGTCGACGCATACTTCCAAAAAAAAAAAATCGGAAGTTATCTTGACCAATCAAATAAACGTATTTTAAATATGTAAGTCATCTTAGAGTTGAACAAAAATATTGTTTTTGATATGATATGAATGAGTTGAACGAATAGTGAGTTATCTGCCCACAGCGTTATTTGACTAAATTACATTTGCATTGAGAAATTTTAATAATGAATACATACCAATACCAGAAAACGGATCAACGTAAGGTGGCGTAAATGTTGATTTATAATTCTGACTGTCTTCAGGTAAATCGTCATAGAATGTGGCCATTGTTGTGGACAGAAATGTGATATTAGTTTGATCGAAATACTGATATTTTCCACCCTGTAAAGGTTACATATTTGATTGAAAATGGTTCATTAGTATTCTGTCGGTGCTTTACAAGATTCGCATAATAAAGCAACGAGAGAAAAATAATAAGTGAAATCATACGTTGTGTGCACCTGTAAGGATGTACATCGCCATACTCAGTTATTCACACTTGAGATAAACAAATTTTACTTAGTGACATCATTCTGACGCCCGTTTTTAACAGACAATTTTGAAAGTGGAATACATATTCTAAGGAATAGTCATCGCCATTTAATTTTTGTTTATTTGGCCTATTACTCCTTTACAGTCATCACTGACTTTGTTTTAATAAATTACAATGTATTGTATGTTAGAAAAAAATCAATATGGAAAAAAGTCAGGTACTGGTAAATGATTAATTTATCTTATCCTAATGTTTTAAGTATGCAGCGATCGTTTGAAAATACTGATCAGACAATAGAAATAGAAATAGAAAAAGTATATTGTCAAAAACATGTTCCACTACAATAAAATCAATTTAATAATGAAAAATAGAAAATTCTTGTCACTATTCCTTAATGTTAGAAATTATCTTGATTGGTTAATAAGAAAAAAAACGTATGGAAGTAGAAAGCCCTTACTTACATAAAAACACATACACAAGCAAAGCAACAAACACTCAAAAATATAACAAGAAAATAAGCAACAGAGCCTTTTAAAACAAATGGGAAGTATATGCTGCTTCTCTTGTGAAACCCCTAATGCTCATAGTCAAATAGACAAGACCATAATGTAAGCAAAGACAAACATAATATATTTTAGACACCACTATTATCCTGTATGATGGATATACTCAATCTGATACTTCCATATGTGGTGTTAGAAAATGCTTGTTCTGCCATTTCTCTCATTTGCATTTTTGCTTCATCATCTGAAACCAAAATTATATGTGTATTTAACACCGTAACTGCTGACAACAGGCTTTAATGAATTCATAAATTCATCTAAAACTGTAATACATATACTTACCTGATGAAATTAAATATGTAAATATCATAACTCGATTCTGAAGGTTCTTATTTCTGTCTGCAATTACTTGACCGGGATTGGCGCCAATAGTTGACTTTCCATCACTGATAAAAAGTATTACTTGATCTGCAAAAAACAAAATAAAGAGTTAACTTATTTGTTTCAATACTCTTTACCCTACTGCTGCTTATATTAGACATCAAGTTAAATTTGAAGAAGATTTGACACTGATTCAACTTAAGTAGCCGATCAAAACACATAGACATAAAGTAGCCAGTCACTTTCATTCATCAAATCACACTATTCAAAATACCCCTGTCTTTGAGTTCAGTTGTAATCTCCGTAAAAAAATCAAATGATGCATGTAAAGCTTTTCCGACATCACTATCTGCATTGGATGACCCTGACATTTTAAAAATATAATCTGTCAGTTTATCCGTATTAACCTTGGTTGCAAAAGACAATTTTCTGTGATAACATGGATGATACGTTTCTCCAGATGGCGTTGAAGCATTGAAATCAAATGTGACTAACCCCACATGGAATATATAAACATTACTCATAATGTTTACCTTTTAAATCAATGACACACTAATTATAATACAAGTCATCATGCCGCCAGACTGACGGTCGTTGTAATAAGAACTCTCATATTTAGCATCAAGATAAAACATTGCTGTACAAGCAGTAAAGCTATATCGAAAATATATGGTATGCTAAGTCCTAGTTGTTCCAGATTAACATTTAGACTTACTAGTAGTATTCAGGGTTTGACGAAAAAACGTAAATGACAGAAAAAGGATAACTACTAACAGCAAAAAGAGAATCATTTAAAAAAAATATTTTTACAATGAATGAGTATAGTTTCCAGACATTTCGCCTGCAGGACTGTAAAATTTACGTAGGGAGTTTAACTGATATTTTAAGCTGTAGCGAATCATACAACAAGTGTGACAGCAACACGTTTAACGTTCACCTTTGATATCTTTGTTTTGCAGTGTGATTAGTAAACATACGGTGTTCTCGCGATCTGCATATCTGTGTTGATTCTGTTATTTACATTCACTTTGATTAATTTTGTATTGCCTTGGTAAGTTGCTTTGAACGCACTACGGTAGGCTTTGTTGAGATTCTTGGCTTTATGCTTTTTCAGATGCATTGACAGCTAACTACTCTCGCTGATGTGTTTAATGCTATATAAACCATTGCTCATATGAAATATTCGCTCTGAGTGTATCAGAAGGCGTTGCTGCCAGAATAAATATTAATATAGCCCTCCTTTTTAGTCGACTTGCAATCCTTTTTTGGGGATTACAATAATACACATACAACTTAAGCATCGTCATTGTTTTTCTAGAGATAAGAGGTTAAAAGCCATTTGAATTGGTGATAAAATCGAACGTAGCGAGGGATGAGTCCAGATTTTTTATAGGGGAGCAAGACAACCTCGTTAAAACTCATTCCTTCGTCAGAAACTCTACCATAAAGGAAGTCAACCAACTTCTTCAGTTTAGTAAAACAATAGAACAAACAATGAATTAGATGTTCAAATATTTGTAGTTTAATTTTAACGAACACCTTCAGCGATTTCGGGGATTATCTCCTTCACTAGGCGAAAATCTTTTTAAGACAAATCCCGCAAATTATAGAACACTAACCTTTATAACGACATCACGCCCTGAAGATCATTTACCATGTAAGTCAGTAAGAGTTGGGTCTTTTAACGTCTTCCTATGCCGGCATTACGTAACAAGTTTGTATTTGTTTACTCATGCAAGATTGTTGTAAATGGCGAATACTCTCATATAAATTACCTTGTACTTTCGGGACGAAGATTTTAAAGTTTGTTCGTTCATGTCGAGCCATCGAAAAGTCTTATGCTTAATACTCGTCTATTACAAGATGATTTCAAAACATAATTACGAGTACTACGTACTTTAACTTATTCAGATAGCATATTCAGAACGTTACAAGTTCCGCAAAATGACCGAACATCTATGTCTGTACTTAACACTAATATATTATCACACGAAAGGCCTTTCAGTTTGTCCAGTAACTTGTTTCGAATTAACACTCCTCTAAACTTGGTGAATAGCAAACGTGGGCTTTCTCGAGGTATACATTGGCCTGGTTGAGAGGACAACATATGGTAATGGAATTTTAAATATAAGAGTATGTATTCTTTGTTTGACCTCTACGGTCATTTTCTACAGGCATTCATCGCTACTATATCCTGCTGAAATTGTATTGCGCCTTGTCATAGTATTTTTAATGAAAACTTGTATTTCAATTCTATCTATCTATAATCCCGGAGGTAGATCTTTCTTACGGATAACAGCCTGACCATCTTCCTCACGTATAACTGGTGTTTGTTCATCCTTATTTGAGTTATAGATCAGATTTCTTTTCAATTATGTAATGTTTGTGAGCGTGGATATTTTTGATTGTATCTTCCGTTTAGTACTGCTTTTTATCATGCTGTCAACATGGATGTTGAAGATTATCTGATTGTTTATAAGTTGCTACGTTTTGGGCATTGGTTGTAGTAATCAAATGTGAAGTAACGCTTGCTGACGTTTTTTTTTTAAATACAACTCGCCTTCTTGTGACCTGACCTTCATTTAAAGAAGACTAAATTTTTTTACACCACACTCCTTTTTTAGCATCCAGATTAAAGTATCGTCAACCCCGATGATTGCACTTTGGAGTAAGTTGAAGTCGAACACTTTCTGCATATGACGGACAACGCCATAGTATAACATGAACCTGTTTCCGTTCATCACTTAATGATGTAGAGAGTGTTGTACAAGAGCGTGGTCCAAAGATCCAATATGCTGCTTCCTCTATAGACTAGCGTGTCTATCTTAAGGATACTGGTTTTGCTGACCACCAAACTCTCCGTACCGTAAAAACCTCTAATCGATCGCTGTTGATTTGTTACAATCTACAGTGGATTACGAATTTACTCGTTAAATTTCCAGAATACCGCCTGGAGCATCAAGTGAACCACAATTTGAAGAATCTCCATTTAAATAGGTATTGGCTACTTCACTAAATTTGATGTTCATAACTATTTATGTCTTGAACATGGGGACTGTTTAACTCCGATGTAGGAATGTACCTTTGTTAACGTTATGGCAATTGAAAGGTATTGCTGAATGTTCCTGTAGAGGAGCACGTATCTGATGTCAATATAAGCTTCTTGTTGCATCTTGTTGATCACTTATTTTAATGTAGCAGTGTTAAGTCATCCCTGTGAAGCTTCTGTGGATACTCCATGTCTCTTTCATCCCAGCATACACACTAATGATAGTTGGAACATTTTTGGACTGCTTCAATCTTTTCATGTTACATTCATTCGAGCTTCTCCTTCAAAGGTACAGACAATGTAATTGATTTGCCGACTATTTATTGATTGTTTGCCTTATCCGATCTGAAGAAAAATATGGTCGCCTTCCCGTTTTCGCCTTTACAAACATGAGAATCATTTCATGATCTTACTGCAGTCACATTTAACCCATTTGGGCATGAGCGCTACTTAATAGGGTAGTCTGAGGGCTGTTAACACGAGATTTACCTTAGTTCTTCATGTACAAATGTTGTGCATGGTATTTGATAATAGGTACGCATCAAGTTTTTGAGCTGTCTAGTGTACAAGGTGCTATAGTAGTGAAATGCACCACGATACTGTGATCACATTTTGATAATTATGAGCTTAGGAATGGCAACACATCCCTTGTGTTGCTTTATCAAATTTGCGCTCGTAATGTAGTTTTTTATGCTTGATAACACAGATGTGATTTTAAAATGATCATTATTAACATGAAGACGAAAATAGCATTTCAAAACACATAATATTGGTCTAAATTCGGCCTGTCCTTCGTGTTATCAAGCAAGACATTAGACATGTAAGAGTTATTCGTCTTTGATGATGCTTAAATCTATTTCCTTCTGTGATTATACTAGCATTGATTTAATTTACTCTTTCTACAAGTGTTTACAACTTAACTTAATCAGCTTATATCTGATTGGGGTCTATTAGTACTGCAGCCAGAAACCATATCCTCAAATATAATATGATAAGGCTTTTTAAGGGATTACATCCCATCATAATGCTAGCAATGGCCTACTGTTATAAACCTTTAGCTTTCTTCTATAGGTGCACAAGATTTGCTTCTTTTTGGCAGTTGGGTCTTTTATTAACAATTAAGAATTATTAAAAACATGAATATGTTTCATGACTATACATTTAATGTGTTACCACCATCAGATAATATCTGATTTTATTCAGTACTGTAACACATGTTTTTGAGATTAAAAAAATACTTATATTGTATTAAAGTGTGGAGATAATGTTATAGGCGTTTCGCAAGAACTCTGAATACTACTTTAAAAACAATATATATATTGCTAAAATATGCATTTATTTTTTTTGGTTTGTTTTTGAGTATGAACAACATATTAAAGACATAACATGTGACATTTTTTAAAGTGGAGGAATTATACACACATTTAATGAATAATTTATGTTTATTGAAAAAAAACAGATTAGCCGGTGAGGATAGGCACTCTTAAAATAAGACCAGTGCAATCTTTGTTGATAATGTGCGAAGTAGAATTCTACGAAAGCCCAGAAGGCTCATTCGAAATTCGAGATTCGAAATTCGAGATTCGAGATTCGAAATTCGAAATTCAATATAGTTATAACCAATCAGATTGCGTGTGACATAATCGTCTACCAATCAGAATAGTTTTTATATATTCGAGATTCGTGATTCGAAATTCAAAATTCGAGATTCGAAATTCGAAATTCGAAATTCAATATATTTTTAGCCAATAAGATTGCGTGTGACATATTCTCTAACAATCAGAATTCCTTGGTTATATCGAAACTACATAAAATTTGGTTGAGTAGTTTTAAGGGATTTAAAGCAAAAACCATGATTATAAATTATTACTGAAAAGTTCAAAGAGCCATAACTACCATACAAATTTAGGAATCAACAATTCCAGATAATTGCAAAACTACATATATGGTGTTCTAGTTACATGCCAAGTTTCATAAAATTTTGTATAGTCCTGAGTAGTTTCAGAGGCTTTGTGCTGACAAGATAATTAATGGGTATTTTCAGCATATTTCTAACTTCAAAGGGCCAAAATAAGCCAGTGGCGGATCCAAAATTTCGAAAAGGGGCACTGACTGGCCAAGGGGGGCACTTTGGTCATGCTTCAATGATTTCCTATACATCCAACCAAATTTTACCCTCTGGATCCACCCCTGATAGTCCCCACAAAACATTCGAGGGACAAAATGCCCTGGTAATATGCAAAACTACATATGGTGTACTTCCTACACACCAAGTTTTGTTGAATTCCGTTTTCATGTACATTTGTGTTTCTTGATTTGTAAAATCAATATGTTATTATCGACTGAAAATTTGATAAAATAACAAATAAAGCTTATAAATTTAATTTTTTTAACATAACAAGCCATTCGTTGGCAAATATGTCGACTGTTAAATGACCAAATAAACATAATAGCAAGTAGCTACGTTTATATAGGATTATTCTGATTGGTAGACGATTATGTTACACACAATTTGATTGGTTATAACTATATTGCATTTCGAATTTCGAATCTCGAATTTCGAATTTCGAATCTCAAGTTTCGAATCTCGAATCTCGAATTTCGAATTTCGAATCTCGAATCTCGAATTTCGAGTTTCGAATCTTGAATCTCGAATTTCGAATATCGAATGAGCCTTCTGGGCTTTCGTAGAATTCAGTTCAATACATGCAATCCAGTTAAAATTGACGCTACATTGTTTACGAAATCTAAACCATATAAAACAGGCAAATATCTTTAATTGAAGTAAGTATTTTAGCGTTTGACCGGAATTAGGATTTTTTGTATTTAACCCAAGCAACACACCTTGATTTTGTTATATATTTGAATGTTTGCAACAATTCAATTTAAAAACCGTGCAACTATTCAAATGCAAATAACCAAACAACATATATTTAATTTAACATTTTACATTAGTATGTTAATTTCAACATGTGTCTTACATCACTAAAGTTGCAACGAATATTTGTTATTGCGCATGTGCTATAAACGACAGAGTAATGGTTAAAGCGACATTTAACATTCTATTCATCGATTTCGTTTTTTTGTTAAGGCAGTTAAAATAGCAAAGTTTCCAATGTCAAAACTAAGACATCGAGTTAGTACAAACGAGACGAATCCAAACCAATGTCAAGGTCTAGTCATGTGCCACAACTCAAAGTTAAGCATTTAAATGCGCTCCATCATCCCGACATGAAAATAATCACTAAGGTAAAAGGGAATGGCAGGCCTGGTTTAAACAAACCAAAAAATGCTATAGACATGAAAAGCTGTATACCGTTTCACGCAATTCATTTGTAATATACTCTACACCGCCAGCCTTACATAATTAAATAATATACATATTATTAATTATATTCTAATGATTAATTGAACCACTTATTTCTTTAATTGTTTAATTGATTGTTTGATTGTAGATGAACTTTAATCTGATTTGGAATAAGGTATCGACTCTGTATCCGAAATCATCATTTAGATTCTATATCGCAGTTTTGTAGCTATAAAAAAATTAAAAACTCTTGATGGCATCAGTAAATGTTTTATAAGCAGGCTTTATTCTCTAACCATTTAGTCATGATAAGCATAATTAAGAGTGGTAGTAAAAGTTATGTCTCACGTGAATTATTTCAATCGGTTTTATGCTAATATCGCAATTTTATTGAATTTTTCGTATACCTAACTTTTATTTGTAGCCAATGCATACCTATGAATTTTCTGAAGTATAAACACTGATAAAACTATGACTTTAGGTTTGGTACATGGCAAAGTAGGGCTCTTTTTTATTCAGTCCAAAAACGAATATATAGTCTTTTTCACTTTTTCGTCACAGTGGACTTATATTATTTACTTTAACGGAAGCTTTAAATGGAAACATATTTCTTTATGAACGAAGGATCCTTATCAACAATTATAAAATATTCATTAAATGAAGTGTGGTGCCCAAATTTCATATATCTATGATAGTAGCTAATTATTATAGCGAATCTTATGCTTTAAATTCATCAGATTCTACCAAATTCTTTACTGTAATTTTTTAAAATGTCTTCAATAACATACTTCCGTGTATATAAAAGATGTATGTGATAACATGCATTTCACAGGATCTATGCTCTTAAAGCACTTACAGTCTTTTGATGTTTAAAAATAAACAAACAATACAAATTGTAAAAGTAAACAGTCTATTGTTTTTACTAGTATCAAAGGGCATGTTTCAGACATTATTATTTTTATTTATTTTGGTTTAAATAACTAAGAACATCAAATTATTATTTACTGTAGGTTTGTTTTATAAGTTTAAGCTCCATATGTTATCAAGTTTAATTTAGCTATTTTTTAGACTATTTATTAGGCAATAACACCGAAACGCCCATTTGGTATAATTATCCGTCTTCAACATGAAATTACTACAATCCATGTCAAATGGTATCTGGTATCTTGACAAATCAGCTTGACATAACTGAATGCAGTTACAATGTTAAAATAAGGCGCAGCCAGTGCTCAACGCAATGTTGCACATTTAAATACAGTCAAGCTTCAATTGATTAAGGATATGGCTAGGTCGACATGTTTGATACTTGGCGAAGAAGAACTCCTTTCATAGATTCCGACTCCAAATGAGTCAAATCAAGATAATATTAACTTTATAAGTAAAAGGTCACTAGTCATCTTACAGTATCTATTAATGTATTTTAAAGGGAGTAGACTACTAACCAACACTTAAAATATGTTGCCCTATTTTCATTCATATGGGTAGCTTATTGTTATAAATAATCTTATGTTTTCTATTTAACAAGATTTCATCTAATTTTGACAGTAAAATGATAATTTATATTTTGAATAACAAACTTCTTTGTATGAAAAATAACAAAGGAAGATTTAATCATATTTTATAAGAAGCGAATCACATGAAGCTCTAAATGCACTAATCAACAAACAATTATCTTTCATCTTACAAATGAACAAACAATACCTATTGTTAAACTAGCCAGGCTATTGTTTTTTATTTAAACTACATGTTTCGGAAACCACTAAGTTTACTTTTATATCTGGTAGTATAATCATGTTTTATATATACAAAACTTTTTGTTCGTTGAGTCTTATCGTTATTTGAGGCTGCATATGCCACAACTATTATGTATTTCCCAGTTACGACATCATTGAGAAGAATAATGTTCCTCCCTATATTTTAAGAATTGCTAAGCTTAAACTGAATTAATGCTTTGTTTAAAGATGACTATTTGTTTGAATATTGTGTAAAAACTTTCAGCAATTTTTCAGCTATATCATGGCGTTCAGTATTTTTGGAGGAAGCCGCAGTACCGGGAGAAAACCCGGATCATCGGTTGGAAAACTGAAAATCATTGACAACTAAGATTGGAGTTAAGTACACAGTACATGCAGAGAGACTCGAACCCACAACATCATTTTTGACAAATGAAGTGATTCATAGTGGAGATCTAACATAACGAAGCCCCTGGTTTAAAGATGAAAATCTAAACTGTTTTAAACATAAGAGTGGTAAAGCGTTAGTAACTACTATCTGCAATATACTGCAAATCAAAAGTTGAAAAATCATTTACCATACCAGACAGAAGTATGTATCAAAATACTAATCGCTTTCAAATAATGATAGCAAGTAAGGTTTGATACACGACGAATAAGAACTTCTTTGTACTAAATTCCGACCAACAAAGATGAATTTGAAAGGGAGTAGGATCCTAAATAACACTCAACAGATGTGTTCATTAGGTTTGAAATTTGTTGCCCCAATGTCACAAATACGGATTATTAGCTTTTTATAATCAGGAATCTTAAGTTTTCTTTTTCAGAAGATTTATTTAATTTTATACTGTAAAATGATTAATCACATTTAAATCATAAACTTCCTTGTATGAATAATAACAAAAAAGATTAAAAGATATCTGCTACTAGGCGTTTCACGTAAAGCTCTAAATGCACATATAAACAAACAATAGTCTTCGATCTAAAAATAGACAAACAATACCTATTGCTTAACTAGTCAGGCTATTGTTTTCTTTTTTATTTTTGTTTATATTACTACATGTTTCGGAAATCCCTTAGTGTACTTTCATATCTTTTAATTTAGACTTGTTACAAACAGGTGGTTTTTTTTTCTTTGAGTCGTATCGTTAAAGGATGCTGCTTATGCTCCAACTGAAAGTTAAGCATTTAAGTACATTTTTCATCCATATATAAAAAGAATCACTAATTAAAAATTGAATGGCATTTAAAAAAAATTAAACTATGATTAATTGATTGATTGATAGATAGATTGATTATAATCAAAATTAAGACTGGACATTTTATTCGAAGTACAGAATATGCATACCAAAACTCATTAAAAACAATTACGCAGGTATCATCCAATCAACAACTTAAAGTACCCTTTAAATGTGAAAGCATTGATTGATGAACGTAAGTATTTTAGTAGAAGGAATATGGTTATCATGATTACGTTCAATTTAAGATACTTTTTATATAGCAACAGCAAAACACTAGGAAAGCTTACGTTAATCGTTTGTGCATTAGGAAATGTTATAAGCAACATTATGAGCTTGCCGACAGATACATGTACAATGTATTTAGCACTAAATTATCTCTATCGTCCTTTCGTCTTTCATATGTTATAGTTTGTTTTCGTTTTTAATAAATCAATTATTTACAACCATGCGTTGTCCTCTTGATACAGTTTTTATTTCCAAATATTGTTGCTATTGTCTAAAATCCATAATATATATCTTACAGAAACAATGAGTTTTTGTCAGAGTCATAAAATATTGATAGTACTAAACTTAATACATTATTGCACACCGATTGCTTCTCATTATAATTTAATGTTGTACTTAACTTTTAGACAACTATAGTAACTGGTGTTTATATTTATATATAATTGTCATAGAACACAAAATAGTATATTTGATAATTAACGCTAAATTTAGCCTTTTTGTTAAATCATTTTTCTTCACCATACTGTGAGGGTTCACAGTGCTCGACATACAACACTGCTTAGCGCGTACACAGGTGGCGAATAAGGAACGCTCTATTGTTTTGGGTTGTTAGGTCATAATACGGAAAACCTGACCGTAAACCACACTGGGTAAACTTGTTTTGAGAGTGTCCGCTCCTTGCATGCTAAAAACCCCTTTCGTAGATGTCGATAAGATTAGGCGCGTTTTAGCCGTTACAAAAGGCTAAATTATCCGCCACTACACTATTTCTTCATTGGCATTCAACATGTTTTTACTTTGGGTTATGTTTGCTAAATTGACTAATACTTTTAATAAACTTGTTCCTGTTCTGAATACAGCTGAAATACTACTTGCTAAAAATTCAAACTTCCAATAAATAAATAAATAAATCAATCAATCAATCAATCAATCAATCAATCAATCAATCAATCAATCAATCAATCAATCAATCAATCAATCAATCTGAGATTGTTTTTTATTTAAAAAAAACAAACGTAAAACTTGCCGAATTCGCAACAAACTATACTGTAATAACAATTCATAAAATAAAGAACATTATTATCCCTCTTTAATGTTCTTTGTTTTAATTAGGTTTTGTCGTTAATTTGTGTTCAATTATATCACGGTGTCTAGTTAACCTCAATCCCAAAGGCATAGTGCAAAGCCGACGTATAGGCAGTCAATAGCAGATGACGTGTAATGAAGCGGTCGGCATCGGAGGACGCTTTTGATAAATCATTTGTTTGAGCAAAAATACGCAATCTAATAAAGTCTCTCTTAAATATGGGTCTGTTGTACACTCCATTTAAGTTCATGTGTTGCGAATTATTTACCTCTACGAGAGCATCTTAATTCGATTAACACTACTGCATAGATTGATCAATGGACGTACTAAACATATAATCAATGGCAACTATGCAATTAGGAGTATTATGTAAATTGTGAGAGGAAAGTAGCTGATCATAATTGTCACCTTTCTTTAAAATTGTTTTGAAAAAGTGTTTCATTACACTGTATCATCGACAAGGTGCTAAAACGAAAAACATAGGATACGATGAGGTGGTTGATGACAAATCATATATCAGTCTGAAAAATAAAAAAAAATTGCCAAAATAATTTTAAAAAGAAAAATGATGAAAAGAAATAAACACGAAACAAACACTAAAGAGTAGAGACGAGCAAGGCAACATATATATTATGTTTGCAAAAAATGCAGAGCAGGTGTTTGAAAAAGATTTTCCGTATGTTGTTAAAGTTAAATGTAACAAAAATATTAAGCTATGAAGCTGCTATGACATTAAAAAATGTGAATAGTTAAAATAGGGACAATTTTCATGTTAGAGGCGACTTGAAACGCATATGGTTACTTACGTCCGTTTCACTTAAGTGTCGATTGAAGAAAGACACATTACTAATTATTTAAATTAGACACAGTTGCATGTATTTTTCTCCTTTAAATAAATAAAATCAATATTTAATATAGACGTTAATCATTTTGGTATCATCTTTAGATTATACAGTTAGAGCAGTTTTAAGTGTTCGATGTATAAGGCACATTCATGTGTAAGGCAATGTCATATTTTTAAAATATATTTTACATGCGCATGCTCAGTATGTAATTAATACGCGTTATGTTCTGGTACTGTTTCATATACAGAGATACGTGAATCTTATTGTTAATAGCAAAATCTTTTGTTGCATTTGTTTCGATTTGTTATTGTGGTAAGTTTTTTGTTAGCTTTATTCTGAAAAAGTTATACAGTTAAACGTAAGTGCTTTGTTAAGGATATTAAAATGTAAGAAAGAAACAAAGCAGTATAATCCTAACATGATTTACATATTTAGAAAAATGTTTATTTAATTTGTCAATACTATTTCCGGTTAAGGTTGATAACGGTATTTGTGTTTTGATAGATTGAGTTGACCTTACTTATATTTGGATAAATGAGGGTTTTTAGGCTAACCAATGTAAACCAAGATGGCGGCATTCTATATTGATGGCGATTACATATTATTTGTATGATACATTGATTGACGTGAATGATTTGCTAAATTTTAAAACTTTTCTTGTGTTCGCTAAAGAAAATAATGTTATAATTGTAAAATCAGAAATGGTTTCTGTTTAACATTTAGCACCTAAAAATCAACAAAATATTCATACCATAGGTCGATGATCCCTGCTACCAAAACAAGAAGAAACATGGAATTGAGAATACTTTAATAGGACAATTAATTTCGTAATGAAATGTCAAAGAATTATAAGGAATTCTCCTGGAAACATTTTTTTAGAAAGTGAGTTGGTCTTGTTAAAATATCGATCAATTCATGGAAAACGGTGTTCAATTGTAAAATAAAAACACAATTATAAATATTCCGACAACCGTTGATTTATATATCTAAAGGTGTAGTTATTCAGAAATTGAGATGTTGAATAGGTTAATTTACGAAAATTTACTTTTCAAGGTGTATTATCCAAAAATTTACTCCTATTCACGGATAAATGGTCTCAAATGTGATTTGTTACAAACTTATCATTAAATAATAATAAAAATGATTATCCCGAATGTCGCACTGAAGTAGATTTAGGAATGTGTTCATAATATTTAAGCTTGATTGACTTTATTAAGTAACGTCTAAAATTCTCTTGCATTGGTCCTCATTCTATACTTAAAACAAAAAGGTCTTTTATTATATCAAAAGATATATCAATGGACAAGTAAGATTTTCGGACACACAAAACGTGAGTTTATTCTCAAATTATGAATAAAAATGAAATGCAAAGCAATAAAATTGATGTTAATTCTGTGATGCTTTGAACATTTGAAACAATAATTATTCTGCGAAACGAACATACTTTTAGCTTAATAAAATTTTAAAGAATCTTTTCTCCTGAAAGAAAAAATCTTTAAAAATCAGGTAAAGCATATTGTCATGCGTAGACTTAAGGAAATAAAACCTGAAAAAAATTATTAAAGTAATATCAAAATGGTATCCATCCATATGGACAATATCACTAAAATGAAATAAAATTGGCATGTACATGACTTCGTTTCCATAGCAACGACTTCCAAACATAGCATATTTTGGTATATTCTAAGACCCCGATATCAGGTAAAGATGAATAAAAAATAATTGAAGCAATTATTGGAATTTGTCCTATTTGTACTATAAACATGTCCAAAGAATCAACATTTGGTAAGCACAAAAAATTAAATTCCTATTCACCTATGTAAATAATAATCACAGGATGCAATATTATGCCTTTCATTTTTAACGATTGTTCATGCACTTTAGCTAAAAGAATATCAAAATATTAATATTTGCATCAATTAACTTTCTTTTTTATTATAATTTTAAAGCAGAAAAAATATATGACAACATGATTGATATAAAAAGTTATAGCAGGTGAATGCTGAACCTATCATTAAACAAATGATGTACTTTTCCACCGCAAATAAATAATATATATATGTACATGCATGAAAAAAGCTTAAATTGACCAAAAACTGTTTATAGATGTTAATAATTTGCTGTATATCTAAATCCTACATTTGCTTAATCTCAAATCAAGTGCAATATTTCTGAGAAAAATGTGACTGGTTATATAAATTAAAATTTTCCGTACTTTTCATTGTTATATCTATTCAAAACAAGTCATGTCTAGTATCTGTGAATAGATCTTTTGGATTTCAGGTCAAGTTAGCTAAAAAATGCCACGATAGCTCAGTGGTTATAGTCGTTTGTCTTCTATCATTCATTGAATGCTAGTCAACTTTGAGGATGCAGTTTTCAATTGACAAGGATAGCCAGTTTTCCTACCAAAGGTGGGGTTTTCACCAGTACTTCCTCCCTAAATAAAAACCAGACGCCACGATGAAAGTGGCATTAAACGATTTAAACGCCAGCCCAATGTGTTTTTCTAGCACACATGTTGAACAATATAGAACCAAATGCACAGTCAAGATCATGGGTGTACACGCACCATTCAAACGCTTTTTATTATTTTTTTTTATCCTCAATATTTTGCCAATGCAGCAAAAAACTTCTTGTTATTATTTCAGACTAAAATTTTTTCACCATTCAGTTTGCCGTTTGTTCCAAATGACAATAAATAAATTTGCTGAAAAGCACACCATATATTGTTACAATCCCTGATTCGGCAGGGAAACAATCAAAAATAAGAAAAATAATTAGATTAAACAATTAAACAAACGTGAAGAAGATAGATAAAATCTGAGATTTTTTTAGTTAAATAATTCTGCCTTCCTCAATATAATGAGGGTATATTTAAATCCACTGTGTTATCTATCTACACTGCAGCTGTAGCTGTGTAGGCTATTTATAGAACAGTGTGCACAGCAGTGAACACAGAAACCTTAATTAGGGAATATTTCTGCAATAAGTTAACTAATAAAAAAGAGAGTTATATAGATATATTAAAAAATATAATACAATCGATAATTCATAATCTACACCTTTTCACTATCTTTAGAAATTATTCCACGTGACTATTTTTTGAAATTATTTCACGTGACTTTTTTCACAAATGCACAACCACGTGATATATTTAAACACCTGTGTTATTGATCGACAACGTTGGTTATCTATAGAACATTCCACACAGCATCGAACAAACACACCTTAATTAGTGAATATCTCATTAATAATATAATTAATCAAAACAAGAACATCGTTCATATATTGTAGTAAATAGGACCGATAATCCCTGCAAGTTTGAGCGCTTAATATTGTGTAATTTTCGGATAAAACCGGTTCACACAAAATATTTGACAAACAAAATTTTGCCAAAGTGAACACATTACTTACCCGCCTCCTACTGGAGGTCGGATAAGTAACAAACAAGCTCATAAACCTAAATCTACAATTATGAAGTTCATTCTTCCAAGTCATTCAAATAGGCTACTGAAGCCTGAATTGTTTACTTAGTGACTCTGACTTTTGAAGTTTGTACACATATATCTTTCAACAGATTGTCTAGTCCTTGTTGGCAAATTTATGGTGTCAAAGACATAATCCACTGTTTGCAATTTTAGTTGCCATACAGGCAGTAATAACTCTGCTGTCAGTAAGAGGTGTCAGAACTGTAAGCTGTGGTTTTGTAAACTTTCTGCTTTTCTGATTCAGTAGTTCCTGATAATTGAGATTTCAATGCCTAACTGTGATATTTCAAATAATAGTAATAAGACCAAATCATCTTCCATCGAATCATGAGCACTGTACTGTTCTACAAATAATGAGTTATATGAGGGCTGCTCAGGAATTTATTGTGGAAGTGTATCAATCGATTATGACATGAAGGTATCAATCAGATCATTTTTCTCTAAAGACAATAAAGTATTTTAGGACATTTTTGACTTCCTTGTCATTGTGGTACATTTCCTATACTAAACTTCAAACTGGTGACTTCTGAATCCTGGGGTGCTATTTTGTCTTTTTGGCTTGATGTATCGATTGAAAGTCGTTTTACGGCTATTGACAACTGACAACTGTATCATGTGTATGTCTCTGTCTGAAAGAAAATTAATATAATATAAAGGCTGCAAGTAACCTATTACAAAAAGGCAAAATCATGAGGTTTTTTTGCCTTCACTGCATGCAGAATCTAAAGATATTCCATTTAATTTCTGTACTGATGACCTTTGCTCATGTTTTATTATAGAGACAGTACTTTCAGTTTTATAGTTTCTGTGTTCAGGGTTCTTCAATTCCATTTTTTCATTATCTAACGGATTTCTTTATTCATTTTTTTATACTACATATATCTTGCCCATAGATCTGATATTAAGACACAATTCAAGCATTTACCTACATTAGAGTATTGTTGTGTAAACGGTTATTGAAATTTTATTCATTTTGTCCTATGATATGGATTGACAGTTGCATAGTCTTATGCTTGAACAGATCCTCCATCTTTGTTCCAAGTATTCTTGTGTGTGTGTGTCAAAATTAAATAATTTTCTAAACTATGGTTGAAAGTTTCCAATGAAAGTCATGGCTTCAAGTGTGATGAAACTTCTGCAAATAAAATTTCATTTTCATTTTATAAAATATATGTGAAATCTTCACAAATGTAAAATAAGAATTTTTATGTCATATCTCTTTTACAGTCTACAGAACTTAAATAATATACCTTACCAAGTCCTGTTGTTTTAACCTCAAAATATATCAGGCTACTACATGTATCTTTAAAAGTCGTTGGTTCTACAGGATGGTACTGTAATGTACTAACTAGTTCAGGAATAGACAGAATATTTATCCTATGATATTTAGCAGACAACTTCTCTTACTTCTCTAGACCCAAACCTTTTATGCCAATATTGAAATATTTTATATATCATACAGGATGGTCTCATTGTTATCATTATTTACCAATGCACCTGATATGTGATTGTGGGGACTTGTGGCAACGGTCCCCTTTTTGGTAATTTTAATTATTTTTTCGATGTGAAATGCCTGAAGAAACAATAAATAAACTTGGCACAAAAAGATGATTAACACATTTCTTACCACCATGAATAAAATTTATGAAATTCTATACAGATATCAAATTTTTACAGACATGCAGAAGAAGTAGAAGAAAAGCTTAATATGTACATGTTATTTATTTCCTTTTCCAGCGGCAGTCAAAATTGTGTGGCCTATGTCACACCTTTTCCCGTTGATTAATTGTTTAACTTCTACTCCTAAATTTGCTGAAAAACTGGACATAAAGCAAACTTCTAATCAATTAATCAATCAAGCAAATATTTTACAATTTGAAAATGTCAAAGTACTCGAAAAAATCGTCTGTTATAGTATACACACAACTGCCCACTTGCTCCCTTCAACCTGCCTGGGCCCGGTTTAATTAAACATCTCAAATTTGAGGATTTCCTCAACTCATCCTAAACTTAAATATTGACCAATCAGATTGCTGGAAAATTCAAATTTGAGGAAAACCTCAAGGATTAAAGGAAAATCTCAATTTGAGAAGTTTTATGAAACTAAGGCCTGAACTATTCATATAGATTGTTGGATCATCTGTATTTGGGGATCGGAAGTATTGTATACTAGTATTAAGCCCAATACTAGAATAAAAAAATATTCCAGGATTGTATACCAGTATTGTCAGTGTTGTAATCTAATTGAAGAAATGGAAATATATTAAAGACTGCAAAACGTGTTGTTTAATTTATATATCTAAAACTGTTATAACTGTCAACGGAATCCGAACAGCTCATTTGCTGTAATATCTGGGCAAATTTTAACATCTGGTAATGTCACATATATTATTCCTGAGTAGACCAGATTTTTGCGTCAGATTTTTTGTATGATAATCTTACTCTATCTATAAAAGACATCTGCTTAAGGAAATCTGGGAAAAGGGCAATGATACTTAGTTTGGTTTAACATTCTTCGAGTTGCTGGTCTGGCGCAGGGACATATACTATCCATATCTGGTGGTATTTTTGTGCTTTTCGTATTAGTTTCAAAGTATCTAATTACTTTATTACAAAATGCTTCTTAATTTCTCAATAAATTGCTTATTTATGGTCATATTAAAGGTCTGATGTTATCAGTGATATCATTTAATCAATCTTGATTGTTGTGTTATTGCCAATACAATTTGACGTCGTAATTATATGTATTGTTGACGTGTGCTGCAAATGAATTCTTCCGCATCAATCAAGCGATGACACTAAAAATTGTGAATTGCAAATATTTTTGTGTACTTGTTAAATATTGTTTTTGTTATTTCTTAAATTTAAAATATAAGAATTGTTTTCAATTGTTGGTTAGTCCCGCTTCCCCCCCCCCCCCCCCCCACACAAAACAAAAAAAAAACCTGGACGCATGATGTAGCTGAAAAATTGCTAAAAGTGGCGTTAAACACCATTCAAAGACACAAATAAACAATCAATTGCTGGTTAGATAATGGGATATAAACGACTTTGGGAGGGTTTTGCACTGTACATAAACCGCTTTGCGGTTTCTTCGCGTAAACCAAGTCAAAGTCGTCTGTATCGAATAATCTATCTAGCAATTGAAAACAATCCTCAAATAACACAAAGAACATGTCCATTATTCAGCCCTATCACTGGTAAGCGGATTTATTTTATACATTATTTGTGTTGCATTTAATTGTGCAATGGTTATTATTAGGGTATGCTTAAAAAAGATATACAATTGATCTTTGTATTTTATTTTGTCAATCAACTGCATCATGTTCTGTTAGTATTTTCGGGAAGCTGTGATATGCATAATCTTCTCACATGTTTTGATCGGAATTTAGGTACGGGCTACTTTCCCGAGAAAAAGCTGTTATCATTGATGTAAGGTGTTTTCACCTATCTTTGCTGAGTCTACTACAACAACGGGTACCGCTTGTATCTACATGTAAAACTGTGCGCGCGGATTCTTGTTTCATTTAACGCACTGGTGTTCGCATAAGACACAAATGGCGCTAAAATGTTGATGTCGTAATCATAAATGATCGCTGTTTATTTTTCTATTAATAACATTTCAATGTTTTCTTATTAATAATGAATTATTTTGTTTATTCTAAACAATTACGATTGTTAAATTTTACGGCAGTTTGAGTTCAAATTCGTAAGGTTCATATCTCCTTGAAAATTGCAACGCATGCCAATAGTAAAACAAGATATGTTCACGCATCAGGTCTAAATATAGTTGTTTGTCAGACTTTTCTTTGTGTTTTTTCTCTAAGTTACATCTGAGAATCTTCTGAGTTACTTTGGAAAGATAGGCATTTATCTTGGTTCCAATTCGTGGACATGTTCTTAAGTCAATTGTTACACAAAATATATATCATGACCACCTCTATCCAACTCTTTGCACTACAATGATTTGTTTTCGTTAAAAAAAACAAGGTAACGTAGATTAAAAGACGTGCGGCAAACAACAAATTAACAATTTCACAATTAATACTTTAAATATACAATAGAAAATGTAACCGACTTATTGTTTGATGAATAAAATTGATATTAAACTTTGAATGACTAAAACTTATTAAACCGTTAAAAATTGTGTAGATTTCTGAAAGCGTAACGATAGTAATGCAGGGTATACTGACAATTGAGTTACAATATAATTATATCTGGTGTCTTCTGTCCGGACAAATATTTGACTTCTTATTGAATTTTGTATTGGCAGACTGATTTCTGGTAACAAGGTTAATATGTTGATTTGTTTTTTGCATAATCTCTAACGATCAATATTTTATGCATGTTCGGTGCAAGTACAAGTTAACACAAAATATTGGTATGATCATACATGAAACATACTGGGCTGGGAAATAGCAAGTATTGGGTAAGGGGATAAAATTCCGTCTTTTGTAATGACCACACTAAACCGACCTTGTTTATATGTACAAAATGGGTTTTTATTTTGCAAGGATGGTCACTTTAATGCACGTCATTCAAAACGTCTTGCCCTCAATATGTCCGATCATGACCTGACAAGAGGGTCTCTATCCAGAGTAACAACTATGTTTTTATAAAGACAGCTATGAAATGGAAAAATATGGACAATTATGTTTTTCGTTACATAAAATAACATAGTATTAAATTAGTAATTTTGATTTTGTAGTACACCAACGCGATGGAGTGTATGTATGTTGCTTTTATTATGGTTATTGTCATATTCCAACACAATTTGGCGTTGTCTTGCCCAGAGAATTGTTCGTGTAGTAATGCAATAGTAAATTGTGAAAGAAGGCAGTTGACATCTATCCCGGTTCCTGCTTCAATGAACTATACATCCATGTAAGTTTTTTGTAAGAATATGAAAATGATATAGTTAATTCCATGTATTTTGCATAGAAATTAATGTAAATACGAAGTGAAAGATAATGTTAATATTTTAGAATGTTGCACAAAACGTTGTAACTATTGTATTAACAAATACCAATCTGAATTGATGGTACTTCCTACATTTCAAATTTAAAAAACAACATATCTAGAGCACCAGTGTTTTGAACAATGCCTCCTTTTTGTTGTGTTCAATTTTAAAGTTTTGTAACGTGTATAAATACCAGATAAAAGTTCAGCTAAGAAAATAATCTTAAATCTTAGACAATTATGAAGGACATGCACTTAGATATATATATAAACAAACCCACTTCATCCTTTTCAAAAACTATATCGTCCATAATTGTTCCATATTTTTCCATTTACTTTAAACGTGACGTCTTACATGCTAAAACATCTCTAGCTATTCAAAAAAAGTCAATTCAAATGAAACATAACATGTTAAAAATGTTACATTTCAAAATAAGAAAACACACATCTTATGCTAGAGTAGAACTTAAAAAATTATAATAGGTTGGACTTTTAACCCAATTTAAATTAAGGTCATTTCTCAAGAAATGTACGATTTTTATTATCTGTGTTCTAGACTTGGAAAGAAATTAAAAGCAAATGTAAAAGCCAATAACTAAAGTTAAGGTCATATTATTTGGTCAAATGTATCACAAATTTATCCATTATTCACTTAACATTCAACCAAACACATTTCTTTTGTTTTTTGTTTTTTTATTATTGTGGATGCAGAATACTTCATAACAATGTTTTCTGGGACAACTATCTAAAAGTGTTATCGCTGATGATGTTAAATACAGTTACGACATAAGTTGACTTCAACAGTGGTGAGAAATTCGAAGTAAATCAAGATAATGCTCCAATCATGAGAGAATTTTCAGATAACTTGAATGGACCGGTTGTGTAGCTTGTTTCATTGGGGTTCAACGCCACTGTATGCTATTTACGGTCAATCATATGGTCTGGGTTTTATGGTAATGCAAGATGATTTAATGTTTTTTGATGGAGGTCAGTCGCACTTTTAAAATTTCACACGTACTACAGTTATAAGGTCGAACACACCATAACATATAGTATACACAAATTAATGTTCATCCGTTTAAGATTTGAATACAATAACGTTCTGCCAAACCATAGGTTTCTTCTTGTGGTGTAAAGTAATATAAAACAGACAGTTTGTGATGACAAGACACCTGCTATCACTGTAAAAAGTACAATGCATATTCCAGAACGCGTTTGAGAAAGACATATCGCGACAGGGTATGTGTTCCTAGCTTAACTATTTAGCTACGCCTATATGGATGACGACCGACATAATTTACAGTTTTTGAATTTGTTATTGATCCCATATTTTAACCATATTGACATTAAGGCTTTCACCTACTTGAAAAAACTGCTCATATACCCGACGGAAATTTTTGATATTGTATTTCTAATCGGACGAATGCATAGCAAATTGGTTGAAAAATCGTTGTTCTTCCCTTCTTAAATTTTAGAACTTTAGCGTGTTATTGTATGCCAGTCTACACCAGTGTATGCATAGAGTTCAATGATTTCTTATTCCTGAAGAACACTTACAGGGTTGTGTCAATTTATAATAGCTATTGATTTTCATTCTTGATTTCCGAATGTCAACTCCATGTTTTATTTTCTTCTTTGTATTCTGTTTTTTTTTATATCTTCGAATTATTTTTTAAAAACATTTGTCATGTTTGGTGGCCGTGCTTTCAACAGACAGTCGGCATTTTGATGGACACTACCTGCGACCTCATTCTTGCAGACTTGTTGCTTTATACTTATTAAAGAAATGTTAAACCAATGTTTTCGACGAATGATAAAGCCTTGTGTTTTTCAATTTCACGTTCCGCTATATAGATAATACTACACTATATTTTGACCATATTTATCGATTATGTCCAATTCAACATGACATTAAGAGCACTATAACAGTACTCAGAAACTATCATTTCCTATTAAGATGTTCTTCAAATATGGTGCCTGTTTACAAAGGAGTAAGCTAACTATTGGCTTACAATTGACCTTTATGATAAATTTACAGTCGTCAATATGACTTAGTTTGACCTTACCGTAAATTTTCGGAATACATGATCGTGGATTTGTTCCCTTTGTCATTACCGTCTTCCCAATTATCATTATGAATTATCACTTACCTGGCTATTACTATCTGTGTTTAAAATGATTTATACGACTGTTGCCAGATGCATACCCTTCAGGACCATTTTTGTACTCACTTGTTAGTTTGTGTTTTGCTCTGTTTTGTTTAACTATATATTTTATTCTTGTTTCAATAATATTTAACAAGGGTACACAGACACATGACCGGTTTCACAAACATACCCGATTCCTCAAGCATGTTATGGGTTCTATCTAGGTTGTGTTAAAAGTTATATCCGAAGGTTGTGTTAAACATCTCGTCTATTAAGCCCGTTGGAGGTTTTAAACTTTCATCTAGCCTATATTGTTAAATCGGAAACGCTTGTGTAATTTTCTAATCTAAATGTTTGTAGAAAATGAAATGATCTTCCGTGACTAACTTTCAAAGTGTCTTCAATAGTATGAAATTCGACAAGGCATGTGTAATCGGGCACGTTTGAGGAATAGAACACCTTTGTGAGGCTTAGATGTAAAATTGAAATTATTGCATAAGGTATTAATAAATAAATGTCTGAAGTAAAATTGTTTAACGATCATATTGTTATGAATTTTAAAGCTGATTCGCCGTTGAAATTTGTTTAAGCATTCCTATGAACTCCGAAGACCTTATAAACTATATTTATCTGAAGAAATTGTCATTTGGAGTTTTGAATCAATTTTTTTATACTTTGTTTGTAGGAAATGTAAGTTTTTGTGTTACATTAAGTCTTAATGTTATAGGTCTTGCGGCAGTTAAATTTAATCCATTGTTTAATAATCCATTAACAATAAACAGCCTAACCTGAACTCAAATATTGACCAATAAGATTGCTTGAAAATTTGAATTTTTTAGGAATATCTCAATTTGAGATGTTTTATGAATCTCCGGTCAGGTACTTATAGATTGTAATCTTCTCTCATGATTTCCGTGACAGGTATCTCTGCATGAAATGCAAAGTGAGCCAAAGCCTAGGCCATACGCAGAATTATCGAACTATCTGTAATGTAAACCGTATTCACATGGAGTTAATTTTATGTCCTCTCTATGGCTGCCTATCAAGCACTCTGTAAGGAAGCAATTAATTTAGCTTGATTATACGTGAAATTCATGTAATTAGTCACGCAAATCAAGTTGTTACATATGATGGTATAAGTCAGAGAAGCACATTGTAAGACCTTTGAAAACCAGTTTTCATTGGCGTTCATGGCTTACATAGCATTTCATTTTCTCTACTCCATACTCTCATAAGGCAACACATAAAACAATTTTTGAAGCTATGCAGGGACTGTGGAAACAACATTACGACTGCCACATCTTCGAAAGGGAGGCCAATTCTCTAGAATGGTATGTGTGACCTGATGACAAACTGCTTTCAACTGACAGTCGCAGTCGTGACGAAAACACCACAAATTAGGACATATGTTCTATCAACAGTCCCGTTCGAGAATCTATTTTCCTTATATATTGTGTGTAAAATAAATAAATAAATAAATAAATAAATAAATAAATAAATAAATAAATAAATAAATAAATAAATAAATAAATAAATAAATAAATAAATCTATCAATCAATTAATCAATATATCAATCAATTAATCAATCTATCAATCAATTAATCAATCAATCAATCAATCAATCAATAAATACATTTATTTATTTTTTATGAAATGTTCGGTGCTTTTTGTCATATTGTTTACCCCATATTATAAAAGCAAACTCCGCACAAATTCCCTAGTACAAAACACAGTGTGTATCCAACTTCAAAGCTTTTGACCTATGACCTTTGACCTCATCGCACAGCTTCAACTGTACCAAATGAAAGTCTCAATAAGAGGAGTAATTTTCCAATTTATTGTCTGCCTTTATCTATTATGGTTTGTGAGATATAGTAGTAACAAGACCAATGGTGACATTTGACCTTGACTTTTGACTCTTGACCTTGACATTTTAAAATGTAACATATGTTACTTAGGATCAATGGTGGCTTCCCAAGTCTCTAGGACATACGGTTTTTGAGAAAAAAAATTGACGCTTTACGACATTTTTTAGGTCAAAAACACATAACAGGAAGTCGATTGGAAAAACAATTTTGCATTTTAATTATCGCCATAGGGCCACCGACATATGTATACTTTCGAGTTTGAGAATCGATTACTGTTTCTGAGTTTATCTGCTAACAAGGGTTAACGGTGTTGAGCAGACAACTCTGTTACTAAAAATAGATCGGTTTCACAGGGTGAACTGAGTCATCTGACAGTATGAACGATTAATGGTACCAAGTATGAAAATGATATGTCCCGACACTTTTCTGCAAATGACGGCGGAAAAAAGAAAAATAATCATCAGAAAAGTAAGAAGGTCTTTTTACTGTAGTGGGAAAGACCTTAAGTAAAATGTCATTTTTTTCAGAGAACAAATGTGAGGTCTTTCCCTTGACCGACGACCTTTGTCTTAAAATGTTGCTAAAGACAATTGATACTTTTGTTTACGATAATGTTACTGTTAGTTACGAAATAGTTTCCAGAATAAAGCAAGGAGCAAGGTTGCTTAAGACTTTACGGTCAGTTGCTATGGTTTTTGAGTGCTCCCAAGTTAGAAAATGTATGGTTGCTAAGGACATTTAGTTGGTTGCTATGTACAAAATGTCACTTCCGGTCATACAATATGATATTTGAATTCAGCTAGTGATGTCGATTCAGTTTCCCATGTATTGTCTGCTTCAAGTTTGTACGGTTAAAGTGTTATTTTATAAAACTGTTTATGGTGTCGGCCATTTTGAAAATGGCTGCCCATAACCATTTTACTTTGATCTCAAATCGAAGGGCATGCCATATCGGTCACAAAATCTTATCTGTTTACTATATTATCCGTAACGGTTTAAAAGTTAGACAAATAACGCAGTTTACGAAACGTTTTTGGCCGCCATTTTGAAACCACTCAAACGAATCATGTATTTCTTGGGATCAAATTGTAGGAATCCTAATTCTCTTTCAAATAAACCATATGTTTCATTCATCATCTGTAACCTTTAAAAAGTAATAATCAGAAAACCATTTTCAAAATACGAACATTTTTCCCCTGAATTGTCTGCTTCAATTATGTACGGTTTACGTGTTATTTAAAAAAACAACTGTTTACGGTGTAAAATGGCTGCCCGTAACCCTTCGACTTTGGTCTCAAATCAAAGGGCCTG